>OX596268.1:5043805-5643805 GCA_951394255.1 Polyploca ridens
ATTAACTAGCAGACTTGCTTGCATATCCTTCGACTCCTTCTGCACTCCGGATGCTTTTAGAAATACGTTAAATTGCTTTCGCCACTTGCGCCAAGCATCAGCCCGATTGGCAGGTCCACCCTCCAGTACTAACTCAGCCGGCGGTCTTGCGTGCTCCATGTTTCAAGCGAATGTCTCAAACTTTAATTGTCACCACAATGATAAATAATCAAAGCCTTTTTTTTATAACGAAACTGTTCAAAATAACTTTTATTTTCCGCACCGCTGTCACCATGTAATGAAACGACCGATTGCTAGACAAAGACTGACTTTTATTTCCATAAGTAGGTAGGTACACGTACAAGTTTTATAATAGGTACCCACAATTTATTGAGAATATACAACAGACAGTATGCAGTAAAATAGTTGGTATCGATCGAGTCGGCTATAATTAGCTCTACCCTCATATATGCAGCCCTATCTATGCAAATATTTACGTTACGCGCTAATGTTATCAGCTAAATCCCTTTATCTGACGCTCCAGGGTTTGCAAGGTCAAGGTACGATATACCAGCACTTTCATTTATACAATGCCAGCACAGTGATATTGTTTGTTGACTCCAGTTGAAGGTTGTCCAGATTTATTGAAATACCATCTTCCGCACGTGATTTTCTATGCTTTTTTTTTAAATTGTAGTTTATTGTGTTGTTCAGTTTTTTATCCTTTTTTTTTAATTCCGAGGAATCTTGTTTCCCTGGATAAAAAGTATCCTGTCCTACCTAATTACAGCTTTTTATTCTAATAACTCAAATTGTGTTAACTCCTAACACTTCTAGTTGCACTGGTAAGTGAAAATATGGATAAGTTTCGTATTTACGATACATGGAATATTATTAAAATATATTCCATATAAATTTTATTATTCAAAGATCACAACCAGCCTTCGAAGACTTCTTTAGGTAAGATAAAGGCACCTTTAAATGGGATTTCACCAGACGAAGCCGTTGCTGTTTGTTGTCTGAATTTCTGTGGAAAACGAAATTACGAATCCAGAGAAAATTACTTTTTGAATATTGGCGTTGCCGACTCACTTCTTCTCAAAGAACATATAACATTTGCTAATATACACAGAGAAAATAACAATTCTAGTTCTCTTCTATTCTTAGAATTATTTTATAGTGTCTAGACATGACTGACATGGCAAATAACCCGTTCCTATTATGAAATTCAATAGAATGTAGTTTTGGAATCTAAAAGGATAAAGATTAATGAAATAATTGCTTAATTACGAGAAAGAAAAAAGTTTATTTCATGACAACACACTTTGTAATATAGAACAATCAATGAAAAGCTAAATTGATTGCGCGATCCCAGGAATATGTCTCATTCAGCATAATTAGATTTGTAAAAAAGTGACCTTCGCTACAGAATAGGTAAATGTTTGGTCTGTTGAGGTCTTCGAATGATAAGCGGACTGTATGTATTTAAGGTTTATTAACTGATTTATATGAGAACAAGTAAATTCGGACGCGGGCATCGTGGTAGCCGCTCGTTGCTGAAGTGTCGATGTCAGCTACGTGCCGCCCGCCCCCTCCTCGCCGCTGCTTGTCCCCGCATCCCGCGCGTGGACATCCTCCCGCCCCTTGACCTCTTCAAAGGGAAGAGGGCAAATGTTGTTGAATCCTCTCGTGATGTTATCTCGTCTTGTCTTCAGTTCCGCCACCCTTGTCACGCCGTCGGTTCCAGGATAGGTCCGCACAACGCGACCCAATGCCCAGATTAATGGTGGCAGCGTCTTGTCCCGAAGCAGCACGAGCATCCCCTCAGTGAGCTGGCCAGAAGAAGTGGACCACTTGGTCTTCTGTTGGAGCAATGAAATATATTCATGTGAAAATCTCTGCCAGAAATGCTGTCGAATATATTCAATACGTTTGTATCGATCAAAGCAGCTGATGTTCTTCTCTGGAATCTGCGGACACGGTACAGACGTAAGTGGTCGTCCAATTAAAAAATGGGAAGGAGTGAGAGCACAAAAATCGGAAGGATCGGAGGAAATGGGGGTCAGAGGTCGTGAATTTAATACGGCCTCAATTTGACACAAACAGGTTGCTAACTCTTCATATGTGAAGTTGGTAAGACTTAGCAATCTCTTTAAATGATGTTTTGTTGACCGTACGGCAGCCTCAGCCATACCGTTAAAATGAGGTGAATATGGAGGTGCAAATTCAAACTTGATGCCTTCTCGAGACATTTCAGATGCAACATCAGAATCGGCCAAGAACCTTTCTAATTCATTACAAGCTCCGACAAAATTCGTGCCGTTATCGGACAATATACTTTGAGGTTTGCCACGACGAGAAATAAAACGATTGAGCGCAGCAATGAAGCCCTCTTTTGTGAGATCAGTGACAGGCTCTAAATGAACTGCTCTGGTGGCGTGACAAACAAATATACACAGGTACGATTTTGTGAGCTTACAGCCGCGACCTTTACGGTCAGCTATGAGTACTAGGCCAGAATAATCAACACTTGAATGTAAAAACGGATATTCAAGGCTAGTTCTAGTTGTTGGAAGTTGTCCCATTAAGGGCTGTATACTTTGACATTTAAATCTAAAACATTTTAAACATTGCCTGACTACGTATCTAGCAAGATTCCTGCCACCTAGCGGCCAATAATTAAGACGCAAGTGCGCTAATAAAAGTTGAGGTCCTGCATGTAACATTTTCTTATGTTGCATTTGAAATAATATTTTAGTAAGATGATGTTTACTACAAAGCAATATAGGATATTTCGTATTATACTTCATTGCTTCGTCCGAAGAGATTAGATACATAAATTTGTAGTACCACGTCTAGGAATCGCCAATCTACCACTAAGTTGAAAGCAGAGTGAAACTGCTTCTATTTTTTTTTTTTGTGGGTATTTTGATATCTGCCTCCTGCCGCCCGGACTGACTGACACTCATTCGCGTTTTAGTGCCTCGTCGATCACCACGTTATTCTTTGTTTTTCGCAAAAAAAAGTTTAAAAACGATGTCGAAACGTAGTCACAGAAACGATAGTGATTATCTACGCAGGATACGAGCACACTTTGACATATCGTCAAATTTAAAATTGTGTTGTGTACATATTATGGTGATGTTACTTTCATATCTTTTTGAATCCCAAATAATGGGCTTATGCGTATAGTGACTGTGTACATTTGAAATGAATGTTATCTTCACGTTATTTAAAGATATTGTGAATAATAAGAACTATGTCCGTATCAAACTTTGACATAATTATAGTCAAAATTCCAATGTTACCTTCATATCATTTGGAATCCCAAATAAATGGGTTTTTTTGTTAGTGACTGTGTACATTTGAAAGGAATGTTACCTTCACGTTATTTAAAGATATTGTGAATAGTTTAATAAGGACTATATCCGTATCAAACTTTGACTTATAGTCAAAATTCCAATGTTACCTTCATATCATTGGAATCCCAAATAAATGGGCTATTGTTAGTGACTGTGTACATTTGAAAGGAATGTAACCTTCACGTTATTTAAAGATATTGTGAATAGTTTAATAAGGACTATATCCGTATCTCACTTTGACATATCGTCAAAATTCCAAACTGTGTTGTGTACATCTTATGGGGATGTTACCTTCATTTCATTTGGAATCCCAAATAATGGGTTATTGTAGTGATTATGTACATTTCAAAGGAATGTTACCTTCACTTTATTCATCATATTGAAAAAGATGGTAATAGTCACGTGCCAATTTTTTGTGAACTATTGACGCGTTACCATCTAGGACCACGGCAGTGCCCCGTGAGCCAAGTCGAACAAGAGTCACAGGTGAGTTACTGTAATTTCAAATTGAAAACTTGTTGCAATATCAGACATTTTACGCGCTTGGTAGGCCTTATCATTTCATCTTGCCCTGCAATTCAGTAGGTTGGATATTTACCAAGCAAATGGAAAGATGCAAATATCTTGCTAATACACCTTGTGTAATACAAGTAGACATGAGCGCGCCGCGCCCGCCGCCCCGTCTGCACGGATCGGCGCACCGATCAGTATCAATAGTAGCAATAATCCTACTTTCCATGGCTGTCGAGATTTGCGTGCTACATTATTTTGTAAAATATGTATTTATAAAACGAAAATTCATGGTATGTATGGTAAAAGTTTTATATCAAGGTCACGCCGCCGACGCCGCCGACTGATTGTACATCGGCGCTCATGTCTAAATACAAGAAGCTACGATAGATTTATGTAATTTTATGTCTTTACCATAGTATTTACAGAATGACTATACTTAGTGGAAAAATTCAATTGATCTCGCAGTTAATCCTTTGGTTCTCGCGAGGGACGCGCATCCTATTATAACAATTGATGTCATTGTTATATTTTTAACCGCGAGACTGGACAGCTATTGCTTAGAAATGTTTTCTGATACCAGCAAAAAAGGGGGGGCGTAGTATATGGTGAGGAGATCGCCAGCGGCCAGTGGAGTACCAATATAAAAAAAAAAAAAAAAAAAATTATAACTTATTATTACTGATCGATCAGATCAATCTCAAATATTAATTATTTATTATCCAACTTTGAAATAATAAAACTATACTAAATAATAACTTAATCTAAATGATAACAGACTTTTAACTAAAATTCATTTAGTAACTATTACTGTAGAAGAGCTCCAGTCAGGTACATCCACCTCGATTACACAAGTCGCGGTGATGGACTCACCGCAGCCGCAGGCAGAACTATCCGTCGAAACAAGACTGGATCCGGAATTAGATGAGGAGATTCTTAATCTATTGGGAGAAAGGGCTTCGAAAGATAAAATATATGGACTGAATATTCGAGATGAGTTAGCTATGCGATGGGAGCACATCGCTTTAAAATCATCTTGATCCCAAGGATTGCACAAATATCTCACTTGATTGTTGTCCTTAGAACATGAAGAAATAATAGAATTATTGATCGAAGCTGGTCGCCCAATGTGTGACTCACAACACAACGAATCTATTACAAGAAGGCTGCAAAAAGCAATATCGAAATCTGGTGCTGAGATAAAAATGAATGCACCAATTAGGATGGTTAATCCAGCGCAGAAACAAGAACTCGCTCCTACCCAAGCTTTAAACCAAGCCTCCGCTCCTAGCAGCCAGGCAGGCCGGAGCAGCGAGGAGATTCGAGTCGACCACACCCCGCCCACGGCAGCCGCAGCCGCCATGACATCCGCCGCCGCGATCGTGACACTACCCAGCCCCGCGTCGGTAAATCCGGTAGGTTCCGTAGGGCAATTATCTTATTGTTATGATCAATGGCGATTGATAACTAAAAACCCCGTCATACTACCTATGATGGGTCAAAAGTTATAATAATAATAATATCTTTATTTCAGCCATATTTATAATACAAAAGTATGAGATACCTACCTTTTTTCCAAACCGGTTTCTCAATCAATGAACCGAGTCCACCTGTCTTATCCGCATCCGAAACCCTTCAATACAGAAGGTACAATAAAATTCATCACTGATATTATTAAGTAGTGAAGATATATCACAATGTAAATCATGCGAAGGACAGTTTCTCTCTAGTTATTTTCTTATCAAAATACCAAATGGTAAAAATCAGATTTATTATATAAAAATTCTTTCCACGTTAGCGGATAAAAAGCACTTTTGCCTTATAATTCAAGTCCGAGGATAAATTGTAACTATTCAATGTCCTTTCGTATTTTACAAAATTATTAAGAACCAGTAGTTTGTTTACACAAATCATTACGTTATTTGTCATCTATTTACTTAATGTATTATTTCTAGAAATTATCAAAATTGCAAAAATAATATCAAACATACAGAAAACTTTTTTGAGTCTTTACGATTCATAATCAATATCGAAAAGAGCTATATAGTTCCAAATACCGTGTGCAATACCTTGGCTTTTCCGAAAAATACCAAAACACGTTAGCTTCATTGAAGATAAGCGATATTTAATAAAAACATATTAATTACTTAGTGGCAGTTTTCTTAGGATTACAATATTAGTAAAGGACTTCTAATATTGACAGATTTTGTATCGACATCACTGCTATTTTGTACATACATCAATCGTATGGTTAGTTTTTTTTTCCACATCTCAGTGGCAGTGATGTGAGTGAAGCTCGCGGAATACTTGTGTTCGATTCATACATAAGTTCAAAAGAAAACGAAATAGCAGTCACGAAAATCCGATCCCGATACCGAATGGGAGTAAAAAGATCTGTTTTGAAATGATTGTAATTTGTCAATAGTCAACCAAATATTGACCTTTTTGCATCGCGTATGAATAAAAAATGTGAAAAATATGTCTCATGGAATAGAGAATAGATTTACATTAAATAGGAAAGATCTTTCTTTTTATGTTTATCCTCCCTTTTGTTTTGTTACATTTAAAGTTTTAAGAAAAAATATAACAGATCAAGCCGAGGGTATTGTCGTGGAACTATTTTGGGCCCACGTAACCCTGGTTTCCCCTATTTTTGGAATTATTTCAATTTAGACTAATAATGTGTTATTATCTGTTTTCAACAGTAACCCAAATATCACGTTGATATTATATTAACTTCCCTGTCAGAAAGTTCGATTAAACAATAGGACGTGCGTTGGGTGACCTTCTAATAGAAGTACAACTTTCTTACTGAATTAAGTATTTTAGTTACGTAGTAACTATTTAGTAATCTTGTGATTTCAGTCCGGATTACAATACGAATCATTACAACAGTCATCGCTCCGCTATGTCATTGATCTTACGATCGAGAGTAGGGTCTGATGACCCTGAATAGGAGTTTCTATAGACTTCGCCCTCCAGCTCCCAAGTATAACGTCACTGGGATCCATCATTAGTTTAGATTCCTTATCGAATTGGTATACTAATAACAATTTCAGTTTAGAGTACTTATTTAACTAAAAAGATTGTCACTCTACTCATGCTGGTAATTACTCAAAGAGTACAGACGACAAGTAAAGTAATATAATTTAGAAAATATTATAGTTGTTAATATCATAATTATTATATATATCTATCAAAATAATAATCAGAATATATCTATCAAAATACATGAATTAATTAAAACATCCCGACTGTGTTCGAATCAACCTTGTGTGTATATTCCATTTTACAAAGACCGATCGAACAAATTGTCCGGTGGAAGCGTTATTAGCATAAAAAATATGTGGAAATGACGAAGCCTTAAAGAAACTAAAAAAAAAAAAAAAAAACCGTAGTAGGAGACCACATAAATCGGTATTTTTACAGATACAATCAGTCGTTGTATAAAAGACACGCTATCTAGGTACTTTTTCGTTAGCTATATTCTCAACTCACTCATACATACTTAAGCATGTATTTTTTTTTTTAGATTATCTATTGTGTAAAAAAAAAAAAAAGTTATTTACATATGTTGTACTAATACAATTAATCAAAATACCTATTTAAGATAATTCTTATAAATAAATAATGATCTGACTCCACCAGACATGCAGTCGCTCATACGACTGGTGTCAATATAAATACAACCAGAAATACTGCTGGAAAATGTGGCAAATTCTACTGTCTTCGCAAAATTGTATCGAAGAGATGTTCAGTGTAATCAATCAGATCGCTTTCAGTTAGCTTTCACAATCTTAAACGCAGAAACTGATTTCAATTATAAAATCATTGTGTTTTTTAATTTCAACTATACCTATAAATAGTTAAATTTACTATGGTTGATGAAACCATAATTTGTTATAAAGTCTCTAATTAGTTTAATTTTGTTAAATGGCAAAAACATTGTTGTTGCATCACAAAAATTACAAATTATATAAGTACCTATACTAATAATTACATAAGTACATTTATTTTTTGATGATTACAAATATCAAAAACATAACCCTCTTTCCGGGTCAATCGGGTCAAAAATAAAATATTATTAGTGATTTAATATTTCACTATCTTTCAAAATCTACAAATTTATGTATCTAATCTCGAGGACGAAGCAATGAAGTATAATTAATGATTAAACGAACTTACCTGAAGTGAAGTTCTATCAGAATTATACGAGTTGCTTCGTCCGAAGAGATTAGCTCCCTCCCAGCCCTATAACCCCCATATAAAGTGAAATATTAAGATTGCAGGCTTTCAACTAAATGAGTGTCGGTCAGTCCGGGCGGCAGGAGGCAGATATCAAAATACCCACAAAAAAAAAAAAATAGAAGCAGTTTCACTCTGCTTTCAACTTAGTGGTAGATTGGCGATTCCTAGACGTGGTACTACAAATTTATGTATCTAATCTCTTCGGACGAAGCAACTCGTATAATTCTGATAGAACTTCACTTCAGGTAAGTTCGTTTAATCATTAATTATAATCATACGGAGAATTATCGAGCCTACCACCTACGCGCATGATTCCATCAGAATCCAGAAAGGGTGTTAGTGACAGTAATTTATTTTTTCGCGGCAGAGATCTTCCCGCCTCCAACAAATTGTATTCCTCCGGAAACATCTCTCTTTGTGCGCTCTGTAGTAAACACATTAACGAATTATTTAATTCATCACTTGAAAGCGAGCCATTTAATTTTGAATGAACGTTTTTTAAATTGAAAATAAATCTTTTAATGTAGGCTACCTCTTTTTATTATAATATCATTGGTAGGCTACGACTCTTTGCAAGCGATTAAAATTAGAATGATAATGAATCAATGATTTTATGATGTTAGATGATTGAATGCTATGAAATATATTGGTGAATATATTGGCGGGATGCGGGGACATAAATGTACTCGCGCTGACTGGTTTTCAGTTGAGGGTGGTCGAAGCCTGCATCTATGACATCACGACCATTAAGTGACATATAAGTAGTCAGTAATAGAATAAGTAAATTATTTTTCAAGAGGCTTTAAAAATAAAGAGGCAGTGAGACAATCCTTTGGGATAAGCAGATTATAGTCACATTTTTCTCGTTAAAATATATTATAAAATGCTGCAAACGTCCACAGTGACATGCTCGTGATTATCATCAGCGGCATAGTTATTCATTTGAGGACCATACACATGACGTGGTTCATGATAACACATCTCATGGTACAAGGTTACATGTATTTACATATGTTTAGATTACATTCAATTAATTTTTTTGTAGTACCTATTCACCTATATAACAAATGTGTCGACTGAAAATCAAGACAAACTAAAGTGAGGATGTGGATGTATGGTGAATGCCTCGAGGAATAATCCCTTTAGAGAAGATACATCTAACAATCCAATCCCGCAACTAGTCAGTGATTTGTCACTGATTTTGAACAGTAAGGACCAATCACTGCATCGTGGGTTCTTGATTTGGCCCACAGAACAGATAAATCAATCAGAGCGCATTGTCGGTGGTGGAAATTGGCGAAATAGATTTGGGTTAATTGTTCAATGGGTGAATAGGCCTGTTTGACAATGTTATAGGTATAATTGTGTGTCTAAGAGGTTTTAGAAATGTTATCTAATCTGTAGGATAACACCTTAGCTTTGGGTCAATGCTATGAACATAGAAATCTTGGTAATAATTCTGACGCCAGGAATAGCACCCTGAGTCCTGACAGAATAATGGAATCGAGTAGGTCTGGATCAGGAAAGACTTGATTCTTGATTGCAGCATAGGATCTTAGTAAAAAGTACGAACCACTATATAATCTCTTTATTTAGCTGAAGATACTTCTAAGAAATTACCAATGGCTCCCGCACTAAGATAATGCTGTAGTACTTACAACCCATAGATTTACATTGAGCATCTTAAATTCTTTGTTACAACCCTAATAAGTAATAATGATGTAAAGATTCACTTAATTTCTACTCTTGTAGTTTTGTTACGTCAAAATTGGATCATCATCATGAACCTGTCGTACTTTTCCTTTAATACCTCTCTTGTTAGTTATTGAAATGAAATTTCAATACCCAAGTTATATCTTTTGAATATCCTCTCCAATAATATAACCCTTTGTGTGTATTGCGTTTACGCACCCTTTGCGCTTTATTTCCATTTTCACTTATTTTCTTCCGATAACCCGGAATAGAATTTCTGCTCTAGAAAAAAAAAACGAAAGATGGATGTGCCCTAAAGAGGTAGCTTCTGAAAATTGTCCCCAAATTATCAAGTTGTATTCGGTGACTTAAGATATGTTCCAAAAGTATTGAAATAATAGTACTTACAATAGTACTCATATGTCTTTTATAGTTCATGTACAAAAAGAGATAAACCCTTAACACATTTCGTGAGATCAAAGATAATCATCGACAGGAACTTTACCAACTCCATGAAAATATAACGGATCATAAGAGCAATAATGTTCAGCTACTAATATTTAGAGCACGAAAGAATGGTTGGAAAAGCAATGTATAAACACATTGCTTTTCCAACCATTCCTTCGACTAAAACTGTCTGGAGAAACAATTATAAGCCTGCCAGTGTAATTTTATCCAAGTCCTAACAGTAATCGCTTTGTGTGGTCTGTGTCCTTAAATGAGATGTAAATTCTTGTTCCATTTTTGGGTCAATACATTTATGTAACATATTTTATAGTAATCGCTCTTAAAAAAGGTCTATTTTGGACACGCCTGTTTTATTCATCGTTTTTGATGTGTTTATTGTTGCAACACGATGCGTCTGCGTAGATCAAGAGGATGCATATAAAATAGGCGATTTTGTATGTATGGCTGTGAAGCGATTGATGATCGCTGGATTAAACGTTATCGATTTATTATAGCGCAGTTTTATAGAAGTATTTTATGTCTTTATATCGCATAATATTGATTTGTTATTCTCTTAAACCCTCCAGATTTCCAAAGGATACGCAGGAATTTACTGATAAATAACAGCGCGAGATCCATAAACGGAATACTCTTTTTGTTTCAAATGACCTGCTTTTGGCTTCCAGAAACTATTGGGGCAAGACAGGACCATTATGAGAGTTAAATTGAATTATTTCCTTACAACAAAGCCATATTAAGTCCTTTATCTCATCCATCCATCCATTTTTATCTAAATTACTTCAACGCTACCCGTAACGATTATAATATTGATCAGCCAAAAGCATATCTCTTAAGCCGGCTTTTTAATTTTAGGTGTTGGTTGTACTCTTAATTGATAGTATCCTGGTAACACCATTCTTTTAATAACTTCTTCCGTTTAAGCTTCAAATGGGTCATTCCGTGGTTATCACGCATTTATTCTGAAAGTAATGGGCTTGCTTATTATAGTAATCTACAGCAGGGTAGGCAAACTTAGTGCGCGCAATGTACTAATGACACGCAAAGAAGTTCATAAATATGTAGGAAACTAACATTGTCTAAATTACAGAACGCTCTGTTGTCACGTCACTTTTATGTGAATTTTGTTACAAAAAAAAGATATTTTATGATCCTTAATAAAATCTAGATACTATTCGAGACTAAGTATCTGCAAAGACTGCAAATCTGCCCTCGGGCATTACAGGCTCGGTACCAGAGACTTGATATAAATTGTTTCTACTCTTAATCTCTTTCTTTTGTTTGTCATGATCCTGCGTCCATAATTTAATTCTATGTCACATTTTGTTGCAGATGGCTCGCTACAAGAAGACAGGTTTTATGGACGACGATGCTGGCAGCGTCAGCTCCATCCAACTTAACGAGGGGGTCAGATCTGGTGGCACTCATATACGGTATCATGTGGTGAGTAACATTGAGAACCGACCATTAGTCAGGCAATTTCTACGCCCCCATTGTAAGCAGGTGCACCGTGTGCACCCAAGCTATGATCCTGGTTATTCAACAATAATTATAATGTACTACCTACCTTTTTGCCACGCCATCGCACCATTCGTTTGGAAAACCGCATGTTGGTGATCGCAGCGCTACCTTGGTCTCTCTTTTTGTATTGTTCCCAGCTCAGATTTACCTTTATTAGGTAGGTAAAGGTCTTCTCTTTCTTACGCAACTATATCTGGTGTTGATCTAGTCTGATAATATAGAACCAGCCAACCGCAACATTTATATCTCCATAACAATAAAGACAGTAACAACGGCCAAATGGACAAATAAAGCCATTCCTACATAGAATATGAGTGCTATTGAGCCCATAACAGTCCAGTCCAGAGGTTGTATTCAATTGCTATTGAGAACAATGTTAGCGCCTGGATGATGTTGATAGCAACGTGCCGCGTGAGCGCTATTGCTTGTTTTAATTATATTGTCAGGGGTATTGTAAAGGGAAATTATTATGCATTTGCCTTTATATGACGAAGGCTTACGAATAGTAATTGACTTTTATCTACAATTCAATAACCTTTCTAAAACGACGATCGAATTCAGCAATGAAGTCTCATGGTAGTATGAAAACAGTGAGTTTTCCATCCGCTCAAATACAAAGTTGGTAATGAACGAGTTTGAGAGTTTTGGACATTTCGTGCTCGGTTTACTCTACACCGAAAATATTCCAACAGTATTATCTACCTAGGTTTCAGTGACAGTAAATAACTAAATTTATTCTCAGTACGAATCCAATAAACGGCCATTTGGTAACAGCTTACGTCAGGCCGAGGCTTTACGAAGGGTGGATATTAATCGTAATTTTATTCGGAAAAGTTCCTCGACTAGGGTAACTTTTCACGGATGAGTTAGTGGACTTTCGGTACTTTTGCTTTGCCTTGCCGTAAATTTCCTGATATTAATATATTGGAATTAAGCATTAATTTTATAATCGAGATAAAGGATTTTTTCCTAGGCGATTCTTAACAGGAAAAGTTCTATCGTTTTTCGAATCGGGGACATCCTTGGGCTCAATATGATGATGATGATAGAAAATGTCCTTCCCTCTAACTGATATTATTAAATTGAAAGGCAATCCGGATACTAAGGTAACAATTGTGCATTATTATAGTTTTTTTGCTAGAGTACAAGTATTATGGTATTTATATAGACTTGTTGAAAATGTGGAACTTTTTCTGACTAGATATTAGTAGAATATGATTTCGGAGTTGACCCTTTCAGCCGATGCTATTATTACTTCTACGCAATAATCTCTGATTGATCAGTTTTATCCTGGTGGCAGGGTATTTTCCCATTTTTGATCTCCACTGAACTCTTTCTTATCGATTTTTAGCTGTTCAATATTTGGCAGATTTTGCTGCGGTACAATTAGGTCATAAAAATCTTGAAACTATAATGTAGGCTTGATTTTCATTTGACATAATATTCTTGATACTTTTGTTGGTTTCCCGTTCTGTTCTATGCCGGTAGAGAGAGACGGTTGCTTCCTGATATGCGGTGGATGATAACCACGTACCGGAAGGTAATAAAAGTTGAATAAATTGCATGATATAACTTTGACCAGGCGCCGTCGTCGTCGCGTCATAGATACAATTATTTACATACAAAATATTCAATTGTCGTCCAAATATTTGTTATACTAATAATTGAATGACGAACAGACCAACTCGCAATACTCCTATTAGCGGCTCATGTTTATTTAACATTTTAGTGTAGAGCCAACTTATTGTTTCTTTAGTATATTTCCACGCGAATATTAATTCTATTCTGCATAATTTTTGCAAGGTCTGTAACCATTTCAAGAAGGTTTATAGGAAGTCGAGAACATCTGTTTCCTTCCTTTTGGAATACCGTTCCGAAATATTGCTAGGGCTACCACAGAAGTTATGGAGCCAAGTTGGATCTTTTACGGTCTTTCCAAACTTTGTTTTACTGAAGTTTCAATCTGAAAGTCTGCTTTACAAAACTGATAAATTCTGAAACTTCTAGAGAGGTATCGTTCGATAGTGACTAAAATATTTTTTTACGGGGCTTTACCAGAGCCTCAACCGAATCATATTGAGTTTTGTTATAGTTAGAGAAGAGATGCATGGGTCAAGTGAAGAATGAAATGAGAAGGAAACGAATGAATAGAGATTACTTTTTTATACGTCAAATTAATAGTCACCCCATTTGTGTCTCATGCATGAATACATATTGCGTATTTAGAATATATACAAGATTCAATCAAATTGGGGCGACGAAGGATGTGGCAACTTATGGGAACAGGCCATTAACTTCATTGAACGGGCCTCATTGGAATCCCATTTTCAGGAGCTCTATAATATTTAGACCTCAAGCGCGTCATGGGACCATTCAATGGATGGCTTTCTTGACTAGAATGATATCCACGTGTTCGTAGATATAATAGAATTGTAGAACTTATTCTAAACCAAAGCCAATTTCGCGGTAGCCCAGCAGCAGTGGATTTCTGTAGGCAAATGATGATGAGATTTTGTTCGCTAAAGGAATAGCTAGGCAAAACTTTTGTCACCAGTATTATCTATAGTGATTGTGAGTGAAACATATCATTCCATCTCTTATCTATGTAAAATCCCGCATTCGAATTTGTATCCTAATTTTTAATTTTTACAGTAGATGTTTACCTCTAAGTTAGCAAAGTTACCGTAGCTTGCAACACCAGGGGTATCACTCGCGCGTTGCCGACCCTGCAGAAATCTCTTCACACCCTTTTTGAAGAACCCCATGCTGTACACCCTTGGAAAAACCACGGCGGGAAGCTCATTCCACAGTCCGAGCGTCCGCGGAAGGAATCTCCTTTGAGACCGCACAGTTTGAAACCATTTTGATTCCAATGTGTGAGGATGATAACAAAACAATACAAAGTCGTCAGTGTACATAAAAATATGTGTATGATTATGATTGTTCTTTGTTCACCTTACTTAATTCGCACCAATGTCAAAGTCAAACAAAACTGGGATTTGTTCACGAAATTATCTGGCTTTATTATTCGAGCATGATGCTCTATGTCAGTGTTTTTCAATCTGTGGGTCGCGACCCCTAGGGGGGTCATGAAACCTTAGTCGGGGGGTCGCCGGCAGAAGGAAAAAGGCAAGGTAGACTTCGCGCAAGCGAGCGTCCAACTTACCTCTTACTTGGTTGCAACCCTCTCGCGGCTTCTTGCAAACTAATAAGTAAAGTTATCAAAATAAAGAAAATCATTATAGTAGTCTTTTAATTTATAAATTCTTTGTCTGTCTGACAAGGGGGTCGCCAGAATTTTTCAACCTGTAACGGGGTCGCGAAATCAATAAGAGTGAAAAACACTGCTCTGTGATCCTAACAAAGTGAGTTTGTTTGTTACGCCTTCACGCCTCAACTACATACTCAACGGATCATCATGAAATTTGGCATGCAGATAGCCTACGGTATGGAGAAGGACATAGGCAACTTTTTATCCCGGGACCGCGGGTGAAACCGCGGGGGACAGCTAGTAATAATATATATTATAAAATAAAACGTTATTTTTAACATTAAATAGAGTACCTAAAATTAAATTGATTTCGTCTTTACCACTTTGACAAGACAACCTTACTCGCTATGTACCTACTCGATTATTTCAGAATTCGACCTTTTTTTCATCATTGTGCTATATACCTAGTTCGTGCTGCTACTTGACTGACGTCATCTGCAACTAACCTTGCCCTTCCCGCACTAATCGATTGTTAATAGATATTGTACACCTATACATTGTTCTGTATAAGAGCTATAGAATTAGAGAAGTGTTATTTTAATACAAGCGAATCCACCCCGGGATCGCCGGTTTGTTAGTAATTTATCAACTTATCATATCTTATACAGGACTATCCATTATACTGCTGAGCTACGAGCCTTCCCCTTCAATACAGAAGATTAAGATCCAAAAGTGTCATAACATGCCTTTGAAGATTACTTCTTGGGCATGCCGGTTTCGCTCGGAAGCGCTCGTAGCATAATTAGTCGTTCTTAATCGATCGCTACTACCGTCGTGGTCGGTACCTGGATGGTTGACCAACCAGTGGTATTTCTAAATCCAGCGTTTCCATGATTCGGACGGAAGGTACGTAAAGCCGTTGGTCCCGGTGTTAGTTGGAGGCCTACTAGGCAGCTTGAAAACTCCCAACAGTAGATTGACCACTAGCCTACCTCTACCGATGCGCAGTGGGCACGCGTGTTGGAGTCCTGCCCATTCCCTTTCACCCTAATATGTGCAAGGAGGTCTGTGCTCAGCAGTGGGTCATTATAGGCTGAGTAGGCTGATGATGATGATGATGATGATGCCGGTTTCACAAAAAAGATTTGATTCGTCACCGTGGCCCGGAAATTCAAGTCTAAAGATAAGTCGGACAGGAGTAGCAGGATCTTTAGGATGAATAAAATTTAAACACTTTTGATCAGACCTTGTTTAAAAAAAACATACTACTATGGTAGCAAGCAATTTTTTTTTTATACCACTAAGGTGGCAAACTAGCATACGGCCCGCCTGATGGTAAGCGGTTACCGTAGCCTATGGACGGTAAATCATGCGGCCCACTTGATGGTAAGCAGTTATCGTAGCTTGCAACACCAGCTAACATCATTTTACCTTAGTACCATCAAATACTTTAATTCCTAAGTATTTATTAAAAGTACAAATTAATACAGAAAATGTTTGAAAGCGTTTGAAGTAAAGTTAGTAACAAATTATTCTATTATTTACAAGGTGTCAAAATTGTTATGACCTTTTAGACAGCTATCAATCTATTTTCTAACGTTTCTACCATACATCTACGTAAAACACGTAGATGCCTCGTCAGAAGTATAAAACACTGTCGCTATTTCTGTCTGTTACCTTAGTTATTTTACTACGCAATCTGCGAATAATTACGCAATAGATTTTAAAAGGTTTTACTATAATTTTGAGAATTTCTTTCGGAAAGTTTATGGGTATTACTTATATCCTCTGATATTAGATGATGACTAAAATATCGATGTTAGGATTCAAAAGACGGTTTTAGTAAGTACTTTTAGGGCGCTTACATATCTAGATGCTGGCTAAACTGTTGAGGATCCATGAAATTAATGTACTACGATTGAATGATATACTTTATTGTATACACCACAGAAAGAAAAGTAATAATAAATAAATAAAGTATATAATATAGGGCAATAAAGACCTACAGACAAGCCCAAGATTGTATATTATGATTCGTCTACAACAACAGCTTCTAAGGTTCATCCTTAGCAAATTTAAGAATTCACAGTACAGTAGTACCCAACTGATATGGCTTACCGATGTACCTGCACAGAAGAAACATTTTCAAAGCGAGTGATGTGCGAACGAAGATTCACGACCCATTTATGTCTCTCAAAATTAATTAAAAAATTATGAGTTTATTATCACCCTCTTTTAGCCGTCACAAAGAAACATGTAAGTTACTTTAGTTATACACGTTGAAAAAAATAAGTCGCAACTAAATGATCCAACTCTACAAAGACAAAATTATATATTTACGGTTTAATTTCATACAGTATACTACGTTTAACATTTAACATACAATGCGGGGAGCATTGACTTCTTTAATTTATTGGGTTACATAACTGGGTCAACTCCGAGTTTCGTTATAACCTCCTAGGAGACCCAAAGGTATTATCCAAAATAGCTGGACAGGTATATTTTTTAACAGAATGCAGTATTTTATCAAAAATTATTCATGTTCCTCTACGTTTTGTAAACACCGCTATATGATCAAACATGTTCACTGAAAACCCAATTTAAGCAATATGGTAATGGCCCTGAAACACTCTTTCAGTTTGATGTACGGTCTTGAAGATGGTGAAAACTAATATAACTAGTATAGTGATACTATATTATATGCGCATGAGCACGCGTCCGATCAAAATACAAAGGCAGTTTATAACAGTCTCGCGTGGAACTATCACGCACGCAGACGTGACGAATTTATATAACAAATAAATAGTTAATAGAACATTTAAATATTCATGTTCTATAACGTAGTAAGAATAAAATTAGACCAAAGTTGCGTTTTTTAAAAAATGTTTCTTTCCGAAGTGGGATCCGAAATGTTTGTTTGGGAAATAGTTTAAGTGTTAGATGTGAAGTGCAAGATTCTAAATTTAAATAAAAGAGAGTTGATAAAGGAGTTGAAGAACCATTCGATATAAAAAAGCAGATAAAACAGGAAGAGTCTGAAAATAAACAAGAATCTACGAGACACGAGAATCCAATCTAAATAAAGATATCAACAAATCATTAATTACAGAAACTGGCTATCTTACAAGATGACAACAGTCCAACCAGATACGCCAACTCCATCCGACACTTCAGAAGATACTTCTACACCATCTCCTGGTCCTGAAATTGTCAACAAATTCAACTGGCTGAAGCAAGCTAAAGCTGCTAGGAATAATCCCTTTGTTAGATCTAGGCCATCTCTGACTAGAGAGAGCTCTACGGCAGAATTGTTTTCCAGGGAAAATTCCAGTTCAGATTTCTTTCAAAATTCCAGATTGAATTTATTTGAAACAGCTCCAAAGCCGGAAGTTAATAATCAGGGCATTAAAAAGGTTAGTGTAGAATCTAGATTGTATTGTTTGTTTATTTTTTACTGAAAATGAATTGCCGTTAAATGCAATGTTATTATAGGATTTTAGTGTGCGAACTAATAAGAATAAATTTACAAGTTACAACTTATGAACTATGTTTACACAATATAAATAACCGGCCAAGTGGGATTCAGTTTTAGCACGGAGTGTTCTTCGTACAAATAATTAAATAAAACTTTTGTGCCTCTGTAACCCATTTATGTTGTTATTTTCATAACTTTTTACATTTTACTCATTTATATTTCAGTATTATAACTATTTATAGTTTTATTTATATCAATAATATACCTAAAGTTATCACGTAAAGGTGATTTATTTTACGAGGTTTTTTGTATGTAGTTTCAGTTTGAGTTTTGACTTGTTCTAATTTTTATTATTGGTCAAGATAGACACCATTAGGTATTCTATGAATTTTAACCTATTATATACCTTGGTTGAAAAGATACAGTGATATGACAGACAGGCGGGCAGACGGGCGGGCGTAGGCTTCACAGAACAGATAAATAAGGTTTTATCTATTCCGTGGTAGGCTTCATAATAGGACCCCGTAGGGATAAGGAACCCTGAAAATTAAGCTTGTTTAAAACTGAAAGCACCATCAGAATTAGTATTTCTTTGCTCTGTGATCAGAATTGTACCGATATAAATTACTTACATACTATAATATATCAATCAACCATTAAACCAACTAAAAACTTGTTTGTATTTCTGAAAATAAATTGGTCTTGTCAGCGGACTGATTCTTTTTATCTTTGTCAGCAATAATACGTAATTAATTCCAATTATTTTTAATGGGACTTGATCCAAATACTGTGGAGTTCCCAGAAATGAGAAGATGTTTAGGAGTTTCGTGTTTTCTAATGGACAAGTACAATTTATTCGTTAGCCCTTGGCCTGAATCTTCGTTTTTTGCTCTTACGTCTATTCTAATCTTAACATTCTCTAGTAATAGTTTGTTTTCATTCTCTTTATTGCTTTTCGGCGAAATATTTTGAAGCAACGGCGCCTTTTATATATCACAAGCTGTACCCCGCGGTTTAACTCGCGTTCCCGGCTGCAGCATTATGATTGAAAGGATTTTTCAAATCGATGAGTAGTTCATTCAAACTTGCAAACTTATTCATAATATTAGTGTAGATTCATTCATCCAGCTTGGGCCTTTAGACTCGGTTCAGCGACGTGCTGCTAGAATTGTCAACGATCCCGAGTTCACAAGCGGTTTAGAGACCCTCAGTCTAAGGAGAGACTTTGCCTCCTTATGTGTGTTCTACCGCTTGTACAACGGACAGTGTTCTGAAGAATTATTTAAGATGATGCCCACGGCTACATTCTACCATCGCAAATCTCGCCATCGATGGGGAGTCCATCCTTACATATTGGAACCAAAATTGTTTCGAACTGTGCGGTCTCAAAAGAGCTTTTTGCCGTGGACGCTCAGATTCTGGAATGAGCTCCCCGCCGTGGTTTTCGCAATGGAGTACAGCATGGGGTTCTTCAAAAAGGGTGTGAAGAGATTTCTGCAGGGTCGGCAACACGCGAGTAACACCCCTGGTGATGCAAGCGTCCATAGACTGCGGTAACCGCTTACCATCAGGCGGGCCGTATGCTTGTTTGCTACCTAAGTAGTATAAAAAAAGATCCAGTGAAGAGATGCAATGTTTCCTAGAAATATACTGCGGTATGCCTCTAAAAATTTACTTCATCACCTGCTTTCGTTCTAAGTTAGATGGGTTATAAAAATCAATTTCAAGCAAAACTTTTCAAATTAGCATTTCTATTTCGGATCGTGCCAAATACTTCACCATATTGTGGTATTAGAGAATCGACGTGTGTGTTTATTTTTAGCCAATTACTCGGGAACTGGTAGAGGCAAACTTGTAGTTTTCATGCTTCGATACGTTTGTAATTGCAAGGGCTATAAAGTTTGAAAGATTGGCTTTTGTTATAAAACCAATGAAGAATGAGGCCAGTTACATACAAAACGAAGTATTTTCCAATTTATCATATCAACAAATAAATTGTATGAAATTTTGTTCACACCATCCAATAACAATAACATCGATCGGCAAGTAAAGCTACCACCGTCGTGGTCTGTACCTGGATGGGTGACCGCCTAATGGTATTTCAAATCGAGCGTTTCCGTGCTTCGGAAGGCACGTAAAGCTTCTGATAGTCGTTAAAAGCTAGTTGGAGGCCTTCTAGGCGGCTTGAAAACTCCAACAGTAGGTTGACCACTAGCCTACCTCCACCGATCCGCAGTGAGCACGCGTGATGGAGTATCTGCCGATTCCCTTTTACCCTGATTTGTGAAAGGAGGCCTGTGCTCAGCAGTGGGACATTATAGGCTGATGATGATGATCCAATAACTAATATTTAACTATGAATGATAAAGACAAAGATCATTTATTTGCCAGAAACATGGTTAGGTTGTGTCCCTGTTATGTTATTAAGGTCTTAAAAACTCGCAAGGACTTTTGAACAAAAAGGACCCATCTTGTAGCTGTTTTTGCAAGGGATGAATTAGCACTGGTAATAATGATGAAATTAATATATTAAAAAGTTTTACCTACAAATTAATAAGCCAACCCAGGCGTTCGCGCCCGAGATCTAAGCAATCTAAGCAACAACAGCAATGTCCTCTGTCACCACATGAGTTTAAGTCCCCTATTCTCGTTCTTTCGACATTATTTCATTAATATTCTGGTAAACAAATCATTACAACAATGGTAAAATAAATTAACATGATATCTGCTGTTTTGCCTTACGGTGAACAAGTAAGATTGAATAAGGCACCTACGTCAAACAATTCACAATCGAACAATAAGAAAAATATTTGTCATTCCCAATAATGGAGATTGGAGATAATACGAGTAAATACAGGCAAATAAAAATAAATATCAGAATTGTCTATCAGTTAGGTAATCAATAATTTTAGTAGGTAGGTACAGTAGTACCCAATACTGTAAATAAGTCGTATACCCTTATAGATATACCCATTCCATTACACGTTGTACAGTAGTACCCAACTAATATGGCTTACCGATGTACCTGCGCAGAAGATACATTTTCAAAGCGCGGGAAACGCTATTGGTCGGCAGCTGCCGCCATGTTAGCGCGCGCCGTGCGGAGGGGCGTGACTTGCGAGTGAGACGGAACTAACAGCTACAGTGTATTATGACCCTTATAGTAGTGATCTATGGTTGATTGTAAGTTGCATTGCATTCTTTCGTTAATCTTCGGGGCCATACTTTCTTTTCTGTGCAAACGAAGATTCACGACGCGCCTTATCAGTTGAGTAATACTGTATTATATGTATAGGTAATAAAATGTGTATATTTTGTAATTAATTCATGACCCTCGACGGAATGGAGAAGGTCTATGTGCTTAGGGTGAAAGGTTGTGAGTACGAAAAACGAATGTTCCCAATTCCCATTTTGCTCCAAAACGGTTGGACCGATTTAGATACGGTTTTCGGTAAAAGGTTTGTGATTCATCGGCGATGGTTCTTAGATAGGTGTTATGTTGTAATGGTGCATCCATGCTACCCGAAGCCAGCACGAGCCGAGCCACGAACGAACAGAATTCTTCGTTGCTCGCGAGCCTACAACGGGTATAGGGCGCCGATCCCACAGAAAATAGTTCTAGAGTTCCGCGTTCCGAGTTCTGCATTCCGCGTGACTTAAGCTATGTGGGGCATTTGAAAGTAAAAAAAAAAGTGTATGATGTGCGATCAGTAGCGAATATTGCAGAACTCTAGACTGCTTGCTGTGTTGCACAATAGTCAACACGGAATGCAGAACTCGGAACTCTAGAACTCTCTCTGTGGGATCGGCGCCTAATATTTTGTACGACACCAATTATACAGAAAGATAGTCAAATAGGCAGATATTTAGACAGTAACGTAGGAATTAAAATTAAAAGTTTTGAAAAACCCACGACTGATTAATGCCCGGTTTCAATAAACAAAAACGAATCGTTTTGCTTACCAATGGTAGAATTTTTTATTGCCAAACTGGGCATATAGATCATTTCGTAAGCTAATTTTACCTGTGATAGCTACTTCCATATGGGAGGGTCTGCTATGCAAAGCTTTGAGGTCTTTGCTTCATTATTAGTAAAGATATAAGAGTCTTAATTTTAATAAATCTTAACCGATACCGGTGCGTAAATTATTGAAACCGGGCCTTAATCGTTGTAATCGAAAAAGGGTTAAAAAATCTCGACTTATAGGTACTACGCATCTACTTATTTATATAATGGTGCCGATTCTGTTGTAAATCGCACTAAACTAATTTTAGTCACATCTCATCTCTTTCTTACGAACATGATTGAAAAAGGATAGAACATATTTTAAGTTGTCAAATTAATCTTTGCCGTCTTATTTTGCGTGTATTTAGGCGTGACCGCGATAGATGGCGACTAAATTTATATTGAAAACAAGCATTGGATTAATTTGACAGGACTAAATTTCTTACATCCTTTTCTTATGTTCTTTGTTAGAAAGAGACATAGTGACATTAAAATTAGTTTAGTTGTGAACAACAGAATCAGGGCCAATGACAAACCCTATAAAATTGTTGGGAGCTACGGTGAGCTGACATTCCCTGTCATTAGGTATCCCATACTTTTAGGTGCATACATCCAATAGTTTTCTAGTACAATTTACTGTTACTTTTATAAACCAATGGTTAATTATCAACTAAAATAACTTCAGCATGTGATTACTCGGTCGGTCATCTATTGAAACAATGACCGACACGTGTTAATTATTGTATCTATTGATTGTAACAATACGTTCAAAACTAAGCTCTATGAATATTCTTTGAAGGTTCATAATTGTTTTCTACCTTGTAATAGACTAGATACATCTGTTTTGTTACCTCACCTACTATTGAATGATAGATTATACGTTTATATTGAACTAGCAGCGAAACCCGGCGTTGCTCGGGTTAAAATACATCGCATGTTTAGTGGTATAAAAAATATATAAGGATACATTTTTTAACAGATAATATTATAGATTTCTATTTTCGATTTCGATTTGGTTCTTTTAGTTAGATCAATAATAACACTCATACACATTTTGGAACTTTACAGATCAATCCAAAAAAAAAATGAACTTTCTCGAACATTTTAAATCGTTTACAATAAATTGCACTCATTTTAGAATTTTCTAGATTATTCAAGAACTTTCTCGAATATTTTAAATCGCTTATTATAAATTGCACTCATATTAGAATTTTCTAGATCTTTCTCAATCATTCTAAATCGATCATAATAAATTGCACTAATTTTGGAACTTTCCAGATCATTTGGGACATTTCTAGAACGTTCTCGAACATTCTAACTCGATTATAACAGTTTTGGACATTTTGGAACTTTCTAGATGAAGCCAGAAAATTTTTAGAACTTTCTCAAACATTCTATATCGATTATAATAGTTTGAATTCATTCTAGAATTTTCTAGATCATTCCAGATATTTACACATTTTGGAACTGTCTAGACCATTCCAGAAATTTTAAGATCTTTTTCCAGAAGTCCTCTTTTTTAGAATTTTCTAGATCATTCTAGAAATTCCTAGAACTTTCTCGAACGTTTTAAATCGCTTATTGTACTCATTTTAGAATTTTCTAGAACTTTCTCGAACATTCTAAATATATCACTCATTTTGGAACTTTATAGATCATTCTAGAAATTTCTAAAACCTTCTCGAACATTCTAAATTAATCATAATAAATTGCACCCATTTTGGAACTTTCCAGATCATTCGGGAAATTTCTTGAACGTTCTTGAACATTCTAACTCGATAATGACAGTTTTGGACATTTTGGAACTTTCTAGATGAAGCCAGAAATTTGTAGAACTTTCTCAAACATTCTATATCGATTATAATAGTTTGCATTCATTCTAATTTTTTTGGATAATTCCAGATATTTCTAGAACTTTCTACAACATTCCAGATCAATTATAACCGCTTCACTCATTTTGGAACTTTCCAGATCATTATGATCGATTTAGAATGATCGAAAAAGATCTAGAAATTTTCCGATCATTCTAAATCGATCATTATCAATTGCACTCATTTTGGAACTTTCCAAATCATTCGGGAAATTTCTAGAACGTTCTCGAACAGCCTAACTCGATAGTAACAGTTTTGAACATTTTGGAACTTTCTAGATGAAGCCAGAAATTTGTAGAACTTTCTCAAAACATGCTATATCGATTATAATAGTTTGCATTCACTCTAGAATTTTCTAGATCATTCCAGATATTTGTTGAACTTTCTAGAACACTCCAGATCGATTATAACCATTTTACACATTTTGGAACTTTCCATTCCAGAAATGTTGAGATCTTTTCAGAAGTCCTCATGCGTTAGAAAAGGACAGCTATATATGTTTTAACATTTTCGCCACCCACAACCACCCCCTTCCACCCACCGCGACCAAACTCCCTTACTACCACCTGGAGACCAAGGGGTATTTACCACCCCAACGGGAAGTTGATTGGGGTTGGTGGTGATTGAGAAAACTGCGTATTTACGTACCCACAAAAGCATTTTATATATATTATTAGATTAGATTAGATTAAGTACTAGTAATTGAATTATTACAATTGGTCATTAGGGCTGTCACCTGCCTAATTTTCTTATTTTATTAAATGTCAGTGTCTTGTTAGTTATCCCTTGATTTCATTTTTGTTATTATACCACTAAGGTGGCAAACAAGCATACGACCCGCCTTATGGTCAGCGGTTACTGTAGCCGTATAGAAGCTTGTAACACCAGACCTTGCAAAAATCTCTTTATAAGAGGGGTTGAGAGAATTCGCTGTATAAAGGCGCGTCTACGCTACGCGAATTCGTGCTCCACTTGTGCTTAGCTCGGTTCGTGTAGCGAAGATGCACCGTAAGAATCACACAGCCAGCTCGGCGCCTCCACATTTTACACTCTTCCTGTATCTCATAAATTGCCACACCCAGTAAAATCGGACAAATACAGACAGACAATTTTATTTGATGATTAAACGAGCGGATCTGAACGACAATGCTAGCTCGTAAAAATATGCTTCAATAATGGATCAACAATAGAACGTTAGATCCTTAAATGCAACAGTTATCTGATGACGTACTCCTGGCCGGCTTGATCTATTCACAGCAGACAGTGCATATCATACGTTTTGAGGAGACCAAGTGACCACGTTGGTCTTGCGTTATTTGAGGAGTTCTGATGAAGATTTGTGTGAGTACTGTTTTTGTTGCTGTAATGCCACTAACCAAAAATAATCTTTCATAGATTTTAGTAAGGATATCATTTATCATAGCAAAATATTGATGTTTTGATCTGCAAATCTTTTGGATGTAATTTTAGGTTGGTGTATAGCCAATTTAATATATTTTCTGTATTACATGAGTCAAGAGAGCAACTTTTTTTTTTTCAGAATATAAAATTCTAACCTTGTATTTTAATCGTGTCGACCAAGTAATCATTTTGTATAGTGACTATTTATTTAGCAATCACATAATAAAACTCACTGAATATTTTTTAATTATGTGGATTAGATAGCCAAAATCTAGTGTTGGGTATCCAAAGTCATCAATCGTACTTTTTGTTCTATGTAGATAAGTTGCAAACCTGCAAAAAAACGTACTTTTTGTTCTATGTAGATAAGTTCAAGATTTTATGAATGGCTTTTATTATATTATGTAGTGATTACATAATATAATAAAATCCCCCATGCGTCCGTCCTGTTTGCCTAATTTATTAGGGTTTGAATATATAGTTTATATAACGACCAACACCCTCTAAGGATAGATAAACAAAAAAGGAATAATAACTGCGACATACATATAGCGACGTTTAATACACGATCACTAAGATCCCCAGAGAAACTCATAGAACTAGAAACAGCAATCGACGAAATTAATTGGGATATTATTGGAATAAGCGAAGTAAGAAGACTAGGAGAAGGAATAGAAGACCACGGAAAGTATATACTGCATTACAAAGGAGAAACACCAGGGCAATACGGTGTTGGTTTTTTGATAAAAAAGAAATATACCGACCGAATCGAGGAATTGAAAGGCATATCCGAAAGAATAGCAATACTCAACATCAAACTTCCCATACAAAATAGCAGAGATGAATTATGGTCAATTATTCAGGTTTATTCGCCAACTGAAGCAGTTAAAAAACAAGATATAAACAAAATAGAAGAATTCTACCAAAAATTACAAAATACTGTTGATTCTGCTCACAAAAATATTATAATAATGGGTGATTTTAATGGACAAATTGGGGAATGTCAAAATGGTGAAGAGTACACTGTAGGAAGACACGGTAATGGCAACAGGAGCAAAAACGGACAAAGATTAGTTAACTTCGGTTTAGAAAACAAACTAAGTATCCTGAATAGTTTCTTCAAAAAGAAAAAGATTAAGAAATGGACGTGGACTTCCCCAAATGGACTCATTAAAAATGAAATCGATTACATTATGACCAATAAGCCAAAAGTTTTTAAAGATCTGTCAATTTTACATAATCTAAATTTTAACTCGGACCATAAAATGATTCGTGCTTCGCTACGCGGGACACATACAAAGAAAAGTCGAAGGCTGCACACTGAATCGGTTCCCTATGTGAATATTAAAAATAACGTAGAGATAATAAACAGCTTAAAAGAAATTCTAGAGAAAAGAGAAGAAAAAGAATACAATAAACCAATTGAGGCCACATACTGCGATTTTGTAAATACTCTCAAAAGGGAAGCTCGAAAAGTGTCTACAAATAATAAAACCACACTATCCAACGAAACAATTATTTTACTTAAAGAAAGAAAATTGCTTTTACAAGGCAATAAAAACAAAGAAACACGAAAAGAGATCGCAGAAATAAGTAAAAATATCAACAAAAATATAAGGAAAGACAGAAAGAAAAAAAGGGCAAATACTTTTCAATATCATATTAAGAAAACAGGCGGAGTAAAGAAAGCGTTCCAAGAATTAGAACCGAAAAAGAATTGGATGCCAAATATTAAGGATAAACAAGGAAAAAATACTACAAAAAGATCAGATATATTAAATATTGCTACGGAATATTATAGGGAGCTGTACACAAGCAAATATAATAAACTTGCTACGACTATGACAGACAACACGCAAGATACTGAACCTATACCACCTATTCTAAAAGAAGAAACAGAAAGAGCTATTACTACGCAGAAGTTAGGAAAAGCACCCGGTCCCGATCAAATCACCAATGAACTTCTTAAAATATCCATTCCGGTAATTGTCCCTAAATTAACCAATTTGTTTAACGAAATAATAACAGCAGAAGTTATCCCAGAAGATTGGACGAAATCAGTGATAGTTTTGTTGCACAAAAAAGGAGACAAAGGAGATATTAACAATTATAGGCCAATAAGCTTAATGTCTAACATATATAAGGTCTTTTCTAAAATACTATTGTTTAGACTAACTAACACCCTTGATGAAAACCAGCCGAGGGAGCAAGCTGGATTTAGGAGCAACTTCGCGACCATTGACCACATACACGTCCTACGCCAGATACTTCAGAAATACAGAGAATACAACAAAACATATTATTTGGGTTTCGTAGACTTCAACAAGGCGTTTGATTCCCTGGAACACCACTACATATGGGAATCATTAGAACAACAAGGGGTCCATAAAAAGTACATACGCATACTAAAAATTATTTATGGGAAAAGCACAGCACAAATAAAACTGGAACGGTCAGGTGAAGAGTTCCCGATAGAAAGAGGCGTCCGTCAAGGCGACCCTATTTCGCCGAAGATATTCTCAGCTGTGTTGGAGTCTCATCTTTAGGAGACTGGATTGGAATGATTTCGGACTTAATGTGAACGGAGACAAACTGAGTCATTTGAGATTCGCTGATGATTTAATACTTTTCTCCGAAAGTCCGATGGCCTTGGAAAAAATGCTACAGCAATTATCAGACGAAAGTGCAAATGCAGGGCTCACAATGAATATATCAAAGACAAAATTAATGACCAATTCCTCACAAAAATATGCGATTACAATTAATAATCAAGAGTTAGAGAATGTAAGTGAATACGTTTATTTGGGCCAATTGGTATCACCGACAGAGAGCATGCAGAAAGAAATAGAACGAAGAATAGCAAACACTTGGAAGAGATTCTGGTCGTTGAGCGAAGTAATGAAAAATAAAGAAATGCCTATGGCAGAGAAACGAAAAGTCTATAATGCTTGCATACTGCCATGTCTTACATACGGATGCCAAACTTGGGCCTTAACTATACAACAACAAAATAAATTAAATATATGTCAGAATGGTATAGAGAGAAGCGTATTGGGAGTAAGAAGAAGGGATAAAATACAATTAAAAAAGATCAAAGGAAAGACTAAGTTTAGAAAAGTACAGTCAATATGCAGAAAATTAAAATGGCGTTGGACAGGTCATATGCTGAGAGAAAAGAAAGAGAAATGGACCAGAATAATAACGGAATGGTACCCTAGAGAAAGTAGAAGAAGTAAAGGAAGACAGCCAAAGCGATGGGAAGATGACTTGAAGCAAGTAGCTGGGCCAGAATGGTTATGTACAGCAAAGGACAGAAACAAATGGAAGTCCTTGGAGGAGGCCTTTGTCGAAAGACAAGCTGTTGAGAGGAGAGACAAGCCGAATGCCGAGAATATGTTTTAGTTTAAGTTAATTTATAGTTTTCTTACCTCTATTGTTATTGTTATCTTTTTTCTTTTAAAAAGTAATGTTTAGTTAAATAAGTTAAAATCTAACAGCAATAAAGGCTTATTTTATTTTATTTTATTATATAGTTTATAACGCATCGATGAAATATAAAAGACAATTGGACATTAAAATTATACTTTCTATTCATAGTTAGTTAAACATGATGTTGTTTTTTCAATTAGGTGTTTTTTTTTTTGCCGTAATAATTACCATGACGCCCTCTACGATACGACCCACGTACGACTCATCCCCGTACTCTCATATGCGTGGTGTGGGGAACCCTGTCATTCTAGCATAACTTGACATTGATGACGTATACATGCACGCACGTAAATAAGCCGGGAAATGTGTAATAATTCAATGCCGGGAAATAATAGCTCAATGGTCGGTAAGAATATATTTTTTCTTAGAATTCAAATATTATTCATTCCCGGCTTAGAAAATTTAGAACATTCTCTAAGATTCCCGCGGATCCCGCATGTGTAGACCCCGCAGATCATAGTCTGGTAATTACTGGTTCCGCAAAAATGGTGCGGGATTGGATTCCCTGGCCGTGCGTGAAGAATGTCCCAGGATATTTATTTATTTATGAAAAAGTGTTGCACTTTATTTATTACCGACAAAACATTTTATGCTGTCCATTCTCATTAGGAATTTAGCGAAGCCAATAAATATAAATTTGATTTGTAATGTGCAAGTGCTTTCGGTGGAGGATAACATCGCGAGGAAACGGCAATAAAAGCGGCAATTTTTTTGTTACCATTTTCATCGCTACCAAACCGATTTGGTTGAAAATTGGCTGTGACCACGGGGAAACTCAACACGGAAACGCAGATCAAACCGCGTGGTACAGCTAGCAGCATTGTTGTAATACTTCATTCAATATATAATCATTTAATTAATAATATTTTACTTTACACCATTATATCACATAGCGAAACATCTGAGTCCACTTCACATTAATATCAACAACCCTTCTTTCTTCTGAATCAAACACATGTCTGCAATCGTGTGAACGGAGGGAATAACACATCGACTTATTTATAATTCTCACGTACATTCCGTTATTTCATTCATCATCTTCTGATTTGACAGGTCGGGAATTTCTGTTTTTCTCGAATTTGAGATGCCGATCAAATTGCTCTTTCTTTCGACGAATACCTACCATTTGTACCATTTTTTTATTTAGGATATTTTGCACAGTGCTAGGGTACTTTAGTACCCTCCTGGCTGGCTACCATCAAAGTGAAAATCTGTCGCCATGCACATCTGTTTCAGTAGTTGCAATTAAATGCACTGGCACCAAGCAACTGCAACTGCCTTCTTGGCTTCTTGCCAATCCCCCTGATATTGCTAATATCCATAAGTACCGCCTGCTTTGTAGGTATTCGAACCTAAAAGAATTCCGTCTCCAGTAAATCCAGTTTGCGATAAATTATCTAAATTAACATCTGCACCTACAGATGTCTCCTGCTATTCCAATATGTGACAGCATCTGGGGATTATCTGGACGGACATACACATTTATACATATTTCTTTTATCCATGCCGTTTCTGTGGGTTTATGACATTTAGGTCACATACTAACACCGCTCAAAGTTATACATTGGGTTTTAAAACAATTTTGTTCATACAGTCTAACTTCTTTAAAATCTTTTAAATTGTATCTCATCGGCAGACGTGATGTCATGACCATAAACATCTTTATCTGACTGTAAAACACTAAACCTTTGTTGTTGATGGTACATGTGTCGGCAGGCAGTCAAAGGCAGCAGTTAACAGACTAATCATTGTAATGCCTGAGCATTCACGTACGATTGGTTGAACGACAGTTCGGCGACTTTATGGGGCCAGAGGTTATTCTGTAACGTGGAAGACTATTTGGATCTGTTGACTTTTTGATTGAAATTTAAGGTCTGAAACGTCCACCAAAATCACAAAACCCACTCCGTTTCGGACATTTTTCTATGCTACTCCGAAAAAGCACGTTATTCTTATAAAACCCTGTAAAAATCTCTCCACACCCTTGAAGAAGTCTTAAAGAACTCTATGCTGTATTCAATTGAAAGATTGATCAAACAAAAGATCAAAATTATGGTATTTCTATAGAATCTTCAGACGATCCAACATTACGAAAGAATTAATTCGTCTGCATTCAATTTGAAGTGCGCTTTCAGGAATTCAATAAAATTTTCATCAGATTTTTGTAATGCGTAAGCATTGAAAATTTAATGGCCGTGGATTCGTCTCATGTTTACTTGGAAGGAACAAAACAAGCCACCAAATCGAATTTGTGATAAAGTACTTTTAAAAATCTAGCCATTTGGAAGAGTTTTCGTATCTTGACTTATTTCACTATTCAGCTCCCTTTAGTTACAACTTAATGACATACTAACAACCTTTCTCGTGAAACCTTTTAGGAAACTTCGCTAAAATGCATGTGAGTGGTTTTAAAGTTATAGTGCAATAGCAGAGAGACGTTGCGTTTTGCAATAAGTAGAGATACGTAAGCAGGCAAGTAGACAAGTCGCTATAGAAAATGAGTTGTAATTATGGCAATTATCTTTTCCTTTACAAATAGGTAGCATAACTAATTGATCTCAAATGTCAAGGAGATTCTAGTTAACTTATAATTTCTATGGTCAGGTATGAGGTTAGGTATTTCTTTTTGCATAAGCGCTGCCAAACTACTTTTTTATTTTGTATTCACGATTTTTGCAGCCGTAACAACTTGCTTGTTTGTCCTCGTTTTAAACTTCCTTGTCTTATGCCAGATTTTGTCACATTGAGCTTGAGTACTGTCACTCAATGCTAGAGTGCTTCCTGAATCCCGATGCGGGTTCAATCCGGGCCTTCCGTTTGTCTCAATTACTGTGACTTCAAAGAGCACTGATGTTTGTTTACATAGAAAGTTACAAGGTTTGATGTAGCAGTTATTGGAATAGGTCATCTGTGAAATTGTCTTATTCAAAAGGGTCGATTCCAGTTCTTCCTTCGATAATATCTACCGCTATTGAGTTCTATGTAAGTATTTTCTTGGCTATCTGACTCTGTATATTGCGGTACCAATTTTCTCTCCTGTAAGAATATCTTGGATAATTCTCATCACTTGTAAAGCTGAGTTTATACAATGGAGACCAGATGAATGATATACTGAGTAAACCGCAGACTTATATGTTCTCATATAAGTAACGCTCAGGTCCAGAAGAGACTATTCATGTACACAAACGTCTGTCCTGGGTGGGAACCGAATTCACGGCCTGTGCGGTCAAGGTACCCGTCAATTTATATTATTGGTAGGGGCACGAAAGAAGCTAAGGGTAATTGATCTATTTTGGTTCCGGCGTGGCACATAATTATAACCGCGAGCTAATTCAGTAAAGTTTATTGTCATTCATACATATTTTACGGCGCTTACGTTTCGTTCACCGTTCTACAACAAGTGTGGCCGGATGGCTTCAATTGAACGGAACATAGTTGTGTAGTGTAGCGTCTTCTCTAAACGTAGTAATAATAGCTCAATGTTCCACTATGCAGTAGAGCCCCTTGTTATAATGATGATGAGTTCTAAGGGCAAAAAGAAAGACCAAGAAAACTAAAAAGATTCATGAAATAATTCACACTCTTGTCTTCTAATCCACATCTCAACAGAACTATAGCGCAAGTTCCTAGGAAATTACATTACGTTTAATATGCATAGTAAAAGGATTTTCTAGGTCAGAGCGAAGCGATGTGACTTTTATCGGACGTAAAACGTCGTAATTTTAATCTGGCTGCGAGCATTTGCTTGGACAAAGAAATCCCATTAGTTCGACTATACATGCGTGTTGCTGACGAATTACGATGGACGTAAATACCTACCTACTGACTGACGCATAGAAAATTACAAAAAAAAAATGTGCCTTCTGTATGTTAACTGTTCTGTGTGTTAACAGTAAATTAGTGGGTTGAAATTACTCGAGATGCCCCAGTAATTAATAATTAAAAATGATTAGGCTTCTCGTCCCATGGGTCGAGTTTTACGTGAGATGATGTTATATATTTTAAACGACTTCAAAAAAAGGAGGAGGTTCTCTATTTGGTTGTATTTTTTTAAATGTTTGTTCTCTAAACGAAAACTAGTAAACTCCGTTAACCGATTTGGAAAATTCTTTTTTTTTAAAGGGTACACTTCCCGTTTGATCCCATTGTTAGTCATTATTGTCAGTTATTGCAACTGTACAAAGCACAAGTCCGTTCGTGCATCGAGTACTGCTGTCACCTCTGGGATGGATCTGCCAAATACCAGCTGGAGGCCCTTGACTCAATAGACCGTCGTGCTAGGAGACTAGTCGGTGATGTTTCACTAACTGACGAGCCTCAGAACATCGGCGTAGGGTTTCATGTTTGTCGGTCTTCTATAGGATATATTTTGGAGAGTGTGCTACAGTATTGTTCAATCTAATTCCTCCATCCCCGTTTCTCCATCGAAACACAAGACGCCGGGAGAATTTCCACCCATACGTTGTCGACATCTCGCGTACCCGGACACAACGTTTCGCTTCATCGTTTCTTATACGAACAGCAAAGGAGTGGAACTCTCTTCCGGGGTCTGTGTTTTCCGACACCTATAACCTAGATTTATTCAAGGCCAGAGTGAATAGGCTTTTTCTGGGTAAGCGTGCTACATCCTCGGCCTCGTCATAACTCCTCATGGGGTCAGGCGAAGGTCAAACGCAAGCCCATTTAACATAAAAAAATAAAAAAAAAATTGTCATCAGAGGGCGAACCACAAGCTCTTAAAACAATATTATTATAACAAGATTATAACCTTATTTGACTTTTGCCTTTCTTTGACATCCGGCGTCAAAACGGGACAAAAGACAAATAAGGTTATTTTAACCTTGTTTTAAGAGCTTGTCATAGGCCCCCAGGCCCAGATCAGGATTTGATTACTTCTTAGTGTACTTTGAAGTCGGTTTAAGTTTTTTGTAAAACAGTTCAATTATGTTAATATTATAAATAAGAATTAATTTTCAATTAAAATTTCAGATACTGTTAAATCTAGAAATTCATACTGGTAAAGAACTTTAATAAATCTGTGTAATGTAAAACGTGGTATGTTTGTTTATATTAAATCTTCATTAAAACTGTATTTTATGTAGCGAGGCTGACAGATGGTCTATCGTAATTCGTCGTGGATGATTGTAAATGGCCACTGCCGTATATGGACATCAAAATCCTATCAATTAAATAAAAATTGGCTATCAAGTGCTTGCTGGTTTCGTCGGAACATGCACGAAACACACCTGTTGGTTGGAGTTAGATTTTCAACAAGCCAGCCATCCATCTAACGTTCTTTGAAAAATAAAAAAAATAAATAAACCTAGAACAACACTACACTTTTTCTTTATTTTCGTAGATTCCAAGATTAGTAAGTAAATAATAAACATACATCTACAGAGAACACTCCGCACGTCAAAATTTCCTGCTTTAATTGATGTGTTTACTCGATTATTTCTTTTCTGTTTATTGCCTTTATATTCATATTTGTACAATTTGCTTTTAAGTTTGAGAACACAAAAAATTACCTGTTTACCTATATTTTTGTTTCTGTCAGTTTGCTCCCGCGTCTAGCAATACTATGTTTTGTGCTATTCCAGAATAATCGTCAAACAAATTTAAATTTCACCTTAATCCGTCTTAAGATAAGTTTGACATTGAATAATCTAGAAATCGAATCATTTGAATCTAATTTTCAGTGGATTTTCCAACTTGTGTTAAAACAGACTATAAATTGTTAGTACTAAAGTAACAGAGCTATAAAATATTTTACGATCTACATCTTTAGAACGTTCTGGTTCATCTCATTCCGGGAAAAGTGCTGTTGCGATGAACGATTCCAAACAAATCAAACACTCTTAAACGTTAGTCTGAAAAATCATTTTAATATTTGACTTGTCCTAAAAATCGTTTTACTATTATTTGTACTATGACAGCAAGCTCTCTGTCACGCGCTATCCACTTAGATTTTTTTAAAACCATTCTTGTTTGTGTTGGATGCCTACGATATACATCTTCATAGACCCTGCGGCTTGCGTGTGTCTGTCGATCAGTCAGCTTCTACTAATTATAATCAATATATTTTATTTCTTTCTAAATGTTTTTTTTTATTTTTTTTATCTTCTATCACTAATGCTATAAAGCTGATGAGTATAATTTGCGCTAATCGAAAACGCGGGGCACAGCCCAAAATTGAAATTGCTAGTGACTCACTAATATTTGACGTAACATTTCGGTAATATTTGTTTGGAAATATATTATTATGTAAAATTGACTTACGAATACGATAAGATACATCGATAATGAATAGCTTGACGTCATTATATACGTGAAGCGGTCGAGTTCATCTCATACAAATATGTCACGAGTTGATCGCTCCATAAAAAATTAAACATTTTCTAATGTGATTTGGAATTGGTTTTGATTATTTTATCTAAGACAGATTTAAACATGGAAATTGTTGATCTTCCATATATCAAAAGTTTGTTTGATGCAGCCACATCCACACCAGTTTATGTACCCCACCCCAAGGACCTTCGTCCTTTTCAGCTATTTGTAATCACGTCTATTTTCTAAAATTAGATATACACCATAGAACAGGGATGGCCGACTTGATTAGATCCAAAATCTACTGTTTACTGACGAAACTCTGCGCGATCTGCCAATTACATACTTCTAAAATTAAAGAGAGCTATGCTGCAAAGAAGAGAGGACAAACGGCGATTGAAAAATGATACAAGATGATTCGTGCAGCAGTACGACCGGTTGGCCACCCCTTCCTTAGAATATTGGATACGTTCTACCCACTACCACCGACGATCAACTACCATATGTACCAATTATTCAAACCATGCCTTCTATACCTAATTTACTTTGTATCTTTTCCAGGGAGTATCGTTCATAGGATGGCATCAACGCACGAAGTTGGAGCGAATCCTGCTGGTGTTCAGCGCTGTGCTATTTGTTGGGATCTTGTTGACCAGCACCCTGCTTCTCACAATGCGAGGGCCGTCCTACCTGCCAGTACCGCCATGTTATCGGCCGGAACCTGAAGGTAATTGTCTCTTAAATGTCTATGTGTCCTCGTTTTTGTTAAACTTCTGATGAAGATTGACTTAGTCCGATGATAGCTTGTATATTATGTTTGGATCTTGGGTTACGGGTTAGAATACAACAATATTAAACCCTTCTTATATCCTTCTCCGTACTAGTTCATCATCACATACATCATCATCTTCAACAGTATAATCTGCGGACCGTACCCTTACCTCTTTTTACACTATGAGAGAAGCGAACTAAAATGGGCAACCTAAAGTATTTAGCGATAACTGTTCATAAAATGTTATTTTATAATATAAGCAAAAAATCTAATAGGTACTTAATTAGCAGCTGTAATTAAAACCGGTAAATGAACCTAAGCAAGAGACAAATTAATTTTTCACGGTCAATGTCGTGCGTCATTAGGTAGGCAGCAGCTGAAACTGTTTATCCATATATTTTATCTTATCTTAAGTCGTACTCTCGTTCCTCGTAAACAGACCATCTCAAAGTATTTTGCACTTTGAAGATTAAGGTTTTGGACATTCTAATAGCATTATTAGTTGGCACAATACGTAACTCGTATTTACACTTTCTTAATTAATTCCTCCTATACCTATATTCGAAGTGGAAGTCAATGGGAAAGGCCTATGTTTAGCAGTGGACATCCATAGGCTGATATGATGATACATATATTCGTCCACACTGCATTCATTAAATTCCTACTCCATGCTAAGAAATCTTGACCATGTTGGTGCCATGTCTGCATTAGAATTGCAACGAAATTTAGACTAAACAATAAGCCAAAATGCGTAACACACAGTATCAGAAATATACATCGCATAGCAATTTGAGCAAAAATAGGTATTGAAAACTGCTCAAACAGTTGATAAATTTTCTAAATCTTATAGCCTTGATCTATATGAGCATCTACAATTATTCATTGTAATACGATACTTATTTGCATGTTGCCTACGTCACTTGGTATTTCCACAATTAATATCTCCTGTAACTGAATTCAGATAATAGCTAGCTTCGAAGGTCACGTCCTTAATTATTGCCCATGGTGAAGTTTATTGCCGGGCCGCTCCCATGGCGCCCTTAACCGTCGTATTACGTTCCATAATATGGGGTATCAACTCAATATTGATGTTATGATGATCCGTTATGTTTATTAAACCTACTTTATTGGTAATAGTGTAATTTAACATTAATAGTTCATCTACTATTGTTTACAAAATTGTGTCACCTGAGCACACATTAACTGCAATTCTCTGTTATGTGGATATTTTATACGGTTGTTTAGTATTTAAGATATTTTCGTTATGTAGTAGTTGTACATCTTTTGGATCCCCACTTGAACAAAACATGAGTCCACGCATGAGATTATAACAATTGAAGTTTTCGGCTACGTCAAAATAATTCTTGTAACTTTGGATTCTGGCGACAGGGGTAGATAACACTGTATTGTTAGAAAACAAATGATTATACTAGAAATACACAAATTACAATAAGATTACGACAATGTGTGATCTTATCACTTCAAGTGATCTCCTTGCAGACATTTCGATAAAAGTTCCTATAATAAATCTTGCATAGTACCGCTCTGGCTATATCGATACTAGGTATTATGATAACCTCTAGATATCTAATTAGTAATAGTAGACTCGAGATATAATTTGCTACTGAAAATACCCTACAATATCGGTGCATGTTTCTTTTGATGATTAACTTTATTATGACAAATGTTTAAAATCAATATTTACAATGTCACTTCAAAACGTTTGAGGACAAACATCTTATAGATAGAGGTATACTAAACCATAATTTAATTGGATTTATTTGGAATTTTAGTCTACTGAAATATTTTATCATTTAATTGAAGAGGATAGGTACTAATTATCCCGGGAATAATCCTAAAAATATCTCCTGAATAGTGGAATACATCTGTTGATTATTCAGTTTTTTTTATGTGGGCCAAAAGAGATACGAATTCCCGTATCGAATAACATGCCGAATTGCTGATAGACCCGTTTAAATTTCCAAACTGTAGCATTTGGTTATTTTAAAACGTGATTATATCGAATGAAACATGTAACTTTCAAATGGGATATTAGATCTTATCTCTATCTCTTTTAGATTGATAACTCGAGCATACCGTGATGCTATTAAGATATTATTAGCTTAGTTAGGGTTAACAGGAAAACTGTCTTTAGATCAGATAATGAGTGGCACTTGGTCTGAAGCCAGGTCATTTGTTAAGTGGAAAATCTAACTCAGATACGCTTCCGCGTCATGCTATGTTCAATATCCTGGAAACTGCATTCGTGCCGTTGGATGTCTACTAATTTCGCGCATTTATTGGCACAAACGATCTTGTAAACGTGTGGTATCTGGATGTTAAAGCTTTTTATTTGCATCTAACCAATTAGTGCTGCCTTCTCTATTTGTATTTTCTGAAGGATAGGATCTCAATTTATTAAAATCCTTGATTTATAAAAAAAAAGTATTATAAACTCGGCATTTCTGAATCTGTGTTCTCCGTTCAGTTTTATGAGCTCATTGACCATTCATCCTTTGTGCAATTTTATTTTGCTATCTTTCCATCAACCTAAAGCTCAATTATTCTCTCATTTCAGACAACAGCGTCTGCTTATCAAGCTCCTGCATCTACACCGCCAGTGAAGTAATCAGAGCCCTTGACGAGACCAAGAACCCTTGCGAAGACTTCTACGAATTCGCCTGCGGAGGGTGGATCAGGAACAACCCGATACCCGAGGGCAAGTCCAGCTGGGGGATCTTCAGTAAAATTGAGTTGCAGAACCAGTTAATCATCCGATATGCTCTTGGTATGTATATTTAACACCAATAATGTATACTGCTGGACATCACAGTCACCGTCATATTAATTCTAGGGACCACCGCTGATGATCTTTAGCAACCAGATACACAGATCAGTTCTTCATCCACACCGTGAGGTCGTCAGATTCAAATTCAAAAAGTATTTATTCAATTTAGGCACTTATGAACGCTAACAAAATGACTCTACACCGGTTCTAAATACAACTAGAACTGAGAAGACTCGTCTGACTCGGCCTTTTCTGTGATAGACGTTTTCTCAACTTGTAACAATTTCAGGACTTTCAGTCTTCGCATAAACCACCTTCGTATCCCTAGTTAGCTGCAGTGCGTATTATTTCTCCTCTCCGGGCGGAAAGCGTCAACAACTTTTGTCCCGCTGCGCTTTACGAAAAGACGCTTTCCGCCTCCGTCGAGGAGAAAAATAGTATACAAACCTTGGGCAGGAAATAAGAAAGTCTCAGATCACAATTACGTATGATCTGAGACATTTCTTACTTTCCTGCCCTAGATGAGTAACATACTATTGGTCGGCGACGACGCGACGAGGGACACTGGGGCGGAAAATACATTTTTCAAAAATGGCCTTTATTCCATGAAATACTGTAAATACATTGATTGATACTGGAAATACCTTATTCAATTTGAACTAAAATTACCGCAACGTATGGTCACTAGGCACGTGCACAGTCAGACAGATAGAGCTAGGCGCAAGCCGCCGCGCACTCCCGTTGCGTATTACGTCTACACTTTAACTTATTACATGATTTCCCAATTTATTATTTTATTATTATTAAAATTATTAAGTTTTTTTTTTTATACTACTTAGTTAGCAAACAAGCATACGGCCCGCCTGATGGTAAGCGGTTACCGCAGCCTATGGACGCTTGCATCACCAGGGGTGTTACTCGCGCGTTGCCGACCCTGCAGAAATCTTTTCACACCCTTTTTGAAGAACCCCATGCTGTACTCCATTGGGAAAACCACGGCAGGGAGCTCATTCCACAATCTGAGCATCCGCGGAAGGAAGCTCCTTTGAGACCGCACAGTTCGAAACAATTTTGGTTCCAATATGTGGGGATGGACTTCCTGTCGATGGCGAGAGTTGCGATGGTAGAATGTAGCCGTGGGCATCATCTTAAACAATTCTTCAGAACACTGTCCGTTATACAAGCGGTAGAATACACATAAGGAGGCAAAGTCTCTCCTCAGACTGAGGGGCTCTAGACCGCTTGTGAGCTCAGGATCGCTGAACCGAGTCTAAAGGCCCAAGCTGGTATCCAGGTGCCCCCGCCCACAGATGACAGCAGTACTCCATATGAGGCCGGACTTGCGACTTATAAAGTTGCAGTCTTTGGTCCGACGTGAAGTACTGCTTCGCTTTGTTGAGCACTCCAAGCTTTTTGGATGCCAGCTTAATCTTGTCTTCTAAGTGACTACGCACAGTATGTTTTTTGACCCAAAAAGCGGACATCGGCTTTTTATTTGCTTAATGGATAGAGGAGCTCATTTTGAAGCTAAGAGTAGAAGTCCCGTATGCCAATTTTGTTCCAAATTGATGATATATATTTCTAAATATTTTTCTATGGTTCCCAAAAAAACCATAGAAATCACTGTAACTTTAGACATGTTCCGTTTTTGTAGTATCTCTCATGGTATGCCCTTTATACGTCAAACCACGCCTTTTTCTAAGAAACCGCTCAAATTCTATCATCGATTAGTAGTGAGTTACGTCGAATAATACATATTTTCGTTTCTTTTCTTTATTGAGCTTATTTCAAGGTAGTTGGATTCAATTTCTAGACTAAGCTATTGCTTTAGCATCAAGGAATATCTCTGTATAAAATCGTATCCAAATCTCATAAGATTCAGGAGTTACAGGATTTTAAAATTAGGGCATTAGGGCTGACTCCGAACAAAGAAAATTTTTGAATATAAAATAATAATTATTTCTCTTATAAATATAGATAATCTATAAGATTCGTAAAAACTTTATTAAGACCATTATTTTAATATTACTCGATGTCATATACAGAAATTAAACATATAATTATTTTAACTTTACGTTAAAGGATCACACCCTCCAATATATATATAGTATATCCTATATTAGTATTTATTCAGTTTAGGCCCTAGGAGACTTATGAAGATCAAAGTACTGAAGTGGTAACTTGTCCTTGTCTCTCGCACTGAGATCCAGGTTTGAGGCGTTTAAGGAAATAAATGTCATGACTTTATCTTCACATTTTAAATATGTTATGTACATACGTAAAAACATAGAAATGTTTAAAATAATAGAAGAAACCGACCATGTGAGAGACGGAATCGAATACGGAGGGTTCCGTACAATGATAATAATATTAACTAACTCAAATTGACTATGAATCGAATAGTAGGCGGAACAAGAATAACAAACACCAAAAGAAGACTTTTCTTGTATAGGGGCCCCCTTTAATTTTATTATTTATTGTTAAAGCGGCAATAGAAATACATATTCAGTGAAAATGAAAGTGTCAGACAGATGGACAGCCGAGTCTTATGAATAGGGTCCCGTTTGACACCCTTTGGGTACGGAACCCTAAAAATGGAGGTCCACAATATCAATACAAGACAAAAAGAGAAATTAGTTGTTCCGCATTTTTGATTAGCAAAAGTTAAATTTAAGTTTCAATTTCGATTTGAAAATTGAATTGAAAGTAACCAAGGTGACTTTTAAATTCAAAGCTCACATAAAGAAAATCTTGAATGCAAAGATTTATTACAAAGTAGCCCATGATATTGGAGATAAAAATGTCTGGACTAAACTGCTGTCAAAATTGGCAAAAGGGAGTAAATTCCGCCAAGTTGAAGTAGATTTGAAAAACAAAAGTGTAAAATATGCCACAACACATGTCAGAAGTGTTGCAGGTGAATCTATGTACTTACCAAAATTATAGTTCGATTTCTTAATTTCACTATTTGTATGAAGGTAGTAATTAAATAATTCAAAATTCAAAATCATTTATTCAAATAGACCTTCGCAGGCACTTATGAAAAGTCTGACTCTAATACTCTAATACCGGTTCGGAAGGTTGCATTTGCTGAGAAGAGCCGGCAATAAACTCAGCAATTACTCTTTTCAAAACAAGCTTAGATTCATTACATAATATTTACATTCTAATCGCACTGACAACAATTGCGTGTCCCGGCGCGGCGGCAAAACTACAAAGTAGACTGAATCTATATATAATTATATAATATTAAATATTTCTATATAATATTATTTTGACACATATAATTTTTGATTATATCATAAAAGATACGATACGTCAATATCTTCGACATTCTTAAAGCGAAGTGACAACCCTAAAACCAGAAATATCAGAAAAATCTTTAGAAGTGAATAGTTCCTAGATCTTGAGAGATTTGGGTGTGATTTTTTTTTTAGTTATTGGTTTGGTTCTAAATATTGTTTATATTAAAAATCGAATCCAACTTAGTCAAGATAGAGGAATGAAAAATCAAAAACGAAAAACACTAAAACCTAAATTTCTTTGTATTTATAACTCATTAGCCACCTTTTATTTATTAGTTAAATACTAGGCGTATAGCTTTACTAAATAGCATTAAGCAAAAGAACTGAAATCACGTTAAATATTAGTTATGACGAAATTTTGAAAAGTCCAGAAAATTCAAAACTGTCGTTTTATTCGTGTTTGGTATAAAATTGGCACACGGGAGTTTTACTCTGGGCTTCGAAACAAGCTACTCTATATAATACGCACATAAAACGAGGATGTCCGTTTTTTAGGTCAAAAAACATATTGTGCTACGGAACAAAACATCGCAAGAAATGTCGATGACAAGGATCCCAATGATATAAATATTATATTGTCGACCCTGAGTCGCTCGTCGCTGACCAAAACAACGACCTGTATAAGAATAATCTACGCCAACAATTATTAATGAAGCCACGGCCTTCAGCTTGCTTGTTCAAAACTGGATTTTCAGAACTCGTTGCAATTATAAACCGTCAAGTTATTTACAATAAATATATTATTGTATGGTACTTCAGGCAATTGGAGTTAATGTTTTCATTTATCCGTCGACCCTAAACACACATTAAAAGTACTGTCACCACCAAAAATGTATACTAAAACAAGGAAAAACCTTCGTGTAAATGATCATTCAGCGAAATCTCCACGTCAAATAATACGTAACACGCCAATCATACCTTATAGAGTATCAGTTCATGCGCGAAAATCGTTCTATTTACTTAAACCAATATTTAATTAGCACTTATGTACTTAGTTACACGTTTGTACGCGCGTAGACGAGTATATTTTGTTGTGTTTATATTTCAAATAATCACAAATAGATGTTTCGATTCCATCTCTATGTATTTTTCTATCTTTAGAGTAGGCTGAAAATCATATTTGAAATATTAGGATTTAGCAAGCAAAATTAACAATATAGGTACCTAATTTTCATCTAATTTCTGATTTGTGGTGTAGGTATGCGTATTTTTTTACTGTGTTTAGGCCTTTGTTTGACCACAATCTCACCATGGTAAGTGAAGATGTGGCCGAAGGTGGTAAGCACACAAAGCCTAGAAGGAACTGGCTCTCCAGTGCATCTATTGGAACACACCGATAGGTGCTCGGCGATAGATTTTCAACTTGAGGGTGGTAGCCAGCCAGATGGGTACTACAAAGTACCTTACCACCGTGCTATGGTTTCCTCACGATGTTTTCCTTCACCGAATACTCAAGCCCATTGTAGGATTCAAACCCGAGATAGACAGCTTAAACAGAGCAAACACGACATATTAATACCTACTTAATCTCTGACGAAGATATAACAGTGTAGTTTTTTATTCCCGCCATATTTGCGAAGGTATTTGAATAACCGATAAGGACACAAATATATACAAAAGACAGTCTATATATAGAAAATTTCCACCGGCACCGTTTCCTCTTTGGATAGCAATAAGTAATTAACTATTATAAGCAATATCTTTGTTTTGAAAAAAAATAACTAATTAGAGCTGGTACGCGTACTCCGATTAAACTGTTAATTTCAAAATATTATCGACTTCTACTCACAACTGTACCCAATTTATACCCAATTTTATTCATACATTCTGCTGTGCTTACATTAAATTAGAGCAACATTGTTAATTCCCAGTTCAGACTATCGTTTATCGTGTTTGTATGTGTACGAAACATTAGATCGTCACTTGTACGGATTGTAGGTACTTAACTAATAATAACATTGTGTAAACGATTGTACTGAAATATTATATTCACGAAAATGGTTTTGTTATGCGTATTGTTTGATGACAGTGGCTTTATGTAAAAGCAATGATTTGGCTAAAATTGCCAGTGGGAACTAGCTAGCAACTTTTGAACTTTTGGCAAGTCACCTATCATAGTAATATATCTCTTACAGTAGTACCCAACTAATATGCTGTGCAGAAGATACATTTTCAAAGCGCGGGAAACGCTATTGGTCGGCAGCTGCCGCCATGTTAGCGCGCGCCGTGCGGAGGGGCGTGACTTGCGAGTGAGACGGAACTAACAGTTGCAGTGTATTATGAACCTTATAGTAGTGTTCTAAAGTTGATTTTAAGTTTTAAGCATTATTTCGTTAATCTTCGGGGCCATACTTTCTTTTCTGTGCGAACGAAGATTCACGACGCGCCATATCAGTTGGGTAATAATGTACGTTTATTCGGCATAAGTTACAAACATTTGCAATTGTATCAGAATTAGTAAGGCCTCAGTCAAAGTAATTTATTCAATTTAGGCCCTAGTAGGGCTTATAAAGTCCAATTACCGCACCTCTTACCAAACATAATAATATACATAATTACACCCAGAATCAGGACATAACAGACATGTTCATGCACACAAATGCATGTCCTGTGTGGGAATCGAACCCACGACCTGCGGCGCGATATTATCCAACTAACCCGTATTGTTATCAATTATCTGGTTTCCATAGTACAAGCTCTGGTTAATTTGGTATCATGCAGCCGTGTGTGTGAAGGATATTTATTCTAGAATATTCTCCAACAATATTCCAGAAAAAGTGAACATCACAGAGCCAGAAGACGCGGAGTCCAAAGCTCGTGTCTACTACGACGCGTGTATAGATACTAACGAGACGATAGAGAAGTTGGGTGAGAAACCATTGCTGAACATCATCAAGAAACTGGGCGGCTGGCATATCCTGTCCAATACGATGATCAAGCAGCACAAGTGGGACCTGCAGAGGCTGATGCAGGATGTTCAGAACACGTGAGTTAAAGTCCGAAGCGTTCAACGGTTTGACAGAATGTCTTATGAAGAAAGAGTTATGAATATGAAAGTAGATGGAGATAAGGGAAGAGGAAGACCGAAACAGACATGCATGGATTGTGTGAAAGATGATATGGGTAAGAAAGGAGTGGATGCTAGTATAACGGATAGAAGAGACGAATGGAAGAAGCGTACATATTGCACCGACCCCAAGTGATTGGGATTTTTTTCTTAGCATGTCTTTCTCACACAACTCCAAATATGTGTTGTGGACAAAATTTTGGGGTTGAATTCCCGTCAATATTGGGGGGACTGAAGCTATAGATATATAGCTATATTATTTATGTTTTCTTCTCTATTCTAGATACAATTTGGGTGGATTATTTAATTGGGCGGTAACAGAAGACGACCGGAACTCTTCGAAGCATGTGATTGTGGTAAGTCAACAATCAATTTGGTAAATTTTTTATTAAAATTTTGTGTCTAATGTTCAAAGTCAAAGTCAAAGCCATTTATTCAATTTAGGCCCCAGAAGGGCACTTAAGAAGGTCACATTTACTGAAGTTACCACCGGTTCGGAACTCTGCCTTGTCTGAGAAGAATCCGGCAAGAAACTCAGCAAGGTTAAATTTTTTTAATATTTTTTGGACAATCTGACTATGTTCATAACACAAACCAGAAAAATGATTTATATATCCATTTGTTAATCATAATTTTTCTACCAGTTGGACCAAGGCGGCCTAAACCTGCCGACCCGAGACAACTATCTAAACAAAACAGCTCACAAAAAAGTACTTGACGCTTACTTGGACTACATGACACGCATTTGCGTACTTCTCGGCGCTAATAAAACTGAAGCCAAGTCTCAGATGCAGAGAGTAATACAGTTTGAAACAGACTTGGCGAATATCACCACTCCTTCGGAAGATAGGAGGGATGAAGAGGGGTTGTATAATCCATATACGATTAGACAGTGGCAGAAAGATGCCCCTTTCTTGAATTGGACGATGTTCTTCAATGATGCTTTTAAGTTGGTTAATAGAACTGTGAGTATAGATTATTTGATTATTTTTGATATAAAAAAACCTTCCAAGTGGACTGAAAAAATATATTTAGTTCGTCATTTACATTATCAAAAACGATTACGTATTGTCAATCAAACAAAAAATTACGATGATATGGTATGTTGAATTTCCGTGTGACGTCACGCCCTGGTACAATTTTCATAAACAAGTGACGTCACGAGCCTAACTGCCAGACTTTCACGCTTTATCTTAATTTGTGTCCAATATTTTTGTATAACTAATGGACTAATTACATTTTTTTTACCCATGCCATATCCCTTTTTGTCTGTATATTTCTTTGTTTTATTAATGGATCGATTCGGGCATATTTTATTATATTTTTGAATAAAATAAAATAATATATTTGAATGACTATGGCAGTACTGTATGCTTTCTATACCTAAGTAATGTATGAGCTAAAACTGACTTCGTATTGTATACTCTACGTCCATAGGAATTGAGCACATTAAGGCATAGTAAAAAATAAATTGACGAAATCTGATATCCCTGACACTAATAAGTAGATAAAATTCAATGAAACTGCATATGGAAGTCGTAATTCGGCCAAAATTACACAATTGACTTAATCTGGGTTTGTTTATAATTAGGAAGTATCACTTAAACTTTAAACTCTGTGATAAAATAATAAAGTAGTATTTGCATCGTTGATAGAACTTAGAAATAAGGTAAATGTACAAAATGAAGAATCTGAAAGAAGTACGGTAACCGCTTACCATCAAGTGGGACGTATGATTGTATAAAAACCTGACATTTTAGTTTTTCTTAAATGCACCAGAATTTGACCAAGGTTTTGAGATGTTTTTCTATTGACACCACACCCGTAGTTCGTATCAATAAGCCAGGCCGTCACACTTATTCGTCCATATCTTGAAAACGACTGAACTGATTTCGATGAAACTTGCACTGTTCCCTAAGTTGAAGTAAATGTAACCCAATAAAAAAGAATGGTTACAATCCGTTTAATATCTTCGAAGATATGCGTGGACAAACATACATACAAACATACATACATGCATACACCTATGACATTTTGTATATTTGTTTGGAAGCCCTAATAGATTATCATAATTGAATATATTGCAGTTCCAATAATATTACATACATACGTGTCGAATTGATAATCTCCTTTTTTTTTTAAGTCGATTAATAATAAAAAGTATAACTTCAGAAAAAGAAATCTGCGTTTGTAACCTCAAGATGCAGAGTAACTGTGATTGTGTGAGGATATGAGAGAAGAGAATCAAGAAAAAAAATATCATGACAAATAACCCTAAATAAGGATGAGGCGACAATGTCATCTTTTTCAGATACCAGATACAGAGAGAATAGTAGTTTACGCGCCGGATTATTTCAAGAACCTCACCAAAGTTATAAAGAAGTACAGCAAGACTGAAGAGGATCAAAGGTACGGATCCAATAAAAAAAAATTTCGACACACTTGTTCGTAACACAGCTTATTACGCACTAGTGCTTTTTACTTTACATTACCGCACAGTTTTATGATAGGTATAATCCCAGTTATTTTAAGTTTGTACCTCAATGCAATTGATATGTGCGTAGACGAAGAGGCCGTAATCAATATCGAAACGGGCAGAATTAGGTATTTGACACGTCCACGCACACGCGGGAACGCTCAGTCGCGTGTGTGCGTGAGTCCGGGAGTCATTGATGGTCAGTACGGCGATTAAATGGTTTTGATCCATTGATATTTTCTACGTGTCTTTACTTTTTGGTTTTTTCTATTGAAATAAAAAGTCATGGTAGTAAATCAAATTAAAATCATCAATACCGGTTTGGAAGGTTGCATTTGCTGAGAAATGCCGTTAATAAACTCAGCAATGACTATTTTCAAAAACATTTTAGATTTATTTGACAGCGAATCGTAAAATCTGTAAAAAAAAACTTGCGCGCCATTTTTGTTGACGCTCTCATTGATTATTATCAAGAAATCTACAAAAAAATACAAATCTGTTTTTCCTCACAACACTCACTAGTGTGTTGAAAAACGTCGTATGACACGCGTGTGCATTATTACACTCCCGGCTTCCTTATCGCGTTCGCCTGCAGCTCTATCGCCTCGTCTGTAATTACCAACTTTGCACACATGTATCATAATGTACTATAACATCCGTTAAAAAATCCTAAGAAATCCACTTTCAATCATTTCTAATTTCTTCGTTATTTTTAGGGTTCCGAACTAAAAACGTAAAAAAGGAAACCTTAGGTCTCTCCGTGCGTCATTCTGCCTGCCTGTCTGTCTGTCACAACGGTATATTTCAGCAACCACTAATAATACTGATTTGAAATTCGGAGTAGTTTTAAACCCAATCTTTTTGCTCAACAATCAATTTATTTTCTTTGCAAAAAAAATGGAGCGAATTGGGGTACATAAATTTCAAAGCTATTAGATTAAATGGGATATCATGTGAAAGGGCTTCGATTCCGAAATCATTTTTATTTTCTTTTATTTTTATATTGCGTAGTTTTTTACTTATGATGGAAAATGACAAACAACACCGTTTGACTATGTATAGGCTATTCTATTCAATCTAGAGTCTAGATTGAATAGAATAGAATGATATTTATTTCAAATTCAATTCAAATTCTTTATGTTTTCTGCATATTATGCCTATTTGGCGTACAAATACAATAAATATTACACATTTAAAAAAAAAATTAATTAATACATTCTATAGTAAATAAATAATTAATACATTCCATAATTAATTAATAAAGTCCAATACACTACCATAAAATACAATAGAAAAGGAAAAAAAACATGTCAAAAAATAAATTACACTAAAATAGAATGAAATAAAAAATTATGTTAAATTCTGCAAATAAATCTAGACTTACTACTTTTAAAATAATCATCGATGGTGTAAAAACATTTCACTGCTAGCCATTCATGAAAATAACGACAAAACCTGGAAATGGCAGATCTAAAAATTCTGATGGAATTGAGTTAAATATTTTTGCAGCCATATAAAAAGTTCTAGTCTAGGATGAGGCATGCCTAGTGGTAAATGAGTGGTTATACGCTTTGAGGTGTTATCTTTTTTCTCAAACAGAAATATGTTTAACCTGACGAATTTGGCCATCTCAAATACATACAAACATTTGATTACTTAATTAATAATAATAAACAAATTATTTAAGTTTTGGTCTACACTCAATATGAAAACATGTCCTTGAGAGACCTTGAGAGTTTCATTCTAGGTTTTGTGTACCACCTTTGGCCATATCTCTATGTTACAGAGATTGTAAAAAACACAAGCCTGAAAAAAATATATAATACCTCCCTTTATTGTGTACAGAACCCTAACAAGCTACATGATGTGGCAAGTATCAAGATCGCTATCCACGTACCTGTCGAAGTCGTTCCGCGACGCGACCAAGATCTTGCGGAAGGCACTCTTCGGTTCTGAAGGCACTGAGGAGTCATGGCGGTACTGCGTCACTGACACTAATAATGCTATTGGTATGTACTAATGTAGCCAGTTATGTATTTACCATGAGGACACGCGGGGCCCTCGCCTAGGGCCCCAACTTACGGCGGCCCCGAAAGGCCCATATATTCTCTATTTGTCTGATTAAAGCTTAGCTTTAAATTAAAATAAACTTAAATTTGAAATGACAAATATAAAATCATAGCAGAAAAATGATTTTTGTTATTAACTTTTTATTTTCCAACGGGGCCCTACAATTTTGTGTGCCCAAGGGCCCCGGCATGGCCTAAGACGGCACTGAATGTAGCAGTCTGTATCCTTCATTCGTACATAAAACTTTATTTATCAAATATTGTGGAATTAAATAAAAACCAAGGATCGGCTAAAAAAGGAAACGAGAGGTAGAGCGTAACGTTTATTCGCTCAAAGAGCAGCTCGACTGGGGAAGTACCTCCACTTTACAGAATACCGCAGACAAATAACTTTATGTTGTGTTCCTGCGCGTGAGTAAGGTCGCCAGAGCTCATTGGGGAGGGGGAAAGGTCGGTAACGCGTGAGTGATGCCTCGTATGTTGAAAGTGTCCATGTGGACGGTTACCGCTTGCCATCAGGAGGGCGGGCCGTATGCTTGTTAAACGACTTTGTAGTATAAAAAAAAATACAAAGTTAAAAAAGATCAAACAATTTCGATCAGAATTTAGTTCCGTATTAAGGAATATCGGTTTTCAAGACTCTTGAAATAAGTATTTTATCCTTCCAGGTTTCGCAGTGGGCGCAATGTTTGTCCGCGAAGTATTCCACGGCGAAGCGAAAGCGCAAGGCGAAATAATGATCGACAACATTCGCAACGCGTTCAAACGAAACCTGGAGAATCTGGACTGGATGGACTCGGAGACCAGACAGGCTGCTGAAGTCAAAGCTGATGCCATCACTGATATGATTGGTAAGTTAGTAAAGGCATGTGTTATACCGCAATCTCACCATGGTAAGTGATGATGTGGCCGAAGGTGGTGCACACACAAAGCCTAGAAGGAACTGGCTCTTAAGAGCAGCTGTCGGAACACACCGACAGGTGCTTTGCGACAGATTTTCAACGTGGAATGGCCAGATAGTTGGGTACTACAAAGTACCCTACCACCGTGCTATGGTTTCCTCGCGATGTTTTCCTTCACCGAAGCTCGAGCTCATTGTAGGATCCGAACCCGGGACCTTCGTCTCGGCATCCGACGTCACACCACTGAGCTATCATCGCCTTATTCTAGACTAGGGTCAAACAAGTGTACACTTACAGTAGTACCCAACTGATAAGGCGCGTCGTGAATCTTCGTTCGCACAGAAATGAAAGTATGGCCCCGAAGATTAACGAAAGAATGTTTAAAACTTACAATCAACCTTAGATCACTACTATAAGGTTCATAATACAGTGCAGCTGTTAGTTCCGTCTCACTCGTAAGTCACGCCCCTCCGCACGGCGCGCGCTAACATGGCGGCAGCTGCCAACCAATAGTTTCCTGCGCTTTGAAAATGTATCTTCTGCGCAGGTACATCGGTAAGCCATATCAGTTGGGTACTACTGTAACCATATGCAAAAGAAAAACCTTGAGTAAGGACTTAATCTGATATAATCCAACAGGTTTCCCGGACTACATCCTGCACAAAGACGAGTTGGATAAACAGTATGAAGGTCTGGTGGTGAAACCCAACGAGTACTTCGAGAATAACATCGCGTTCAATGTGTACAGCTTGAAGAATGACCTCAAGAAACTGGACCGCCCTGTTAATAAAACTAAGTGGGGTAAGAATATTTGCCTTCTCCATAATAATGATAATTAGGACAGTATCAACTTGGAAACTTCTATGAAGCATTCTGAAGATGTTTTATTCAGTGCAATATAGGTAAAATATAAATTGCTGCGCCATTAAAGTAATTTTTAACCGACTTCAAAATAGGAAAATATAATATAGATTTCACTTGTTTTTCTTTTTATACTCTACATACAATTGTCAACCTTACTCAATTAATATAGAGATGAATTTATCACGTGGGCATGGATGGCCAAATATTAAGGAACTAGCTGTCCGTCCCCCGCGGTTTTACCCGCGTTCCCGGGATAAAAAGTTGCCTATGTCCTTCTACATACCATAGGCTATCTGCATGCCTAATTTCATGATGATCCGATGAGTAGTTGAGGCGTGATGGCGGAACAAACAAATGAACTCACTTTCGCATCCTAACTATATAATATATAATCCTAACTAATATTATAAATGCGAAAGTAACTCTATCTGTCTGTCTGTTACGCTTACCGCTGAACCGATCGCGATGAAATTTGGCATGCATATGGCCTATGGTATGGACAAGGACATAGGCTACTTTTTATCCCGGGAACGCGGGTGAAACCGCGTGGGTCAGCTAGTTTATAATATAAATGCTCATAAAGGAGTCTCGAGGCCGATTTTGATAGAAACTTAAACTGTGAACATGGATTTAAAAAAAAAAATCGAGCCGGGAATTGAACGTGTTGATTTTGAAAAAAAATACGTTATTGCACCATCCCATAGTGTCGCTTATAAGGATCAAATTCGGGGAAGTAATGTTGGATGAAAATCTGATGAAAGCTACAGTTTTAATTTAATCAAAATAAAGCCTCCAAGACACCTTTGAGCTACCATTATATGCTATTACTTATACCTTAGGATTTGGCCATCCAAGTCCACTAGAAATCATACGATCAATATATAAAACCAATATTTTCCGGTCTCGTTCACACAAATCCTCCATCCAGGGATGACACCATCAACAGTGAATGCATACTACACCCCCACAAAGAATCAGATAGTGTTCCCGGCCGGTATACTGCAGCTGCCGTTCTACGACGGTGACAACCCTAAGAGCGTCAACTATGGAGCCATGGGAGTCGTCATGGGGCACGAACTCACGCATGCTTTTGATGATCAGGGTCGGGAGTATGATAGGTGAGGATCATGTTTTGAAACCAAATATATTAAGAGGAAATGCTGGTGGCGTTTGTTCCATACAAACGTAATCCTCAGTTTCCTCTCTTGATAATGACACTAGAGCAATGATTATTTTACCATGCAATCTGTAGGTACCACTGTATGTCCCTCGGTTGTGTTTTTCTCCATAAAATTAGGAGCCTTCTAAAATCAGAAAAACTTATCATTTTTAACGCCCTTATCAGACGTCCAGCGAACAAAGAATCATGGCGAGCTCCATACATTGATTTGTACAAAAAAATAAAACATTTTTGAGGGTTTTGAACCACTTCCAATGTTGAGATTACATTGCCAGCAACATTTTAATATACATGAAATATTTTATAAACACCGCAAAACATAACAACAACATAACTGTTTTGGTCGCGAATAGTCACGATTCGCCGGCATGCCATAGAAATTCTCATTTTTATCCCGGGGTTCTAAAAATATTTTAAATGGCTCAAGTTGTTCCTTAGGCACCAAGGATGAAATATAAAGTCATTCCAACGTCTCTAAAAATCTTAACATTTTTGTACAAATCTCACCATGATCCTTTGATGAATATAAAAAAAAACATAGGTAAACCGACAGACATAGCCAAAGCCCTTCTTATTATGTTTGTTGTTTTTTTTTTTAAATCGATCCAGTTTTGTTGGAGAAAACCTGGGATTACGACATAGCGATTTCATCTAATTTAAATAGGTATAATCGGTCCAAACTGTAGTTGTCTATATCGCCCTCGGGTGGGATAGCTCGGGCACAGCGCGACAGCAATAGATATGTTATAAACCTATTTTTCAAATTTCTTGCAGCCATCCTTTCCTCTTAAGAATAAAGTTTAAAATAGCTTAGACGACACGTAGCGACATCTATTATATGATAGTTAGGTTAGATCGTTGGTTTAAGGTGATGATAGCCTCAGTGGTAGTGGATGTTGGATACCGAGACGAAGGTCCCGGGTTCGAATCTTTCGGTGAAGGAATAAAAAAAAATATCGTGAGGAAACCATAGCACGGTGGTAGGGTACTTTGTAGTACCCATCTGGCTGGCTACCACCCTCAAGTTGAAAACCTGTCGCCAACACCTATCGGTGTGTTCCGACAGCTGCACTTGAGAGCCAGTTTCTTCCAGGCTTTGTGTGCTTACCACCTTCGGTCACATCATCACTTACCATGGTGAGATTGTGGTCTATACACAAATAAAAAAAATGTTTCACTAGCCTAATGGTTTGTGATGGAATCATCGATATTTTAGTTTAGTCTTTGGATTCCTAATTAATTAGTTAATTTATGTTAGATTGTGTGTCTTCGAAATAAATTTCTTTTATTGTCAATTTTGACACTTGTGTAGGTAAAACTGTTACAAAAAATATTTGTCTAAATAAAAATGATTTCAACTTAAGAGTTAGGATTGAGCCAAAAACAGATTACTATTACAAGTTATAGATTACGATATTACGAAATCTGATTTAATATGCAATCGGTAAAATATATTGGAGGGTGGGAATGTTCTTTTTCTTCGACCTAATAATTGATTTTGCATTGCAACAGGTATGGAAACTTGAACCAATGGTGGAACAATGCAACTATAGCTCGCTTCAAGAATCGAACACAGTGCATTCAGCGACAGTACTCCAAGTACAATATGGAAGGACAGAATTTGAACGGCAAGCAGACCCTTGGTAAGTATTGATGAATTTAGGCTGAGATTCTTGAAGGACTCTGAACTGATTAATATTAATTGTTTTGTTGAAAATTACCCCCTTTTTAACCGACTTCAAAAAAGGATGATGTTCTCAATTCGATTGTTTTTTTTTATGTTTGTTGTTATTTCGTCATTTATTAACCAATTTGGAAAATTCTTCTTTTGTTTGGAAGGGTACAATTAACCGAACAATTCCCATTGTCGGTTTAAGTTTCTTGTAAAATAGTTTTCAATTATGTCCTAGAACAATGGTGAGAACTATTCCTTGAAATATACATAACATAATCATCAAATATTTTATTTCTTCACCAACGATTTTTTTGCTCTCCTTGCGTAATAAGTAGGTAGGTGAATTGTAAGGTTACCTTTTATTTATCCATTCTTTTTTTTATAATATCTAGGTGAAAATATAGCTGACAACGGCGGCTTGAAGGCATCTTTCCATGCGTACGTGGACTACAGCAAGGAATCACTCGTGAACCTGACTCTACCCGGCTTGAAGTACAATCACCGACAGCTGTTCTTTATATCTTTCGCACAGGTAATATTATACATTAAAATTAACGAAATAGAATCGTATCCTAAAAATATATATCAAACAGTTGTAAGCACAAAAAAAATATCCATTTTCATAACCTTACCATAGTACATTTCTTCGGGCCAACCGTTAGTTAGATTACAAAAAATCTTTTGAACACTAAAAAACCAAAATCTTGATCATATCTTAGAAAGGACAATAAAATATTGTACTTAATTATTGTTTGCATTTTTGATGTGGGTTTCTTTTACTATGTTCGTAAAAAAATGCTTGAATTTCCTAGATAAGTAAAGGACTCATTAATTCTTTTGTTTGCAGGTATGGTGCTCGGCAATGACAAAGGAATCCACGAAGATGCAAATCGAAAAAGACGACCACACAGTTGCCAAATACAGAGTCATCGGGCCGATATCAAATCTGAGAGAATTTTCTGAAGAATTTCACTGTCCTATTGGTTCTAATATGAACCCTAAGGACAAATGCGTGGTTTGGTAAAATGTAGGTAATACAAATAACATGAATTACAATAATACCCCGAAGTTTCGCAACGAATACACAAGATGGCGTAAGTTGTACACTCGGGGTGAAAAGTCAAATGCTACTAAAAACTACAATTTTAGTAGGAATTTTAGGGTCTGGGTTTATAAAAGTTACCAATAGAATAGTAAGCTTACTTTACCTAGAGTATAAAGCTGATTTTTCAAGTTTGCTGTCGTGGTTTGAATTAAATGTAGGTTAACATGGTATATAAATGAGCAATCGCAAATCTTTCAGACCTCACTAGTCGAGTAAGCGTAATTCTGGGTATTAATGTAAGCTAAAAAGAGCTTTAGCATCGCTGCGTATAGTGGAACAGTGTATTTAGCCAGCATTTGTGAACATAGACAAAAAAAAGTATATCATCGAGTTTGGTAAAATCTCGATACAACCACGTGGCAGAAAGGCAGTGTTGCTAACATTAAATGAACAAAAAAAAATGGGTACAGTTCGGAGTCGAAATAGATTGAAACAAATGATATGGCATGTCTGTTATATTAATCTCATTAGTCTATGTTTACAACAAGGTTGTCGCAACCTAAGTATTTTGATAATTGTATGTATATATGAGCTTAGCGGTGGATTTAAAACGGGTATCTGGTTAGTATAATGGGCGAAAAAAATTATATAATCATGTGTTTATTTTGTAAATATTACTTAATAGTGCGAGACTTTAGATAATCAATGTTATAACCAAACAGGGCCTACCCGTAAGTTAATTTTAAGGAACTACCTCGTAGAATTAATAGAAATTTTGCTATTGACAATATAAAGTTTTTGTCATATCTAAATAACCAGCCTCCCTAGACAAGGTGGTTGTTGACAATCGTCATCGTTAGTAAACGATCATTCACTTAAAATATTGTTAAAAATCACGTGATATTTCGATTTGAAATGTCAATCCCATGCAAAGGGTGATCGTTTACTAACGACTAACGACAACGATTGTCGACAGCCATCGTGGGGGGCACTGTTTATAAGTTGCAATTTAATGTGAATTTAATTTACAAGTTAAGCCATGTCATCCAGTGAATTGTCCTTCGCAGTCAGTCACAATCTTTTAATAGTCTTCCATCCTATACCTAATATGAATTCCTCTCTCAATAAAGTTAATCGGAAAGTAAATATTTTAAAACAAAAATAAACGGATTCTATAAAGTCTCGCAATATAAATGTTTGCCAAAGTAATAAGCTTCATTGAATACTTAATGTTTGTTTCAAGTAGAAATAAATCGCTGTATTTCAGAGTGGATAAGTAGTCATGATAGCTTAGTTTCCGTCGAGTTATTAAAAAGTGCATTATTATACTTTGTACTCGACAGTACAGTAGTATCCAACTGATATGGCTTGCCGATGTACCTGCGCAGAAGATACATTTTCAAAGCGCGGGAAACGCTATTGGTCGGCAGCTGCCACCATGTTAGCGCGCGCCGTGCGGAGGGGCGTGACTTACGAGTGAGACGGAACTAACAGCTGCACTGTATTATGAACCTTATAGTAGTGATCTAAGGTTGATTGTAAGTTTTAAGCATTATTTCGTTAATCTTCGGGGCCATACTTTCTTTTCTGTGCGAACGAAGATTCCGACGCGTCATATCAGTTGGGTACTACTGTACGTTGGTATTTTTTATATAGCAAGAATTTAAATTTTATTAGTTAATTATATGTGTGCAATGTTAGACGTACTTAATTTTAAGTGAATTTAAATGTTTTAAAAATAAATAGTGCCATTTGATAACATGAATGTTTAACAGAAAAAATGCTGGTCATTTTGCATTCATATTTTTTATAGTATGACCATAATAGTTTTACCAATGTATGTATACATAGTTTAATTATTTGTGTGTATTTGTGTGTGATACATATTTAAATATGTCTGTGCTTTGATTTTTTATCTTTTAATTATTTTTTGTGCATTTACCGTACTTTTATTTTGATCATGATTTTATCGGTAAAATCCTTTTATTTTTCTTGTTTACTTTAGATAGGCTTGTCTTTCATAACAATCTCATTTGGGTTAATGATGATGGATCATTTCAATAGTAATTATACGCCAGACTGTACGTGTAGGTAGGTAATTTCATGTTTATTTTTTATACATTTCATTACCAGGATATTTGAGACAGCGTTATATTTTTTATTGATATTTTAAAATATCGTTATAATTTAATAAAAAAAAGTCGATTTCAGTCTTGAGATGGATGCTACAGTCAGCGACAAAAAATCTTTGTATCATACCATGCAGCTGTCAAAGAAAGTTTCAATGATTTTAAATAGTAATTTTAAAAGAAATCTTCCAATTTATCTATAATGAAGTACTTTATAATAAAAATATTTATTGTATTTAGTTATGAGATAAATGTAGTTACAGGAATCTACATTATTTTACATGAATGTAAGATATATTTTTCTATATTTTTGATTAAATTAATTCCTCTATAATTTAAGGTATATGTTAACCAATAATTGTCTGTAGATTTACGATAATGAGTGCAGTACCTAGTTACGACAAGGGAATCTCGTTATGAGAACGGAAACATTATTAGTAAAAAAATGAACAAAAGTACATGTCAAGTAAAAGAAAGTCACAATTTGCAATTACCAAAAATGGAAATATGCTAACCTTTTTAGGATTTTTTTATTTCATACTTTGATTTTTAAATATGCTTAATTTTAAAATAAGTATTTATCTTCGTTATAATTAATACCATGGTTATTGTTGAAATTATAAAACAAAATAGTTTCAAAGTATGACATTCAATTGTTTTGAATGAATTTACTAGATATAAAATATTCCTTTTATTAAAAAAATAAAAACAATATATAATTGAATTACATCAATATACAACGTTTAATACAATAAAATACTTAGTTTGGAATCATTGTGAATCCATTTCAACTAGAAAAAGTTTGTATCTGTAAGTTTTTTTTATTTAATTAAAATTTAACATAATATGTCCGAACATTTTCATGGAAAATAAACTTAAACGTTGCCCAATAAAACGCATTATTATTATTCGAATGAATAAAATACAAAGTAACATAAAAAACGAGTTATATCACCAAAAAATACGGCAGTTTATAAATAGTTTTATTGTACGTAGGTACTATTAGTATTTTTCTAATTTGGTACACAATATTGATCATTTAGTACAGATGTATGAACTTTCAGTTTTTTATTTTACATGTAGGTTTTATACATAAACAATGACGATTGAGGAAAATATATATAGTAGCATGTCACAAATAAATAAGGAACTTTGTTAAAAAAATGTTAAATAAGACAATAAACCCTTGTCTCCTCATTGCCAACATTAAATATGTCACAATTTTATACTGAAATCACAATCATTAAACTAAATTAAACTAATAAAATTGCTAAATCATATAATGCTTTAAGATAGATAATCTAGCGAGCATTTTTATATTAATACTTCAAGTCATTATAACATTACTTAATAATATTCATAGTTAAATTTGTATAAACTCGCCAGGCGTCAATGTTAGATTTGTTTTTATTTCACTAAGTAACAATTTTATTATGTTTAAAGTAATTATACATTAGACTGTACTCTTATAGTATTTAAAGCACAAACATTAAAATATATTTCTATTTCACCAATTCCATATCATTCTAAGCTTTAGAGTAGTGTGAGACCAAATAAGTAGCTTTTTATTTTAAAAGGTAATTCAATTCTCATTTTTACAAAATTTTACATAATTTTATAAAAATAATCATATAAAACATTCATAAAAAATAAACAGTATTATAAATCCTAGTTTCAGTATTAACCACAAAGAATATGAGTGTTTTGCAGTGGATTGGGTTTAAATAATATACCGTTTTGAAATCGGTCAGTCCACATAATAATTAAAATTATCCATACAAATAATTTAAGGACAAATCATTGTTTGTATTGTAATGTTTGACTGATGTTTATTATTTATACTTATTTAATTTATTGAATTTGAAGTAAAGCTGTGTTTCCATACGTTCCGAAATTAATCGTTTTATTTACTCCTGCATACCACCAATACATAATGTTTGGCCAATACACATACAGGTAGGTAGGTATTGAAAAAAAACATTATTCTATTGTTTGGCCAATCAAACTAAGGGTTTTTATTGCCGATAAATTTGATTTTATTTTACCTAAATATTTGTGTATTCGACTGTACTTTGGCCTAAAGCTGTCGAGATGTAAGAGGGCCGTTTTGATAAGAGGATGTCTCTTCTTGTCGCACTATGTTTGTCTCTTTTTGACACATTGATGTACATGTGCTGTCGAAACAGGACTATTAGATCTCGCCAACTTTATAACATCATTGAACATAAAGGCGTGTCCACATTAGTGTGATCAACGTTACTTACGTTACGGCGAGATCATCCGTGAGGTTCAATAGGAAACCAAACACCAAGTCGGTATGTAATGTAGGTTATAATCCAACCCTGCCGAACCGAATCGTTTTATAGTCAAAGTATGTCAGAATGTAAAATCAGTTATCATCGTACGCACGGCTACTGATCAAGCTATACATTTCCAATGTAAGCCGACCTCTCATTGTACGGAAATCCTATACAATGCGAGATCAGCTTATACTGGAAATGTATAGCTTGATGTGTAGCCGTGTGTACCTATTATTATACCTATATAATACATTTGAATGAAAATCAATTTTGTTCAGGTAAAGATGGTATGCCCCCTTAGGTACCTGAGCTTTCATTAAACAAAACAATACACAACATCAAAACAATAATTTAGAGTCAGATTTTTCTTAAGTGCCTGCGAAGGTCTATTTGTTTTTTTTTTTTTATTTTGTTATTGAAAGCAAACCACACTAGCTGCTGACTGCAACCATATAATTCGACTACTAGAGTACGAGCCGTGAGCACGGCAAAATGCCTTGAAATGAAGAGCGCGTAGGTAGTTTGTTAGAATAAAAATCTTTTCATCTTCGTATCTGCGAGCGTTAGAAGGAAGAATAAAGGGGTACGAACATTTTTGTATGGGAGCTGGCATAGCTGACCGCCGCCATTTTAATATTTTTTCAATATGGCGGCGCACGGTTTAAGTGGTATATTTGGGTAGAGGACACTTATACAAACAAAAAATGTTACGCAATATGGTGTCCTAAAGTGTCACGTTTCCGAGATATTTGGAGGTAAAGATCACCATATGAGAATAACGAAAATCATTAAAAATTTACTTATTACGTTTTTATATGCATTAGATTGTATTCAAATAATAGTTCCCAGGTTGATTTAACTATTTATTAGAATATAGTAAAACAAGGATCACGAAAAAATAATATTCATTACTTAGTTACAACAGTACCCAACTATGGCTTACCGATGTACATGCGCAGAAGATACATTTTCAAAGCGACCAATGCTATTGGTCGGCAGTTGCCGCCATGTTAGCGCACGGGCGTGACTTGCGAGTGAGACGGAACTAACAGCTGCAGTGTATTATGAACCTTATAGTAGTGATATAAGGTTGATTATAAGTTTTAAGAATTCTTTCGTTAATCTTCGGGGCCATACTTTCTTTTCTGTGCGAACGAAGATTCGCATAAACCGCATACAGCAACTAGTAAACCGCATCGCAATATTAGCAATGAAACACAATGATGTCAAGTAGTTCGGATCAGACCCGGCGAATCACAGGCCAATCACCATCACCTCTCTTCTCTCTAAAATGATGGAGCGAGTGAACAACACGCAACTCACCATAGAGTTTCAAGGTGTGGCATTGGCAGTGAGCCTATATGTGGCCTATAAGGCCTATAGGGTTTTAAATGCACCTGAATGCACATGTGAAAATGTAATTGTAAATATTCCATTTTGATCGCACGCCTACTTGAGGGCGCCAGGGTACTGATTGCATCTGGGCGCTTCATGGGCTAGAACTCGCCCTGGCTTGGATCGTGGTGGTTGACTTGTTTTCCATGTCGCTGCTATTAAACAAAAATGACAATACTTGTCTTAAAATCTCATGTTACCGAGATATTTGGAATGAAATATCGATGTATAATATGCGAACAATGGCAATAGTTTAAAGTTGATTAAGTACAATTTATGTTCTTGTTTTTAAGTAATAAATTGTGGTCAAATAATATTGCGTTACGGTTTTAAAAATAAAATAATACACATAATATAAACGAGCCGTGACTTCAAACCTTTAAACAAAAGGTTTTTTAAACTACTTAGGTAGCAAACAAGCATACGGCCCGCGTACGGTAAGAATCGCAATCAATTTCGCAATCGGTTACCGTAGCCTATGGACGATTGCAACACCAGGGGTATGCTCCTGAATTATGTCCAGTACTGACGCGTCTTTTCGCGCTTTCCTACACCAAAATGACAGTCCCGTCTTATGGAAGACTGCCCACGTGCACCCAGTGCCCAAAAAGGGCGACAGACCAGACCTGACGAATTACAGGCCTATCGCCATCACCGCTATGGACACTTACAACACCAGGGGTATCACTCGCGCGTTGCCGACCCTACAGAAATCTCTTTACACCTTTTTTGAAGAACCCCAAGCTGTACTCCATTGTAGAGTAAGAGCCCACGAAGATCTGACCTTCGTCATATTATAAAACCTGGAAGTTTCTCTGTGTATGTCCCTAATAGAGGTAAAAACAATCCCCGAATATGAAGTTTGGATCGCGGTGGCTTTGGAAGTTATCAGGTAACAAAGGTGTCAAAAATTGCACCTCAAATTCGTTAAAGTATAAAGGTCAGTTTTTATATATTTTGTTTGGACTAATATTAGAAATCACGTCGTCCATTGTCAAACACTTTGAACGGTGGAAACTCCCTGTCAGACACCTTAAAGTATTAAAAAATATTATTCAACTTTCGTCATTTTATAAAAGCTGAAACTTATATATGTTACTTGATGAACTATCAAAAGATGATTTCTCAGTTGTCAGACACTTTCGATGGTGGGTTTGCCGTGTCAGACACATTGAAGGTCTACCGTAGGTGCGAGCGCGAGGTATATTCAATGTGATTTATTTTACAAACGAAAAGAGATAGACCCATAGTTATTTTGGAGAGTTTGTAGATTAAATCATGAAATTAATAAATCATGCAAAAAAAGTCTACATCAATGACCCAGTTTTAAAGTTACAGATCAAAAATCTAAAAAAACACAATTTTTTTGAACATTTTTTTATATAGTATCGTTATTTTTATTAGATTTTTGTTCCATATTTTTATTTTATTTCTACTTATCAATCAGATAAACTTTCTAGCTTTCAAATGACACTACTTTTAACAAAATACACCGATTACTTAAAAAGAAACAAAGACAAAACTAAAAGATGAGCATTTCATTAAAAAATAAATTAAAGCGCCGTACGTACTATTAAGGTACTATTAGTATTTATTTACTTGGAGTGTAATGAATTAACGTTAATTCTCCCATAACAAATAATTTATTGTAAACGGAAACGCGATAGGTATTTTACTCACGTTAATTCTTTACACTCGGGGTACCTACTGAACCATATTTTCATTTACCACCATACCATATTTTCAAGGATGTCAGTTTTTATACATTTTATTTGGAATAATAATAGAAATCACATCATCCATTGTCAGATACTTTGAACGGTGGAAACCCCCTGTCAGACACCCTTAAATTATTAAAAAATACTAGCTGTTACTAGCCGCGGTTTCACTCGCGTTCCCGGGATAAAAAGTAGCATATGTCCTTCTCCATACCATAGGCTATCTGCATGCCAAATTTCATGATGATCCGTTGAGTAGTTGAGGCGTGAAGGCGTAACAAATAAACAAACAAACTCACTTTCGCATTTATAACATTATAGTAAGGATTATTCATATTCGTCATTTTATATAAGCTGAAATTTATATATGTTACTTAACGAACTATCAAAATATGATTTCTCAGTTGTCAGACACTTTCCATGGTGGGTTTGCCGTGTCAGACACATGAAAGGTCTACCGTAGGTGCGAGCGCGAGGTATATTCAATGTGATTTTTTTTACTAACGAAAAGAGATAGACCCTTAGTTATTTTGGAGAGTTTGTAGAATAAATCATGAAATTTAATAAATCATGCAAAAAAGTCTACATCAATGACCCAGTTTTAGAGTTACAGATCCAAAATCTAAAAATACACAATTATTTTGTTTTTTTTTTATAATTGTCGTTATTTTTATTAAGTTTTTGTTCCATATTTTTATTTTATTTCATCTTATCAACTAGATAAACTTTCTAGCTTTCAAATGACACTACTTTGAACAAAATACACCGATTACGTAAAAAGAAACAAGGAAAAAAACGAATAGATGAGCATCATTATTTAAAACTTTAAGGGTGTCTGACGGGGGTTTCCACCGTTCAAAGTGTCTGACAATGGTCGACGTGATTTCTAATATTATTCCAAATAAAATATATAAAAAATGACACCCTTGAAAATATGGTATGGTGGTAAATGAAAATATGGTTCAGTTCAGGTACCCTGAGTGTAAAGAATTAACGTGAGTAAACTACCTATCGCGTTTGCGTTTACAATAAATTTGTACTTATGGGAGAATTAACGTTAATTCATTACACTCCAAGTAAATAAATACTAATAGTACCTTAATAGTGCGTTCGGCGTTTTAATTTATTTTTTTAATGAAAAGCTCATCTTTTATTTTTGTCTTTGTTTCTTTTTAATTAATCGGTGTATTTTGTTCAAAGTAGTGGCATTTGAAAGCTAGAAAATTTATATGATTGATAAGTAGAAATAAAATAAAAATATGGAACAAAAATCTTATTAAAATAACGATGTTTATAAAAAAAATATCAAAATAACGGTGTATTTTTAAATTTTTGATCTATTACTATAAAACTTGGTCATTGATGTAGTTTATTTGCATGATTTATAAAATTTGATGATTTATCTACAAACTCTCCATAATAAGTATGGGTCTATCTCTTTTCGTTTGTAAAAAAAAATCACATTGAATATACCTCGCGCTCGCACCTACGGTAGATCTTTAATGTGTCGGACACGGCAAACCCACCATCGAAAGTGTCTAACAATGGTCGACGTGATTTCTAATATTATTCCAAATAAAATATATAAAAACTGACACCCTTGAAAATATGGTATGGTGGTAAATGAAAATATGCTTCAGTAGGTACCCCGAGTGTAAAGAATTAACGTGAGTAAACTACCTATCGCGTTTGCTTTTACAATAAATTAGTACTTATGGGAGAATTAACGTTAATTCATTACACTCCAAGTAAATAAATACTTAATAGTACCTTAATAGTGCGTACGGCGCTTTAATTTATTTTTTAATGAAATGCTCATCTTTTAGTTTTGTCTTTGTTTCTTTTTAAGTAATCGGTGTATTTTGTTAAAAGTAGTGTCATTTGAAAGCTAGAAAGTTTATCTGATTGATAAGTAGAAATAAAATAAAAATATGGAACAAAAATCGAATAAAAATAACGATACTATATAAAAAAATGTTCAAAAAAATAGTGTTTTTTTAGATTTTTGATCTGTAACTTTAAAACTGGGTCATTGATGTAGACTTTTTTTGCATGATTTATTAATTTCATGATTTAATCTACAAACTCTCCAAAATAACTATGGGTCTATCTCTTTTCGTTTGTAAAATAAATCACATTGAATATACCTCGCGCTCGCACCTACGGTAGACCTTTAATGTGTCTGACACGGCAAAGCCACCATCGAAAGTGTCTGACAACTGAGAAATCATAGTTTGATAGTTCGTCAAGTAACATATATACATTTCAGCTTTTATAAAATGACGAAAGTTGAATAATATTTTTTAATACTTTAAGGTGTCTGACAGGGAGTTTCCACCGTTCAAAGTGTCTGACAATGGACGACGTGATTTCTAATATTAGTCCAAACAAAATATATAAAAACTGACCTTTATACTTTAACGAATTTGAGGTGCAATTTTTGACACCTTTGTTACCTGATAACTTCCAAAGCCACCGCAATCCAAACTTCATATTTGGGGATCGTTTTTACCTCTATTAGGGACATACACAGAGAAACTTTCAGGTTTTATAAAATGACGAAGGTCAGATCGTCGTGGGCTCTTGGGCTATTGGGAAAACCACGACGGGGAGTTCATTTCACAGTCTACGCATTCGCGGAAGGAAGCTCCTTTGAAACCGCATAGTTCGAAACGGTAGATCACACATAAGGAGGCAAAGTCGCTCCTCAGACTGAGAGGCTCTAAACCTCTTGTGAGCTCGGGATCGTCTACAATTCTAATGGCACGTCGCTGAACCCAGTCTAAAGGCCCAAGTTGGTATCCAGGTGCCGCCCATAGATGATAGCAGTACTCGATCCGAGCTGCTTTGACAATATTGTGGTTCATTGCGAATATTGCGATGCTGTTTAGTAGATAAGTAATTAAAAATATGGTTTTGTCTTGCTCCTAGTTTTACTATATTTTAATAAATAGATAAATCAACCTAGGAACTATTATTTGAATACAATCGAATGCATATAAACACGTAATAAGTTCATTTTTAATGATTGACGTTATTCTCATATGGCGATCTTTACCTCCAAATATCTTGGAAACGTGACACTTTAGTACACCATATTACTTAACATTTTTTTTTTGTATAAGTGTCCTCTACCCAAATATATCAATTACACCGTGCGCCGCCACATTGAAAAAAAATTAAAATGGCGGCGGCTAGCTATGCCACAAAGGTTCTATACTTTAACCTTTGTTAGAATACTTAGAAATCCGTGGCAGCTACTCATAGCTTGACATTATAATAAACCATTACATTATTTCGGTATTAGTAACAATCGAAATAAATCCACAAGAAATAAAAGAATAACGTTACATAATAACGGCCCGATTTAGTTCTACGCGTTCTGCACGCCCCAGTGTAAGTGTAATATTTCTAGTTATAAAAAGTACTCTGTGGTGTAATACTAGCCTAAAGATAACAAAACGAAATGACAGTTGTTGGATTGGTCGGTTGAAGAAAATCGAAAAGTGATAAAATGGCGGACCGAAACGTTTTGTACGTATGTTCAGAAAGTTAAATAATTTAATGCGATTTCTGATCAAGCGTAGGCATTTCATCGCTATTGTCAAGAAAGATCAAAATAAATAACATTTGTTTATTATTTTGGTAAGTATTTTTAATTATTTTGAAAATAAAACTTGTTGTTTAATTATACATTCAGTCAGAGCCGTCAACGCCAGCGTTTCATATCCATAAAATAAAGAATTTTTGTGTAAACTACATAAAATTATGAAATGCTTTTCAAACAAACTTATTTTAGAATTTTTAGAAGTAAATAATTTATATTATACAATGCATTTTAAGGTTATGTTTTTATTCAATTGATGTTTAGGTACTATTATTTAATATTTCAGGATAACATAGACCTTGTCCAAGATGGAACAACAGATTGTTGTTAAAACTGAGATGGGCACGAATGGGGAGATACTGCTATTCTATGTTGATGGTAAGCTATGACAAGTTGTAAAAGTAAGCTGCCTTATGATAGTCAAACAACTCTGACCCTAAACAAATATTTCCTTTCAGAGAATGAAGAGAGTGTCCTAACAGCAGTTGAAAACATTGATGGTCAAGGCATACAATTACAGCAAGGCAACCAAGTCGAGTATATCTTGAGTGAGGCTATGGATATCGAGGAAGCTGTAGAAGATGCCAATGTAGAACCTGAAAGCATCCAATCAGACACTGAAACCTGGCTTGACGAGGAAATAAAACGCCTCCTCATGTTCTATAATGATAACAAACAAACATTTCTTTTAGGCACAACAACAAAGATGCATTTGTGGTCTGTCGCTTGTAAAACTATGTTATTCGGAAAAACTGCTGATTCTTGCGAAATACAATTTCAAGACTTAAAGATGAGATACATACAAATTCGTAATCACATGCACAGAGGCATCTATATTAAATGGCCATTTTTTGAACAGTGTCATCAGGCATTCCAAGATGATGAATCCGTCAAATTATTGTACACAGAAGATCCGGAAATTGATCAATTGATAAAAATACCAGCCACCCCATCTAAAATGGTGCCTGTAGCTCCACAAGGTGAAAATGATGGTATAATGGTTGTCAAAAAAGTAAATAATAGGAACAATGTACGTGATGAGAAAGTTGTAATGATGCTCAGCTTGTATCTTAAACACAGCAAGGAGGAGGATTATCAAAAACAATATCGGAGGAGAGGTTTGTGGGAGACAATTGCTTTAGAAATGGGTGAAGATGACGCTGAGTACTGGCATAAACGCTTCTTAAATTTCAAACAACATTATATTCATATTCTTGACAAACGCAAAGAGAGTGGTGACGACGCAGTAAGTACTTGGCCATATACAGCTTTATTTGATAAAATATTTGAAGATGATAAGGAATTTCAAAGAAAATATGCTTTTTCTCAAGAGCCTCAACTAGTCACGGAAAATATCATCAATGAGAATTATTGGAATGACACAGAACTGACAGTTTTAGTCAAATATTGTTTTGATTGTTTTGATGAGTTTCAAGATACAACTATACCTAACAGTTTCCTGTGGAATGAAATTGGACGGTTGTTAGATAAAACACCTGAAAAATGCAAGGAAAAGTATGAAGAGTTGAAGAATGCTCATTTGGACAGCTACGTTGAAGGTGGTTACGTCTTGCGCACCCGTAAACCACTGGCAATATTATTTGATAACATAATATCCAAAGAGGTTGAAAAGCAATTGTTAAAGAAACAAAAGCCTGAACAGTGGAAAAGTGAAGAAATAGATGAACTTGTGCAGTTTTTATATGAGAACATAGAGATGTATAAAGACCCGGTATGTTATTTTGTTTGTTGGGCAAAAATTGGTAAGAAACTGGAGCGCAATGTCACCAGCTGCAGGAGGAAATGGGAAGACTTGAAGATGTTATACAAATCTATATTAGATAACAAGAAAGAAAACCCTGATATGGAAATAGATTGGAGATACATTGAGTTGTTTGACAGAATATTTGATTATGGTATGGATACTACACTGTTTGACGGCTATGACAAACAAAAGGAAAGTCAGTCAGTCAAAGTGGACAAAATTGAATGTAAGTTGCATGATATGATTCAGTATTTTTTGAGATATTTTTTTGCGTTCAATCAAGGACAACATCCTTATTATTTTAGTTCCAGAGATTATCGTGTTTAAACAATCAAGCAACCAAACAGCTTTATTATAATGTGATGAAAATGTAGTATTTAAAAATACATAACTATACCACTAAGGTGACAAACAAGCATATGGTCCGCCTGATGGTAAGCAGTTACCATAGCCTATGGACGCTTGCACCACCAGGGGTATCACTCGCGCGTGGTTTATACAAATTTATCCATTTACTTTTATTTTTCAGTAAAGAAAGTGAACATCAAAATAGATAACACCCCCAGGGCCGAACCGATGCTATCAGACAATGAGGAATCTGATGGCAAAAGGATTGCATCCTCAAAAACAGTCAAAATCCTGGAATTTTACCATAAAAACAAGGAAAAGTTTATCTCTCAAGCCAATAAGTATGCACTATGGAGCGTACTGGCAAAACAGCTGGGAGTAACCGCCAATCAGTGCATAAAGAAATTCAAGAGTCTAAAACAACAGTACACATCATTTGTTGAGAAGGAATTGAAGAATGAACTGATTACATGGCCATATTACACACTCTGCAAAAAAGTTTACGGTTATCGGGCTATAAAATCTAAGTTGAAGACTAAGAAACTGGAGTGGGAATCTGAAGAGTGGACCGATGCGGAAATTAAAAAGCTTATTCACTATTTCGCAAATCATTTTAATGAAATAGACAAAAACACGGATGATGTCAGTAAATGGTCCAGTTTAGCCGAACAACTAGACAAGACGGAGTATGCATGTAAGGAAAAGTTCTTGGAATTGAGGAAATCTTATAGAAAGTTGAGGACCAGGTCACGGAACCCTGATGTGAGGATATCGTGGAAGTTCTTCCAGTTAATTGATCAGATTTATAACTCGAAGGAAGATAACAATCAGTTGATGATGGAAGAGCATATTGATGAACTATACAATGACTCTGATACCAGGATTGCTTCACAGGAAGGTAAGTCCATAATCATTTTTGAAGATACACTACTCTATAAGTGAATTGAAATTTGGGTCATGATCCTGAGCTTTCGATAAAGAAGAAACATATTCAGTAGGTTGCATTATATTTAGTAATCTGTGCTATAACTTCAATCAACAATACCTAACCAAAGCCAACGTGACGAGATAAAGGTTGTAAACAAACTTTAATTTTTTTAGGTTTCCGTACCGAATGGGTAAAACGGGATACTAAGACTGTCCGTCTGTCACCAGGCTCTATCTCATGAACGGTAATAGGTAGACAGCTGAAATTTTCGGACAATATGTAGATATGTTTCAAATAATAAAAATTAAATAATATTAAAAATTTAAGGGAGCGACGATACAACAAGTGGTATTTCGTTTTCATAGCACAATGAGTTAGTTAATATTGTACGGAACCTTCCGTTTGCGAGTCCGAGTCGCACTTGGCCGGTTTTTACCGACCGCTTTCCTGTACCACGAATCGCACAACGACAGCTGTCGTCGACCAACTGACGTCATTGCATACGAGAGATAATGATCGCTCGCTATCATAATATAACTCAGTAGAGGTCAGTTGTTTACATATTTTATCTCCACTCGATGGCTTTGGTATAGATCGAAATCAAAGCTAAAAGCTGTCTGCGTGAATAGATACTTATACAGGTATTTATTTATTTAATTATTTATTAGTTTTGCAGCTTAACAGCATTATAAAACAGCCAAAACGCTACAAGAAGAAAAAAAAACATTATCATTAAAATATATAAAATATATATAGCATTAAAATATTCCATTCATCGTTCTAACATTCTTTTCCATTCATTCATCAATCGTACCATCCCTGTCACAAACAAGTCACAGTGAGGTGCGTCCTCCAGCAGAGAGTTTATAAAAAGCATTGCATTGGTATATTTATTTAGTAACGAATTGAGACAAATGTTTTAAAATACAGTTTTAAGATCACGATCATTCGTCACAAAAAGTAGGTTAAATAACAATATCATTGTGAAATCAACGTTAAGCAGCAACAAATAAAGTACTTTTTACCGTAATTGCCTTTCGAGCTACATCGTTTTGTTTCGTTTCTGTTTGCTTCTTCGACTAATTTGTATTGGCCAACCTAAACCAAAGTGTATTGTCCAACCTTGGCCAAACATGCTTAGCCATGGTGCTTACCATGATTAGCCATATCGTCTGGTCTGTTTTAGTTAATTATTAAATTATTGTCATTACTTTTTATCTGTGAGTCTAAAATTTAAATGAATGAAAAGAAATGTTATAAACAGATTCGAAAAAGTGATTGCTTAGTTTATTGCCGGCACTTCTTAGCAAAGTAAACCTTCTAAACACAGTTTCTATTATATTGGGATTAATAATCTTTATTCTTTTACAGAAGATGACTATCAATGCATTATAGTTTTACAAGAGGGACAAGAACTATCTGACATTAATGAAGGTCAAGTTATTATACAAAGTAATGGAGTTATTCAAGATCAAAATAATATCGTCATTAATGAAAATCAAGTTACTGAGCAAAATAGTCCCACGATTCACGAAGATCAAGAAGTAAATCAAACTATGCTTCATGAAGTTCAAGAAGTTGATCAAACTATGCTTCATGAAGTTCAAGAAGTTGATCAAACTATGCTTCATGAAGTTCAAGAAGTTGATCAAACTATGCTTCATAATGATCAAGAAGTTGATCAAACTATGCTTCATGAAGTTCAAGAAGTTGATCAAACTATGCTTCATCAAGATCAAGTTATTGATGAAAGTAATCACACTATGCATGAAGATCAAGCAGATCTAGATCAGAATAATATCATTAACCCACCAACTGAAAAAGCTGTTTCAAAGACACTGACAAAATGGACAAAGCGAACTAAGAAGAGACTACTCATTTTATACATCAATTACTTGAGATCACATAAAGGCAAAGAGATAAATGCAAGAGAAATGTGGAGAGAGATTTCATCTAAATTACAAGACAAAACACCTTTATCATGCAGGAAAATGTTCGCCAAGCTCAAAGCCAATCATACGCTTATTGCACCTGATGACATAAACAAGAAAAAAACACCATATTACACATTGCTTGAAAAAATACAAGTAATAAAACCTAAATTTACTAAATCCAATCAAAGTAAAGTGTTGAAAGAAGGCAGAACTTATAAAAATGTTGAAATGGATGCAAGTAAAGTTGAGCAGGCGTTACAATACTATCTTCAACACATAGAAGACTTTGCTAGTCCGAGATATGAGAAGAAATACTTATGGACGGAACTCGCTAACTTTGTCTCTGAACCTGTTACAAAAGTATTTAACAAGATAAATTATCTAAAACAGTGCTATGATGTTGATAATCAAAATGATGAAATAACCAGATTTGGGGAGCTCTTACAAGAAATAACAGCTAAAGAGATAGCTATAAAACTTGTCATAGATACAGTTGAACAGAACGAAGACTTCAACGAGATTTGGACAGATGAAGAGACTGAGATGTTACTGGAATGGTATTTAAGTAATTTAGATAAGTTTAAAAATCCTAAATTCGTAAGGAGTTACCTTTGGGTGGAGGCTTCGAGTATTCTAAAGAAGAGCACCTTAGATTGTTCAATGAAAATGGGGGAAGTTAGAACTCAGTATAGGAATATGGTGCGGGAGAATTCTGAGGAGTTGAGCACTTGGAGGTTCCATGATCTGTGCCAGAAAATATATGGTACGGGCAAGAAAGGCAACCCTGCGAGTAATTAATACCTTAGTAACTAATGAAATTGAATTGTCAGTTTAATAGCTTGATTATAAAAATGGGGGTTAAAATCAGGGTGTTTTAAATAATTCTGATGTGAATAAAAAGTAAAGAATATATTACTATGTATTACTCTTCCGCATTATGTGAAAAATATGTTTGGTTATGTAGATTTTATTTTTAATTCGGATTCTAGCCTAAATAAATCATTGATATATTTAATTAAATAATAGAATATACTCTCATACAGTCTGGTAAATAACTTACGTTTTTATGTATATTTACTGCAAAACTTGACTGTCTTGTGATAAATCTTGAATTAAGTATATATCTATGACAATTTAATTTTATCAACGTACAAGTTATTCTTGTAAATATGAAATTATGTTAAAACATACATTAAAGTGTAAATGATGAAATAGTTTTTTAATTCAATCTATTTCCATTTTTTCTTACATCAATCATAGAGAAAAGAAAATAACCTAAAGGTGCAAGTAGGTACCTAGCCGACTGCAGGCAGCAGCAGCAGGCGACGTGTCGCCGCGACACTACTGGTTTCAATGTATTACTATGAAATACCTTGCGTAGCGAGCAACACGTTGCCTCCATATTAATATACGGGGTAGATACGACAAAAAATTAAACCACGTAAAGTACTCATTAATACGAACAACTTTTAGTATGGGAACAACTTCGAAATCGCAAAAAAATACAGCTTTTCATACAAAAGCTACATGTCTCCTCGGCTAAAATATATGATAATAAAATATAGCTGTATAAAAATCAGATTTCGAAGTTTGTCCTATGACAAAATTTGCTCCTATTTATGAGTACTTTACATGCATTTACATGGTTAAATTTTTTATCGTATTGTCGTATCCATCCCTTATAGAAACGATAGAGAAAGGACGTGTCGCGACAACACGTTCGCCTGCTGCCTGTGTGCCAGTTGGGAGGCAAGATTACTCTGGAAATTCTTATTATTCAATTATGTTTTTGAATTTCAGTAATTCACTCCGTAATATTCTGTTCAAAGCGCAGTGTTTAGTATATCTTAATATATAAAATGATAAACTGATTGTTGATATATCAGCCCACAGCCCAAACCGCTGGACCTAGAGATTTGAAATTTTGCACAAAGATACCTTATACAGTGGAGGCATCCACTAAGGAAGGATTTTTGGAAATTCCACCCCTAAGAGGGTAAAATAGGGGATGACAGTTTGTATGCAAGTCCGTCAGTTTTGAAGTTAGGATCTTCAAATTTTGTGTTTAGGCTGACGATTGAAAATTAATATATAGTTATCTCAGCGTTTGTGATAATTCCACCACCGAAGGGAGGAAAAGGGGGATGAAGTTGGGTATGCAAGTCCTTCAATTTCAAAGTAAACTTCACTAAATGTATTATTATATGGTGTAGGCATCCACTAAGGAAGGATTTTTGGAAATTCTACCCCAAAGGGGGTAAAATAAGGGATGAAAGTTTGTATGCAAGTTCGTCAGTTTTGAAGTTAGGATCTTCAAATTTTGTGTTTAGGCTGACGATTGAAAATTAATATATAGTTATCTCAGCGTTTGTGATAATTCCACCACCGAAGGGAGGAAAAGGGGGATGAAGTTGGGTATGCAAGTCCTTCAATTTCAAAGTAAACTTCACTAAATGTATTATTATACGGTGTAGGCATCCACTACGGAAGGATTTTTGGAAATTCCACCCCTAAGGTGGTAAAATAAGGGATGAAAGTTTGTATGCAAGTTCGTCAGTTTTGAAGTTAGGATCTTCAAATTTTGAGTTTAGGCTGACGATTGAAAATTAATATATAGTTATCTCAGCGTTTGTGATAATTCCACCACCGAAAGGAGGAAAAGGGGGATGAAGTTGTGTATGCAAGTCCTTCAATTTCAAAGTAAACTTCACTAAATATATTATTATACGGTGTAGGCATCCACTAAGGAAGGATTTTTGGAAATTCCACCCCTAACAGGGTAAAATAAGGGATGAAAGTTTGTATGAAAGTCCGTCAGTTTTGAAGTTAGGATCTTCAAATTTTGTATTTAGGCTGACGATTGAAAATAAATTTAACATGTTTCAGCTTTTTTGACAATTCCACCCCCGACAGGGTGAAAAGGTATGGGATGTATGTAAGTCGTTCAGTTTCAAAGTAAACGTCACTTAATATATTATTACACAGTGTAGGCAACCACTAACGAAGGATTTTTGGATATTCCATCCTTAAGGGGGTAAAATAGGGGATGCAAGTTTATATGAAAGGCCATCAGTTTCGAAGTTAGGACCTTCAAATTTTGTGTTTAGGCTGATGATTGAAATTAAATTTATATGTGCCTCAATGTTTTTGATAATTCCGATGCCGAAAGGGTAAAAAGGGGGATGAATTTGTGTATGGAAGTACACTCAATTTATTATTTAAGCTTATGGTTATAAACTAACGCAACTAATATCAGTGTTGTTGGAATTTGAACCCTTAAAGAGTGAAAAGGAGGATTAAATTTAGTATATGAAGTTCTTTATTTTTGGAGTGAAAATTACAAATTTTATTATTTTGGCTTATGGTATTGGCGTATTGAAATGGCATAGGATGCAATGACTCACCTAAACAACATCAGGAAAAAGAGAGGAATCGGTATAAAATCAAAGATCCGATTAATACGAGCATTGGTATTCCTCATTTTCATGTATTGAGTGGAAGCGTGGACTACTACTAGTGGTAGAGTGGTAGGTACTGGAGAAAGAAAAAGGATTGATGCATTCGAGATGTGGTGCTGGAGACGGATGTTGAAAATACCTTGGACCGCTAAACGCAACAATGCATCAATCCTATCGCAACTGTAAATTAAAACCCGATTGTCCACCATATGCCACCAACGTATTCTTTCGTATTTCGGCCACATGGTGCGCAAAGGCGATGAAAGTGTGGAAAAACTGATCATAGTTGGGAACACGGAAGGAAAACGACTATGTGGTCGTTCACCAACTAGATGGTCCGATCAAGTAAAAGACTCATCGTCCTCCAAGTTTTACACGGTCGTAAGGGACGGGTTGGACAGAAACCGGTGGAGGCAGATCATCCGCTCTAGAAGCAAACCCGATGCTGACCACGATCCTCAGACATGAGGGAAAGACTATAGAGAGAAAGAGAGATAAGGCCTCCATAATTGTGCTGTGGAACTAGACTACAAGTAACAGCTCTCCGCCGCAATGTTATTGAGGCCAAAATATTTACTGGTTCTGTCAGACGAGAAACAGTCTTCTTTCCGCGTATACCATTGATCCCAAATCACCTTCCGTTTGAATTTAAAAGATAACAGTTCCTAATTAAGGTTTGTTTCGCGATGGCTATTAATAAATTACACGGAAAAACTCTGACATTTACTAGAGTTGATTTGCGGTAGGACTGGTTCAGTTTTATGTGGCATCCTCGCATGTGAGTTCTCAATCTAGCTGAACTTTTGTCAATATCATACGTAGTGACGGACAATAGCCATGAACAAAGCTCTATATTGTTACAATGATTCATATCTAGAAAAAAGAAATAATCTACGCGGACGAAGTCGCGGGCTATAAAGCTAGTCTTAATATATAAAATGATAAACTGATTGTTGATATATCAGCCCACAGCCCAAACCGCTGGACTTAGAGATTTGAAATTTTGCACAAAGATACCTTATACAGTGGAGGCATCCACTAAGGAAGGATTTTTAGAAATTCCACCCCTAAGAGGGTAAAATAGGGGATGACAGTTTGTATGCAAGTCCGTCAGTTTTGAAGTTAGGATCTTCAAATTTTGTGTTTAGGCTGACGATTGAAAATTAATGTGTAGTTATCTCAGCGTTTGTGATAATTCCACCACCGAAGGGAGGAAAAGGGGGATGAAGTTGGGTATGCAAGTCTTTCAATTTCAAAGTAAACTTCACTAAATGTATTATTATATGGTGTAGGCATCCACTAAGGAAGGATTTTTGGAAACTCCACCCCTAACAGGGTAAAATAAGGGATGAAAATTTGTATGCAAGTCCGTCAGTTTTGAAGTTAGGATCTTCAAATTTTGTGTTTAGGCTGACGATTGAAAATTAATTTATAGTTATCTCAGCGTTTGTGATTATTCCACCACCGAAGGGATGAAAAGGGGGATAAAGTTGTGCATGCAAGTCCTTCAATTTCAACGTAAACTTCACTAAATTTAATATTATACAATGTAGGTCTGCAGTAAGGAAGGATTTTTGGAAATTCCACTCCTAGGGGGGTAAAATAAGGGATGAAAGTTTGTATGAAAGTTCGTCAGTTTTGAAGTTAGGATCTTCAAATTTTGTATTTAGGCTAACGATTGAAAATTAATTTATACATATTTCAGCTTTTTTAACAATTCCACCCCCGATAGGGTGAAAAGGTATGGGATGTATGTAAGTCATTCAGTTTCAAAGTAAACGTCACTTAATATATTATTACACAGTGTAGGCAACCACTAAGGATTTTTGGATATTCCATCCTTAAGGGGGTAAAATAGGGAATGCAAGTTTATATGAAAGTCCATCAGTTTCGAAGTTAGGACCTTTCAATTTTTGTGTTTAGGTTGACGATTGAAAATTAATTTATATGTGCCTCATCGTTTTTGATAATTCCGATCCCGAAAGGGTAAAAAGGGGGATGAATTTGTGTATGGAAGTACACTAAATTTATTATTTTAGCTTATGGTTATAAACTAACGCAACGAATAGGTAGTGGCACCAAAAGATGACCGACCCCCAATAGATGACCGATCGACCGAAAATTCAAAAAATATAATATAATCCCTAAATTTACATGTTCGCAATATTTTTTACCCCATAATGCAATATTTTTTCTTCCATATTCCTTAACAACATTGAAAATGACAGCCCAGACGCGCTTGCGGTGAATTTTTATATGTTATTTGAATTTTATTATATTTATGAACTTATTTACCAAAAGTTGAACAAATTATTTTAGTGTTTTTGATTATTTTAAAACTAACTTTCCTATAGAATCACCATTAAGATCGGTGGTCGAAATTTGAACGGTTCAAATTTTATTCGTTCAACCTTTGGGTATATTTGCCTCAAGCTGAACGAATAATATTCACTTAGAATATTATTCGTTCATTTTATGGTTCATTAATCCATTAAATGAACGAACTACTATGGAATCTACTCCTATTCAAATGTTAGTTCAACCTTTGGGTACAAAACGTTCATAATTAGGGCTCAGTGTTCAACTATAGGGGTAAAACCTAAATTTTCTTACATTTACAATTTTTAAAAAAATATATGAAGATGTAGGATATAATTACTTTAATCCTTCAATTAATAAGGATTTAAGGTATTATTGAAAAAAACAACAAGTGCCTATGTCGTGAAATGACCGAATTATAGCTATTTAAAGATGGAAAAAACGCTTAAACGTTCATTTATTGGTGCCTCTACCCTATCGGTGTTGTTGGAATTTCAACCCTTAAGGAGTGGAAAGGGGGATTAAATTTAGTATATGAAGTTCTTTATTTTCGGAGCGAAAATTTCAAAATTTATTATTTGGGCTTATGGTATTGGCGTATTGTAATGACTCGCCTAAACAACATCAGGAAAAAGAGAGGAATCGGTATTAAAACAAAGATCCGGTTAATACGAGCATTGATATTCCTCATTTTCATGTATGGAGTGGAAGCGTGGACTATACTGGCCCGAGAAAGAAAAAGGATTGATGCATTCGAGATGTGGTGCTGGAGACGGATGTTGGAAATACCTTGGACCGCTAAACGCAACAATGCATCAATCCTATCGCAGGTCCAAATTAAAACACGATTGTCCACCATATGCCACCAACGTATTTTTTTGTATTTCGGCCACATGGTGCGCAAAGGCGATGAAAGTTTGGAAATCTGATCATAGTTGGGAACACGGAAGGAAAACGACTACGTGGTCGTTCACCAACAAGATGGTCCGATCAAGTAAAAGACTCATCGTCCTCCCAAGTTTTACAAAAACCAGAAGACAGAAACCAGTGGAGGCAGATCATTCGCTCTAGAAGCAAACCCGATGTTGACCACGATCCTCAGACATGAGGGAAAGAGAGATAAGGCCTCCAAAATTGTGCTGTGGAACTAGACTACAAGTAACAGCTCTCCGCCGCAATGTTATTGAGGCCAAAATATTTACTGGTTCTGCCAGAGGAGAAACAGTCTTCTTGCCGCGTATACCATTGATCCCAAATCACCTTCCGTTTGAATTTAAAAGATAACAGTTCCTAATTAAGGTTTGTAGTCACAGGGAAAACTCTGAAATTTGCTAGAGTTGATTTGCGGCAGGACTGTTTCAGTTTTATGTGGCATCCTTGCATATAAGCTCTTTATCTACCTGAACTTTTGTCAATATCATACGTAGTGGCGGATAATAGCCATGAACAAAGCTCTATATTGTTACAATGATTTATATCTAGAAAAAAGAAATAATCTACGCGGACGAAGTCGCGGGCTATAAAGCTAGTAGGAATATAAAAGAGTTGACTAGGGTACCTACTGTAATTTTTTTTTATTTTGCTTCTAGCCTTCTATTTTTAGTGAAGGAAAACGTCCGCAAATAAACCATGGCATAATGGGAGTGTTCTTAGGTACTAATTTCCGCCAGGATGGTTGAGAACTATTAGTTGGAAAATATTCTCAACTCAAGTGATGCTCCTATATAGGTAATGTGGCAATATTATTTGTATAGTGCAAAAAATAGGACAGCCTTTCATAAATTTTAGCCGAGGAGACATTGACATAAAAAATACAGCTTTCAGTTTCATTTTAAAAGTTGTTAGTGTCTATGAGTAGGTACTTTACGTGGTTTTATTTGTTGACATATTGTCAAAGATAGCTGTAGATTTTGGCCCTGGGTATATATCGGTCTGTAAGATGAATCGATGTCAAATTGCAACAAGTGGCCCAAGGTCTCGGCCCGTTTAACACGGCCCGTCAGGTTAATCCTGTTACGTGGTGGGTGACACTGATATAAATCTTTATGAAGAGCTGTCCTGTCCCTAATATAATGTAAAGGTCAGAAATGAAGTATATTATGATTGTTTCCGGGCCTGGCGTTATCCAGATTCACCAGTTATGTTCTGCAGAAATCAAAGCATTCGCTTTTTCCTGCACCTGCACATAAGGACTACTTTTCTAACGTAACCTACTGACTTAATCTTTTTCCATTTTAAATGCCTTTGTGTCTTCAATATCATAGGTTTTGTAAATTCAGATTATACGATACGACCTAGACCAACATTTATAGCTACGTTTCAATTAGCTATATCGGACATAAGGCTGCGGTTCGTAATCTAGCGGAGAGACATCATGGTGCTTTCCGTAAAGCATAGCTTCGTTTTCCGGCGTTTTGGCGGGACACAACACGTCACAGTGGAACACGTCGCTCTCACTATATAAAATCTATTGTTGTTGTTGTTATATGTACCTATGTATTTTTGGAAGGACCTTAAATAAATAAATAAATATTATAGCAACTAAGCAGGGTTCACCAGCAAGTTCTTGGTTTTTTTTAAATATGGTTGGGGGTCGTCCGTTTATGACGCGAAACTGTCAAGTGAAAACGGGATTGAGAACTTTCTGATGGATGTTGACTGGCGTGGAAGACTCAAGCCCTTCTACAACTTTACTTTCCCAGACCCAGAGTGGATGACTATACATAATTTCCCGCTATTCGCTTACAATCAAACCGCAGCTTTACACTTTCACACTTTCAGCAAACTCAGTGTAACTATAATCTGTATTAGAAGCCGGACGCGTTTATTTTATAAAATTGTTACTCACCGCAGCAATTAAATACAATGTTTTATCTATTTAAATTAAAACATTGTAATTTTATCGGAATTTGTTTGTGACAGTGAAAGTGTGCAAGTGGCAACTCATATGACTGTGTAGTAATTTAATTTTGACGTCATGTCGGGATTCAAAGTTAAAAATACGATCTGCAGAATTATCTTTAACTATTTATTAGATTGATTGATGTCCCCTTGGCTGAAACACATAGATCCTTAACAGTACGGATGAATGATAGACTGGTTTTCTCGTGATCTCCTAAGTAGGTTCATTACTGAATGCCAAATAGTGTGGGCAGAGCACCCATGACCACAGACATTAAAATTGATCAGTAGGTAATCGGTTTTGAGCAATACTCTACAACCTTGCCCGCTGCGGACTGACTGAAAGAAAACGCGGGTAGATATAATTAATAAACGAGAAATGTTTATTCATGAGCGTTTGAGGTATGCACTGGATTTTCCAAATACTTTTATTAATCTAGAATGGATTGAAATTTTGATTTGATTTTTTTCCTTTTTTAGATTTCTTACCTAGAACTGTTGGAAAGATTTCCTACATTTATAAAATGCATCACCTTTTTGATCTATAGCTTGTCTGTTCTTTTAAATGAGTCATCCATTGGACATGAGTACCCATGGGGTTGTCTAAAAGCCGGCGCCCCTTAGGATCTGAATTTTCAAAAACCCTGCCTTTATAGTTGCGAATTGATCTGTGCGTGTGGGTATCTGCATGGGCGTACCCAGCTTCTGGCCCAGGTGCCCAGCACATCAGTTTTTTTAAGCCGGGTGTAGGCCCCGCGCCTGCCTTACACACGACACCGGGGAAACACACCATAAGTCCCGCTTTCAGGCTGTCTGCATGACCCGCTGTCCCTCCCCTGTAAACTAACCTCAACAAATCATGTAATGAGGTCCATTCCTAATTTACTTGAAAACTAGAACCGATATTTTGAAACTGATTTGTTCTGCATATTAATACGAAACAACTGCTTAGACGTTAAAAGAGAAGTCAAGTCACTAAAGCTAACATAGTTATTGTTAACGCATAGTATATTGTAATGTATGAACTTAAGTCTAGTAGGTATGTAGGCATAGGAAATCCAGGGGGGGCAGCTGCCCTCCCCTGCCCCCCCCCGACCCCGCCCCCCCCCCCCCCCCCCCGGTACGCCCATGGATATCTGTCAATTAATCTGTTTCTTTATTTAGCCGCCTAGAAGGCCTCCAACTAACTTAACGACTATCACAAATTAAGTGATAACTGGGACCAACGGCATTACGTGCCTTCCGAAGCACGGAAAACGGTTGAGTTAGAATACCACTAGGCGATCATTCATCCAGGTACCTACCGGTCTCAATGGTCGTAGCTTAACTTTGCGAACGGCTAATCATGTTTCACCACAAGCGCTTAGCTAGCCAGTTGATAATGTAATATAAATAACTAAATATAGCGTCGGAAACCTAATTCTAACCACGAGTCGCCTGCGTACCTACTTACGCGGATATCAACTCAATGGCTTCATCACCTAATACGCAGACAATTCAATGTAGTGTGAATGTCATACTATAAATATAATATGGGATGGTAGTTTCTCTGATACAACACTAGATGTCGCCTCTTACGAGTTTGTTATGAGCTGGATGCAACTGTTGACTTCCCCCAAATTAGCACGCAGGAGGCACGCAGGAAAACATCAAGTTATTTGGTTGCGGTATTCTGTAAGGTGGAGGTACTTCCCCAGTCGAGCTGCTCTTTGTGCGAATACGCTACGCTCTACATCTCTTCTTTATGTAATCTTATTTGCTTCAACAACTCTTAAGTTAGTTTATACGGAACCGTTGCGCCACCCTTTAAAAGGATTAGATACATACGGAAGTGTGTAAGACTTCAATTTAAATACAAGTAATACCTTTTAAACTTACGTAAAGTATTATCGGAAGACTTTTCACTGAGTCCCTAAGTGAAAAGTCTACCTTTTAGAAGAAATCAAATATTTAATATTAAATATTTGATCTTCGTGAAATATTTCGTTTTTTTGTCCAGTCCCAATTCAAATTCGTGATGGTCGACGGGTCACACTCGAAACCCAACTACTTACAGACCCTTACTTGATATTTATCATTGAAAAACTTCATTCCAGACGAATTTAAGAACAGTATGGATTTAAAAGATATGATAGTTGAACTTAAACTTTAGTTCGCCAGTGGTGTGCAAGTGAATCACAATTTGACAGTTAAAATGGATTTACAAACGATCAAATTGTTGCTAGTGCCAATAATGTTCATGTTTGTGAAGATTTGCGAAGCAGGACGCGTGCAGGCGGCAGTAAGCTTTTTGTAAGTATCGCATTTATTTTCCTAGATTATTTAACACACTACCTAATTAAGTAAGAGTAAAGTCGAACTATCCTTGTCATATAAAACTGAGTGTCTATATGGTTTTTAAGAGATTTGGTTAGACCCCGTAGATGAGTATTATACTTTTTTTATCTTAAAGAAATACAGTTAAAAAAATACGCTTTAAAAAGCCCTGCACAAAAAAGTGCTACACTACTTTGCTAGTTCCTCACTAAAAGATCCAACTGAGCTATTACCACATAAATTCCAGAACAAACGCGTCATACCAAGAAATAGAGCTCAAATCGGAGTCAAGTCTATCCCTTCGCGACATCTTGCCGGTCAAGGCGAAGTACTACGATAAGAACAGGGCTCCCAAGCTGCTGGGGCAGCCCACCATCGTGTACTTCCATGTCACTGTGCTGTCCCTGGACTCTATCAATGAGGAGAGTATGGTATGACAAGGATTCTATGTTATAACCTTAAGAATAGGGTTTATTTTTCTATCTTTTGCTCCAATAGAGCAACAATGCTCCGTGGCTATTAAGTGAAGGAATCTTTAACATTGTGTACCCGAGTGATATATTGCTTTCCCGGGATAAAAATTACCCTGTGTATCCAGAACATATTCTATCAGCATGCTAAATTTCATTCAAATCCATTCTTGTTGAAGTGTGATTGAGTAACAATCATTTATTCAAACTTTCGCATTTATAATATAAGTGAGAGGTGAGATAAATTAGGTAGGTACTCTTTCTTTACGTGGTAAATTACCTGAAGATAATATAATAAGGTAAATGACCAAGACATTCCACACGCCGCGTAGGGTCTTAGGAGTGGTCCTAATTTTCTGATCCAATACTTTGGAACCAAGCTACGCAATACTCATGATTTAAATTCCCAGACGTACGTAGCAGACATCTTCCTTGCCCAATCGTGGCGAGATCCTCGGCTCCGCCTTCCAGAGAACATGCACGAGGAATACAGGATTCTGGATGTAGAGTGGCTCAACAGCATCTGGCGGCCGGACTGTTTCTTCAAGAACGCCAAGAAGGTCACCTTCCATGAGATGAGCATCCCCAATCATTATCTATGGCTGTACCATGATAAGACGCTGCTTTATATGTCGAAGTGAGTTCGTAAACGGAAAGAAATTAGTATCTAGGTAGAGTTCTTGAGATCTGGCCCGTTTTGACAGGAGGGTGTCTCTCGTTTTTTAATGGGCTTGCGTTTAGTCTTCTCCTGACCCCATGAGGAGCTGTGACGAGGCCGAGGATTTAGCACCCAGAAAATGCCTATTCACTCTGGCTTTGAATATAGCATGTAGGGTAAAGCCTAGACCGCAACTGGCTTTTAAAACAACTGCCAGAACACACTGGTAGGTGCTTGGTGAATGATTTTGTAAGGGTGGTAGCCGGCCAGGCGGGTACTACAGGGTACCCTTACAATGTTGTTTCCTCACGGTACTGAGCTATCATCGTTTCAGAACATCAGCAGCTCCTCTGGAACGAAGATGGATCCGCGAGGTTAAAGATAGTGGTTAGAGGCCAGAGGCGTAAGCTTAATAATTATACATTACAGGCTCACACTGGTGTTGTCATGCGCCATGAAATTCGAGTCATATCCTCACGACACCCAAAGCTGCTCCATGATGATAGAAAGTCGTAAGTTTATTCTTCACTTAACTGAAAATGTACCATTGTCACATACATTTTACTGATGGATTAATAAGAGATTACACTTCTCAAATTAAAATGAATTTATCGATCACTCTCGGGGGCATTACACCAGTGTCTTACAGATAAACAGGCATTTCAAAGACAATAACTTGCACCGTACCCAAAAGGGTTGAATCTTATTCCGATTTTTCGGAAAATTCTACTATTGACGTGGAGACGACCCTATTCATTATTCCTATTTGCCCTTCAGGTATTTTCCAACAATACATCTTTCTACAACCCTATTGTTCGAATGTGTCGCCAATACAGTGAGATCCTTGTAACTAATAGAGACATCGATATTTTCAATGCAACAGATATTTTGTGTCAGTTCCGGAGACAATTAAAAACTATTCTATTTTAGTTTAAGATTTTATAATATTATATTTTGTTTTAAATTTAACCATAGATTGAATGTAACGTAATACGTGAATACGTGTTACGTTACTAGTACTTCTTGTTCTATATAGTACTTCTATCAATTATATATTTTTGCTATGATGCATCTAGGCATACATGTATTGGAGTACATTCCAGATCGATACCTTTAATTGTATGTAATTGTATGTAATTGTCATGTATTGATTGTATTCTGTGTGGTGTGCTATAATAAATAAATAAATAAAATTCTACAATCTGCTTTTTTTTATAGGCCTGTGTTTGACCGCAATATCACCATGGTAAGTGATGATGCGGCCGAAGGTGGTGCACACACAAAGTCTAGAAGGAACTGGCTCTCAAGTGCAGCTATCGGAACACACCGAAAGGAGCTTGGCGACAGATTTTCAAGTTGAGAGTGGTAGCTAGCCAGGCGAGTACTATAAAGTACCCTACCACCGTGCTATGGTTTCCTCACGATGTTTTCCTTCACCGAAAGCTCAAGCTCATTGTAAGATTCGAACCCGGGACCTTCATCTCGGTATCCGACGTCATTACCACTGAGCTATCATCGCCTTAACCTTGTTCTAGTGTCTCACACAGTCCACGACCTTGTGTTCATCTGGAACCTGACAGACCCGCTGGTGGTCAACCCGGAAATCGAACTGCCGCAACTGGATATCTCCAACAACTACACCTCCGACTGCACCATTGAGTATTCTACTGGTAAGGGATTCTTACAGCGTTTCATCATCATTAATAGCTTATGATACGTCTCCATTAGGGGTACGAGGAACTCCTTAAATCGAGGGATTAAAGCATTCAGCATTCTCCAACATAAAGCTAAAATAAATATCCTGGTACAATAATATTCGTCTTAGAAACGCAAGCCACATAATGCACCAAATGAATAAGTACTAATAAATAAAAAAAAAAAATATTTGAACATTTTTATAATTAAAAAAGTCTAATATTATTCCTTATGACGCATGACGTAGTTTTAAACACCATGTTAGGAGCGCAGTCTACTCGACTGGTGCTCTGGGTTGATATTTTCTACCATTTTATACGTAAACTTTAATTTATTAACTCGATTTGTCATAATTCTAATAAATTTAATATTTTTTTAATATACAAATGATCAATAACAATTTTATTTTATAAATGATTAGTACCTATTCATTGGGTACATTATGTGGGCTGCGTTTCTAAGACGAATAAAAAGTCACGGTGTACAAAAACTGACTGTATAAAAAACAAACTTTTTAATTCTACAGAACCCGTATATGTAAGTTTTAACCTCAAAAGGATCTGCATTTCAACCCGGATTAACGATTATAGCCAAGGCTTATGCCAACAATATTAGGAAGAAATTTAGGAACAGAGTTAATCGAAATAAAATTAAAACTCCTCTCATTCCAGGTAACTTCACATGCCTAGCAGTAGTGTTCAACCTGCGCAGACGCCTCGGCTACCACCTGTTCCATACATACATCCCCTCGGCGCTGATTGTCGTCATGTCCTGGATCTCCTTCTGGATCAAGCCTGAAGCCATCCCTGCCAGGGTCACGCTGGGAGTCACTTCTTTGCTGACTTTAGGTTATATTTTGTACCATGTCTTATTCTACTCGACATTTCTAGTCTATTTTACATTGCAGCCTACTCATATCTATATACTAATATCTGACTAGTTTTCCGCCCCGCTGTGTCACTCGCACAAGCAGCTTCGTTTGATTAAAACACTTTACAACTAGTTACCTAATAAAATAATGATCTTTTCAACGCACTCGTTTGTAAAGTGACATTTATTGCACCGTTTTTATTAGCTTAATGCAGCTTTCTACGCACTAGTGCTTTTTACTTTACATTACCGCACAGTTTTACGATAGGTATTATCCCGATTATGATAAGTTTTCAATCACTGCAAGTGATATGTGTGTAGACCAAGCATTCTTAATTTAAACGGGAAGCATAGGTTGACAGCTTACGGATGTCAAAAAAAAACTTGCGTGCCATGTTTGTTAACGTTCGCATTGTGTGTTTGATTATTATCAAAAAATCTACTTAAAAATACAAGTCTTGTTTTTTTCCTCGCAAGTGTGTTGAAAAACGTCGTATGACACGCGTGTGCATTGATTATTACACTCTTGGCTACCTGATCTTAATACCGCCTCGAGTGTTAATAACCAACTTTGCACACATGTATCATAACGTCCTATTATTCCAGCAACGCAGAATACCCAGTCCCAACAGTCCCTCCCGCCAGTCTCGTACGTGAAAGCCATCGATGTGTGGATGTCCTCGTGTTCAGTGTTCGTGTTCCTCTCGCTGTTCGAGTTCGCTGTCGTCAACAACTACATGGGGCCTGTCGCTACGAAGGCCATGAAGGGATACTCTGATGAAGATCTGTCCAGGGATTTGGATGCTTTTAAGGTATCTGTCATATCGTTTAAGGCGATGATAGCTCAGTGGTAGTGACGTTGGATGCCGAGACGAAGGTCTTCGGTAGCTTGAGCTTTCGGTAAAGGAAAACATCGTGAGGAAACCATAGCACGGTGGTAGGATTCTTTGTAGTACCCACATGGCTACCACCCTCAAGTTGAAAATCTGTCACCAAGCACCTCTATCCAGCAGCGTCCATATCGCTACGGTAACCGCTTACCACCAGACCCGCCGTTTTGTTGAAGGTTGACTTAGTCGTGTAAAAAAAAAAACAAATTTTTATATTATGATTTTATTACATAACTACTAATAATAATTTAACATTTCTTTCTTAATCTTTCCAGCACATATTTCCCAACACAGTGGATCCACGGGCGAGCACCTCTGCATCCATTCCTCAATACGAAACCTTCTGCAACGGGAGGGAGACAGCGGTATACATAGATCGGTTCTCTCGCTTTTTCTTTCCATTTTCCTTCTTTATTCTGAACGTTGTTTACTGGTCTACTTTCTTGTAAAATGTCGGGTAGTACAAAAATGTTAATTGACTATGTTATGTTTGTTGTATTGTATTTGATATAACGTTAAGTCTTAGTAGGTGCTTAATATAGTTCAACATCTTAGATTAGTTAGTAGAAATAGTGAGTTTATATTAATATTTAAGTAAGACTATAGTTTAGAAGTAAATGGTAGACCATCTGTTGAAATAAAACACTCATTAACTACATAATTGATCTCATCGATGGATTATTTAATTTCTAGTTATAGTTATGGAGACTAACCCCCTTATTCATAATCGCTTTTTAACTAAATCAGTGTAATAGTGTACCCCGTCTCACTCTTTCGATCACCAAATGTCACCTGTCAGATAAAAACGTCGGAATTTTAGTAAATCAACGTTTGATAACTTTATTATGAATAAGGGGGTGATTAACTCACCAGTGTTGCATTAAGGCCAAAACTCTATTTTCCATACAAAACAGGGGTTTTCATTTTTTTTATTACCTTTTTGCACTGCATTTGATATTTTTTCAAAGCTAAAGGAGCCAGATTGCAGACGGTGTTGCCATGTGAGGTGTTAAAAAAAATAATTTCAGTCTTCATATAAAAAATAATAAAATGTGCACTGTCCATACTAATCATTTTTGGCGTATACGAGAAATGGCACAATAAATTCAATGTATGCAAATGCTGAGTCTTTATCTTATGATACAGAAGACAGTGAGAAAATCTTTGCTGAAATCACCACTTTTGCAAGAAATTTCGAGCTTGGGCCACTTTCAATGAAAATAAAAGTCAATATTTAAAAAAAAAAACAAAGTTAAAAAACTTTTGTACTTACATCAGTGACATTTTAGTTGAATTACAACGCTATGACCTAACATTATTAGACTTTATTTTAACATTGTAAGTACTTAACTACGTATCAATTAACCCACCCAATCATAATATTTGTACAAAAAATAGATTTAAGTGAGTAGATAAGTAATAAATATAACTTAAAAAAAAAAGAATTTAATTTAAATATTCCTACATTTGACAACAAAACAAGCAACAAAAGCTAAGGTGGTGTCGTGGGTCTGTACGGTAAGGACACCCGACAAAAGTTTACATTAAATGGCTTTTCATTCTGATACCATGGGGTTTAATGCAAAGCTTTGCATGAATAATTTGTGGTTGACGGCGCTGCTAATCTGAAGTGTGGAAGTCCACACTTCAGATTAGGGGGCCAAGTCTGCACTTTTAATCAAAAATGTCATTACAACTTCTTTGCCTACTAAATTCATACGGCCTTATGAGCGCTATCTAATCCTATTGATTAAAGGTGAACGCACACTTATCCGAGCCGAACGCATCGAACGAAACGAATTTTAGAACTCTGTATATGAAATCTTATGAAAGCTCGCACACGCCCGCGTCGAATCGTCCGAATCGGGAGAAGATTTCCTATACAACTTCTTGAACATCAGTAAAAGCATTGGGATCCTTGGCGTCGACATTTCTAGCGATGTTTTGTTCCGTAGTCACTTAGAAGACAAGGTTAAGCTGGCATCCAAAAAGCTTGGAGTGCTCAACAAAGCGAAGCAGTACTTCACATCGGGCCAAAGACTGCAACTTTATAAGTCGCAAGTCCGGCCTCATATGGAGTACTGCTGTCATCTGTGGGCAGGGGCACCTGGATACCAGCTTGGGCCTTTAGACTTGGTTCAGCGACGTGCTGCTAGAATTGTTAACGATCCCGAGCTCACAAGCGGTCTAGAGCCCCTCAGTCTGAGGAGAGACTTTGCCTCCTTATGTGTATTCTACCGCTTGTATAACGGACAGTGTTCTGAAGAATTGTTTAAGATGATGCTCACGGCTACATTCTACCATCGCAACTCTCGCCATCGATGGGGAGTCCATCCCCACATATTTGAACCAAAATTGTTTCGAACTGTGCGGTCTCAAAGGAGCTTCCTTCCGCGGACGCTCAGATTGTGGAATGAGCTCCCTGCCGTGGTTTTCCCAATGGAGTACAGCATGGGGTTCTTCAAAAAGGGTGTGAAGAGGTTTCTGCAGGGTCGGCAACGCGCGAGTAACACCCCTGGTGATGCAAGCGTCCATAGGCTGCTGTAACCGCTTACCATCAGGCGGACCGTATGCTTGTTTGCTACCTAAGTAGTATAAAAAAAAAACTTCTTAAATTGGTTTCTTTCGACGCGTTCGGCTCGGATAAGTGTGCGTTCACCTTAAATGGTCAAATAAATAACGTCACATTGCTTTAATTGTCAAACAGTTTGACGTAAGTGACCACTTAATCAGTTTATTAGTTAAAAAACGTTTTATGAGTAATTTTGAAACTGTGAAATCTGACAATATTTTCACCACTGATAGTTCAGTGGAATACAATTGTAATAGGAGACTGCAGCCAGTTCTGTACCTATGTCTTTCCTTTGATGGAGCGGAGTTGAGTAGACCAAACCATGCATCTATTACTGTATTCAATGTACCTGTGGTCCAAGCTGTGACCTAGAAACATGGAGAGCAAGTTCCATTTACAATGATACTCCAACCGGGTTGGACTACGTACGAATCTTTATAAATGGAATATAATTGCTGATCGATCATATATATCTATGAAACGCCAGGGGAAGCTTTATAAGCTAGCTAGACCACACTTAAAAAAAAACGATGTGCAAGACGCAATTCCACAAAAAACAGTTGAATGCCTCTGATATAGAATTCACAGTCGCGACGCTTCTATTAGTGATCGTTCTGCAAACGGCCCAAAGACAGCACATTCCTAAATCAAGCCTCGTGGGTAAACCGTGATGGTTAAGCTAGTTTGCATATAAATAAATGAAACCTATACAAACTAAGTTAAGCATGAAATGATACAATGCGCATTTAAATCTATAATCAAAGATATGCTTGTATAGTCAATATTTTACATACCTAAGTTATTCAACAACTGTTCAATTTGGTCACCAGATCGTAGGATAGACTTTTAAAGACCTAGACACTACAATAGACGTATTTCTAATTAGGCATACCACTGGCTAGCTCGGCGCAAGTCTAGACTTTAGTTTTTTAAGGACAAGTTATTTTACTTATTTTATTTATTTTTTTTATCTATAAATCGCCCTCCGGCCAGGTGGACCGATGACCTGCGAACCTTGGCGGGCGGTAGGTGAATGCGAAATGTGGAGGACCGGAAGATGGGAAAGGCCTATGTCCAGCAGTGGACGACCACAGGCTGATGATGATGATGATCAATCAACTTATTGTGAAAGTGTTTTTTTTTTACGTTAAGTGTTGATGTGGCCGAACGTGGTAAGCACACAAAACCTAGAAGGAACTGGCTCTCCAGTGCATCTATTGGAACACACCGATAGGTGCTTGGCGACAGGTTTTCAACTTGAGGGTGGTAGCCAACCAGATTCTACAAAGTATACTACCACCGTGCTATGATTTCCTCACGATGTTTTCCTTCACCGAAAGCTCAAGCTCATTGTAGGATTCGAACCCGGAACCTTCGTCTCGGTATCCAACGTCTGAGCTATCATCGCTTTAAAGTGTGACCGTGTCGAAAGTGGTACTCATCCTAGAAAGTAACTAGGTAGCTCACAAGTATATTGATGTCACAGAACATAGTTGTGGCTTGGCGACATATTGCGCCGGCCCAAGCCCTTGATCAGGTTAGACCGAGATTGTCTTTTGGCACCCTTTGGTGGACGCATTGACCAACCCGCCCGCGCCGCGCAGCACCGTGCTTCTCAAAAGTCGCCATATATTTTTTATTCGCTCTTTTTTTACATCTGGCCTTTTGACGCCCCCTGGTCACTGGCCTTAGAGTGACCGCTCTGGTCTTAGAGGGACATTGGGGCCAGCAACTTACTACAGCGTGTACTAGGAAGTATACCTACTCTACCTATGATTTTCATCACTGAAACTGTTGCTGAAGCTCAGACTTATTGTAAAATATGATAATGATAACGATCTTCAGAGAGGTAGAGCATAACGTTTATTTGGTCGAAGAGCAGTTCGACTGGGGAAACCTCCACCTTACAGAATACCGCAGCCAAATAACAAATAACTTTGTTGTTCCTGCGCGTGAGTAAGGTCACCAGAGCTCATTGGGGAGTGGGAAGGGTCGGTAACGCGTGAGTGATGCCTCGTGTATTGCAAACGTACATATGGCTACAGTAACCGCTTACCATCACGCGGGCCGTATGCTTGTTTGCCGAGATATTTTACGAACATGTTTTTGTAGAAAGTCGCCCTTGCGGCTCGGGTGCATAATGGCCCATAGGGCGATTGAGTAAGGTTTTTTTACTATGTATAGGCCTATGTTTGACCACAATTTCACCATGCCGCCTACCTCGCGTGTACCGGAGGGGTACACGCGAGGTAGGCGGTAGGAGGCAATAAAAAACGTGTAAGTGATGCATTTTTTCTTCCATCCCTCGTGGTCGTGGTATATAGACCTCAAGATAATGAGAGCCAATTGAATGAAGTTCATTACCATTTCTAGCCGCAGTTCTTGATTTCAAAGGTCGCGGTGCGATGATAGTTTTTCTGTGTCAGCTATTGAGCTATTACTAATACGTATAGAGAAGCTATCGTAAGCAAAGGTTATGTATTTTTTTAGAGTCAACTAAAGTTCTCTTTAGAGCTGAAATAATCCTTAGTCATCTAAGCAGACAGTAGAAACACGTAGTGCTATCAGAACGCTTTTAGGAGTATTTTTCTCGCAAACTTCGTGATTTTTACGGCGCTTATACATTTCGTTCATCGTTCTACAACAACAAGTGTGGCCAGATGGCCTCACTTGAACGGAACATAGTTGTGATGTGTGGCGTCTTCTCTATACGTAGTAATAATAGCTCAATGGTGTCAGCGTGGCCCGACGCGGCGCTCATCTAAATCTGAGGCTGTAGAAATGCACCTACATACTATCACACACTACCCCTTAACAAAAACCCACAAGCATACAAAACAGATTGCCGAAAATCGCATGACAATTTGTTTTCCATTTGCATACAAGTTGAAGTCATGGTAAGTCTAGACTCTACGTGACTCGTGAAGCGAATGTCTGTCACCTTGACTATGCTATGCATCTTTGTTCTAAATGCACTTTACATATTTGGGAGCGATGAACTCTCACATATTTGATAGATATCTGAATTTTTCATCGGGTTCGTTGGATATTGTTGTATTGTTCGAAGGACAATGCAGATGTAGCAGCCAAGTTATTATATAATGATATAGTAAAGTCTCTTTAGAGTAGTTAATACCGAGAAATCTAATTCCGCAACTAGTATGTGCTTTTGCACTGATCACTGCAGAGCGCATTGTTGGTGAGAATTTGCGGTTTAGATTTCAAACAAAATGAATTGCGTTTCTATGTGTTAATTATTCAATTCTCCTGCTATATTCTTATATTTGTGAATATGTTTATTTATTTTAATAAGACAATAAGGAGGTAAAATGTTTCCCTATTGTATTCACGTCTAACAATTTCCAATCACAAAAAGAAATTACCAGCCCAACTAAGGTAACAAAAATTTTCAAATCTATGAGTTTGATACATTTATGTCATCTAGTAAGTGATAACGGGGATAATATGTGTGCTTGACTCAAACACACGTAATTATTTGAGCTCAATCTCCCAATAAGTCATGGCGTTGCTGAAGCTGTTAAGCACAACAAAGACCAGGAGGGTGTCCTGGTTTATCACCTTCTATAACATCACAGGACTCACACAGAACTAAAAATACAAGCCTATCGAATATAAAATCTATTATTGCATTTAGACTTCATTTAAGTCTTGTTTTAGACATTGTCTAGGTAATAAAGTCTCAGTTTAGGTCTATTTCAGTGAATGCCCTTTGTCTGGGTATGATTTACAAGTAAATGAATCATATAAGCAGAAATCATTCGTTGCAGTTCGTAAATGTTTGAAACTGACTTAACACAACTACAGCCCTGTTTACAGCATTTCATTTTTGCTTCTGGTGCGTGGTACAAGTTATGAGCGGTATTAGTTGTTGTTATTTTATGTACAGTCGAGGACTTAAATATGTAGGTACTTAGTGACATTCAACAACCATTTCCCCTTAATTATTGATTATGAGATATTATGCAGGCAGATTCTTTTAACATATACTAATCGTATTATAGTACTTTTTAAGAACTTTCGAGAATTAAATTCATTGTTTTATTAATGTATCGGGTCCCTCCAATAAGGCGAGGAGGGCGATGGCTGCCACACGCGTCATACTTGTGAACAGGTGCTGCTTGTGGGGGCTGGTCTGCTTAAGTTTGCCATTTATTTATTTACCTACTTATTAAATATAGATTCAGTCTACTTTGTAGTTTTGCCGCCGCGCCGGGGCACGCAATTGTTGTCAGTGCGATTAGAATGTAAATATTATGTTATGAATCTAAGCTTATTTTGAAAAGAGTAATTGCTGAGTTTATTGCCGGCTCTTCTCAGCAAATGCAACCTTCCGAACCGGTATTAGAGTATTAGAGTCAGACTTTTCATAAGTGCTTGCGAAGGTATTTGAATAAATGATTTTGAATTTAGAATTCGCGCACAGATTATTCAAAATTAATGACATTTTGATTTTATTATATCAAAACTAGTAAAGTAGTAGAAGAAAAAAAATACATTTATTTCACATTATTGTTATATAAATCCCCCCGTGAACAACAATAATAACAATAATCTTTTATGCTAGCAAACATACAAACTATCTTCCCGAGAAGTTCTCAGCTTACAACTTGTACCATCCGCCTTACATCGACTCCAGCGGTTCCCTGAATCCGGCCGCAATGACTTTTATTACATCTCGCATACGAGGGGTAACAAACTTGTTAAACTCATCGCAAATGATCACTATTTGTGGAATATTTATGTACATTTCTCTTTTTGAGAGAAATGAAAATGTGATATGTTTTCACCGTACGTGTATGTTTGTTAAAGATACCAATCTTTAATCCATCATAACTCCTAAATACTTGAATCGACATAAAAGTGCTTGGTAAATTTTAATCCCTATCTCTATCGTCACTAACAGGTGACTAAGATTAAGAAACATTTAATTATTTTACCCACGACTAGGATTGCCATCCGTCCGGATTTCCACGGATTTATCCTAGTTTAGAGGGCGTCCGGAGAGCGTCCAGGCGGGGTACATTTTAATCCGGATTTAAAAGTTTTCAAGTCAACAATTAAAACTATATTTTTTATTTTACTAAGTAATTTAAAAAAAAAACACTTTTCACATGTCCGGTTTCCAAGTTCCAAAATCCGAGGCTTTCAGGCTTCTTGTCCTGGTTGCCAGATTTTAGAGATGGCAACCCTACTCACGACTGCCTGCAGTAAATGCAAGTATTTCAATTTTGTTTTTAGATCGCTTGTCAATCACGTCGTAATAACTGATCAATTTGGATGAAACTTATAGATACTCATAGAAATATAAATGAAATAGGTACTCCTTTTTACGGTTATTTTTATCATAAAATATTTCAATTAAAAAACTAAAGAACAGCTAATTGAATATAATAACAACAAACGATGCAATTAATTATTGTTATCTCACTACTGTCTGTTCGTCTGTCACTCAGCTATTAACGAACGTATCTGTATGTCGGACGCAAGATTTATTATGTATTAATAATAGAATCTTTGTACTTACAATGATAACGATATTAATTAAATTGTAAAATTAATTATTTATATTTTTAACCGTATTTTATTTATCGTCAAAAGAGGTCGAACTCGATTAAAATTAATTTTAGTGATGTGGCGACGACTTACTGTAGGTTCTAAAATCCGACTTAGGTTCTGAAAGTATTATATCCTGGGACATTAATTCAGACTCAAAACACTCTTTTATCCTTGGTGGGAATCGAATCCACGAACTGTGGCAGTCAAGGTGTCTAACAACGTTGCCAACTGGTCCATTGCTTGCTTGGATGCTTTTAGGAGTATTTTTCTCGCAAACACCAAGATTTTTCACGGTGCTTATGGGTTTCGTTCATAGTTCTACGACAACAAGTGTGGCCGGATGGCCTCACTTGAACGGAACATAGTTGTGGTGTGTGGCGTCTTCTCTATAGTTATAATAGCTCAATGGAAATGAACTGTAATTTCCAAAAAAACACTATAATATACCCAACTCATTCTTATTTCAATTTATAATTGTACTAAGCACAAAATTAGGCTTTCTTTTTTTCGGCATTGCAAACGTCTGGCCGCCGTCTGGGCCAGGCCGGGAATATGCACAAAAAAGCCCAGGAGTGGACTTGAGGCCTTGAGACACGACTTTGTATTCAGCACGAAAACGGCATAGCAACTAATACTCTGCACTTTGCTTAGATTGATTTCATTTCGTAGACTCGACTAAAGAAGATGGGGCAAAATATGCAGCAATATTTAATCCATTATTTCAATGGGAATTTACCGAAAGGTATGTTAGTAGGTAAGTTGTATGTAAAGGTGACAAAACTTTTGGAGATTCTTGTGACCATCGCATATATATGCAGTCAACCCAATCTTAATTTTGTCTGTTAAGTAATTTGATTTCTGTTACTAAAAATAAATCAAAATTGCTTGTCACTTTAAATAAAATATATGAAGCCAAAAATAAAAGCACTATCACATCTATAAATTGAATATTCAACAGTGACACGTGCAGACGCATCATCAATCGCACACCCATCAAAAGCCAGCTTTGGCAAAGATGACAGATAAAGTGTCAACGGCATTAATATAATGATGGTGCTGGCAGGTGGATGACGTGCTTTCAGATTAAAAAAAGATTATTGTGTCCAATATCGATCGAATTTAATTATTATAACTCTGAGATGGGCTATTCCCAAATCAGTTTATCTTCGGACTTTTTCATCTTATCTCACTAATATTATAAATGGTGGTATTTTGTGACTTAATCATGCATAAATGATCAGGTATAATTAAATTTGGCACACAAATAGAATATGTCATGTATTTACACAAATTATACTTTGATTCCGGAAAGTATAAGATCCCTCGGGTAAACAGGGTGTACTAGTAATTAATAGAGACTTAAAATAAAATAAGATCGATGGGTAATTCCAAAATATTTTTTTGTACAAAATAATCTGACACTTTTTCATATCAATGTATCGATAAATGATTGATTTTTATATCGACAATAGTTTATCAAAAAGCTCCACATTGAAGTTTGACATTCGTGACATTCCTAATCAGGTCGAACTGGTCCTAATCGTAGGTCCCCATGTAACTGCTGTATATTATCATTTGTGGTGTAGCGTGGTGTGTGGTCGCCCGCATCCAATCAAGAGTTCCGCATCTTTGTCCATGTAATAGGGGTTGTGGAGACCACACAAGCGTATGAGGAAGATCTTTTATCTCCGAATCAGTTAGGAAAGCAATACCAACTGCCAAATTTATTTGATTGTTGATTACTTTTATTTATTGACGGTGACTTCTTGGTAAAGCTCACTTCAAAGCTGTTTATGACTATTATCGGATTTAGATCATTCTATTCGCAACAATGCTCATTATACCCCGTCCCTTTCTCCCATTCATTGTCGCGTTGTGTGGCAGTGGTACAGCAGGAATTAGGTACTTGCGCGCGCGCACCGGACGAGAACATTGTCCTTCGCTAGCCTTGGCTCCGTTTTATCAACCATCTCGCATGCAATCATGGTTGTCATGCGGGTATATTGTTTATTTTTCTATGTGAAATTGAAATTTATTATTGTGGGGACATTGTGCGCGAATTCGGTTCGGAAGGATGCGGATGACAGATGTCCGCTGATGTAGTAGATATACAACATAATTTACTAGTATTTTTAAGTATATTTGACTTAATAAATATAAAGATTGGTTTTCAGATGATTTCTTATAAACCTATAAATATCTATATACGGTTAAAGAATTTATTTTTCTCCAAAGAATTTACAAAATTCACTTATAGAGTAACACATAAGATTAAGTAATTCTAAAGTGCCGGTAAGCGTAGTGTTAAAAAGTACGTTCTTACCCAAAACACCGTTCACAAAACATCCAAAAATACAATATACAAAAATTAATCCCTATTTTTTATTTATTTTTATATTACTTAGGTGGCAAACAAGCATACGGTCTGGTGGTAAACGGCCTATGGACGCTTGCAACACCAGGGATATCACGCGCGCGTTGCCGACCCTAAAATGGGCCTATTTCCCTTGGTCACGCCATAGCTTGAGAACGAGTTTACCGGACGAGTTTTTTCTTTTCATAAATCTTTTTTTTATAGTTTTCTAATACTCTGGAGAAGGTTCTAACGGTGTCTATAAAAAATAATTGCGTAGAAAAGTAGAAAATTTAAGAAAACTTAACGGTATGGGGATATCCCTCGGGTACGCGGGAAACCGCGGGCTGCAACTAGTACTGAATTATATTTTGCCACGGCGATATTAGTGAATAGCTCAAAATAAGGCGTCTTTACTGAAATTTTCAGTTAAAACATCCATGAAACAATAATCGAGTATTAAAGTTTTACAACCATACTCAAAATTGTGCACGCGCATCATCAGTAGGTATAAATCAATCAATTTCGCATGACCCAAATTTGGAAGTCAACACTCGAAATGCGTCGTGACCCATTTCTTAAATAACGCCCCATCCTGCGCCTTGTCGTTCGCGAAAAAAAGAAAAAATAAGGTCAAAGACCGCGGCCGTAAACGCTACTGTCATTGGTCGAGTAGCGACCATTTGCAATATTGTTTAACAGGTCCGCAAATGGAAAGATTGAAGAATACGCACATAATTAAAAATGATTTGTTGCGAGAGGGCGAATGACCCTATTTCTTCGTAGTGCTGTATAAAAATTCATTCAATAACAATAAAAAGCGAAAAATTGGGAATATTTTTATTATATTAAGTACATAAATCATTTAAAAATAAAAGATCTCTTTAGTGATGAAGTAAAAAGTTGTAAAAAAGATTATTTAAAATCTTTGTTTGAAATAATTTTAATCACATATTCGGCTCGCCAGATACTTTGGCGTCGCTGCATGGTAACGCTAAAAGGACGTCACCTTTGATAACATTATTAATTTTGTCAGGTACATATTTAAGAAGATAATTAAGTAGATCATACTTGAATGCCTTCAAGCAAATAGCTAATTGCTTAAACTTTTTACATTATGCAATTATTGCTCCGTCTCCCGGAATAAAACTTAGGTTATGTCACACCGATCTGTTGCTCCGTTGTTGCGTGAAACATGCACAAAATAGGATTCATTTTAATCTCTTATTTGAGTTGTGAATAAAGGTCCAAGTATACTGATATAATAGGCATATAAAACAACTGTGTTTATCACAGAATAATGAATGGTATAATCGAGTATCGACACTTGCAATCACTAGTGGGTGATCTCTCTGGTTGTGACCGAGGCATCCGGGCGACGCGCCCGTGGGAATGGGCCCGCTTCCTTCGCGGCCTCAGCGCCTTACCGCCTTACGCCTCATTGAAGCGCCTCAACAAACCTTGCATTTTGTGGGGATGTTAAACCTTACACCTTTTCATATACCATTTTCATTAAAATAGGTAATAATTGAAGAGAGTTTTACAGAATTTTTCATCATTTGAGTTAAGTCAGAACTGTCACTAAAAAGATGTGAAGCGAATTTCCATCAACATTACCCACAGATGCATTTAGATGGACTATAAAAAAAATTGCATTGACCAGCGTACTTACTCTCATAAGCTCTGAGAAACGTCAAAGTATTTAACATTCCTATTTCAAAATCCTTATTACTCCTGACTCTACCTATTTCTTATTCTGTGATAACGCATCAAAGTTCTTATCCTTCCCAAAATATGGCCTAGTTTTAGTTTGCAAACCGGCATTTCCAAGATGTTACGCATCGCACCCAATCGTTACATAGTACTATCTGGTCAGCGGTGACTTTGAACTTTAGGCGTATACACTTTAACCAATAAAAACAACATAATAAATGCAGTCAGATCCGCGTGAGTATCACACATACCTGCTCTATTCCGTAATCATAAGGTTGTTATTAATATAAATGGTAGTTTATAAAGTGTTACACATATGTTGGTTGATACATGCATACGTGAATATTGAACGTAATTGTTTAATGTAGCCGACATTTTCGGCATATGTGGTGGCGGCCAGCGGGAACCGCGCGTGGCACTCACTACAATTGCGATACATTTTTAAAACTACAACATCGATAATTATATCTGGCTCATGTTCAGCAAGGTCATTTTGATAATATTTTGATGTCCCATTTATAATTAAATAGGTAGTAACGGTAAAAATAAACGATCAGGAAAATACTTTGCTCTATTTAGAGAAATTATTGTATGTATGTTACGATATAGTATTTTAACATCAGTCTCGAATAATTAAATTATAAATTTAATATTCAATAACATAACCACATTATTTGTGATAGCCAAATTAATTGTCAATTTTTTTTAGAATCACCCGTTAGTCTAAACTTTACGTTTTTAGATTACTAATTATGTTACCCATGGTTCCAAATGGATGGAGGTCCTTAATTTAGAGAAGCGCTGTACTTAAAACCCAATAAAAATAATGAATTTAATATTATTAAAATCAACACACGTTGATGTCCCAAAATCACAGTCACTTTGGCAATGCCAACATTGTTTGCTAATTAATTGGTTTGTAAACATATACAATACAAAACAACATAATCTATGCAACACAGAAACATAATTATGACATACATAATATACCTACATATTGTTAAACATATTTTTTTTAAGGAAGCAAGTTGAACAAGCTCCTTTTAAAAAAAGTTGATTATTTATTTAGTTTCACCTGTCCCGTTGTCTGTAATGGAATTTTGCAAGTTAAATTTCACCCACTTCCAGTGGTCGGATTGACTTGATATTTGGTATAAATTATATAACTTATAACTTTATTTACAACAAATATGTACAAAATACAATCTATATATAGAAAATTTCCTCAAGCCTGCCGCTGCTTCCGATTAACGGCAGGGTTCCCAGAAGGCTGGCAGCGTTTCCTCTTTGGATAGCCAAGCTGACGCGTTGGCGGAAAAAGCTCCCCGCCCGCTGGTCTCCGGAGGTCTCGATCAATTTTGATGACAAGGTGCGAGCAAAACGGCGAGCTTCGGACCCCCACGGTCCCATGGTCTCGACCGCAAAAGGCACAAAAATATAGTTGGGTCCAATCGATGCGTATTTTTTGAATTTTGAATTTTCCGCACTGGCCGCAGCTGCCCCTGCAGCTTTACAAGTCGCCGGTAAGTGAGATGGCGCGAGTGTATCGACACATGTGGCATCCCACACCAGCGACTTGCCGACACTCCAAGGGATCAAAGACATACCATCCGGTCTCTTGCCATCGCCCCGCGCAATACCGACTGGTTCCAGTACGGAAGGCACGTTAGCGACAACAAGAGCCCTGCGGATAATGTCGTTAATAGCCGAGTGCCGTGATATTCGACCAGCACTTAGAGAGCACGAAAGCCCATGGTGGCCGAGCTCGTTGACGAGATCTCCGCAGCGGCAGCGATGAGGTTGATTGGTCCTGCAACCAAGACGAAGACAAATACACAGACTTAATGTTATACGGTCTAACATTGTTCCAGTATTTGTTGATGGAATAGCTTGTAGCCAGTGACCTGAGTCACTCTGAGAGACAGCTAACAAGCGCGCGCGGTCTGTATCTATAGAAAAGTTAGAAAATAAATTTTGCCAGGTTTTTTCACAAAGAGGCTTGTCCCACGCTCTCTGAGAGTGACTCAAGGTCGGAATATTTGTGCCTGGACAAGCTGCCTGCCAGGCGTCTCTAGCATCGGACAGGTAAGAAACCTCAACAGATCCAATAGAAGGGTCCAAAACAGAACTGACGAGGTTGCCCACACTGTATACCGAGGATAGAAACGCCGGTACTGATATGCTTGAAATTTTCCGCACTCCTAGGCCACCATAACACACGGGTAGGGTGGCCTGAGACCACACTTTGTTTTCATAAAAACTGCAATTTAGAATTTTGGAAAGTGACGTTTTGATCATATTATCCAAAGTATCTAATATGTGATCAAATTTAAATAAGTGCGTACTGCGGAGCAAATAGGTAAACTTTGGCACGAAAAGGCAGAGTCGAACAATAAAAAATGCATAGTGAGCATTAATTTCATAAAGTCTATTTGAAGAGTCATTAAAATTTTGAATCTTTTTCTCAAAGAAACTAGGAATGGATTCGTCTAAGACTGGGGCTCCAAGAAGATGAAGCGACTCCTTTGACAGTAACTTAATATTGGGAGCCAAAACATTAAAATTTTGAATTAATTCTGGTTTTTCAGATTCTGGGAAAGAATCTAAAATAAGGAGCTCACATTTGGAGCTATTGAATTCTAGGCCAATCTTTTTAAAATTTTCTGTCAATGTTTTAAAATCACTGAGAACGGAAGCCGCATCACCCCCCAGCGTACCGTCGTCTAGATACCATACATTAAATTTTGATTGTAACCCGGAAATAATTGGATGGATGGCCAAACTGAAGATAGCTGGACCGAGAGGGTCGCCCTGTTGACAACCCATGGCGGAAATAAGTGGGTGTTCTCTGAAAAAAAGTTTTGATGGATGCCCATAGCATTGCCAAAGGTAAGGATATATGTCAGGGCAGATATCCCGAATTTGGGTCAATAAAGCACCCCTATCGACAGAGTTAAATACATTTTTTATGTCAACTTTAAGCAGCACTTCACCTCCGTTATTTAAAAGAAAGGTCCGAGCCGCATGAACAGCTGCCTCACAACCTCCCTTTGAGCCAAAACCGAGTTGAATGGGCTGAAATATTTCCGAAAGTTTCGGGAGAATGTGACGACAACAAATTTTGGAGGCCATACGACGGATAGTATTACCCACAGCGATGGGTCTTACTCCGCCATCTTTTTTGGATAGCGCGCAAAGGTTGGCCCCATAAATGATCTCAGTGAATGGGCTTGGCACCTTTCCTGCCAACATTAAATTTATAAGAGAGGTTAATTTTGATAATAATTTGGTACCAGCGTCTCCGGCGGCACCACAGACAAGATCTTTGTAATGCTGTGGTGTAAAACCGTCGAGGCCGCCAGCAGAACCAGGTTTAAATGACATAATGACACTCAAAAGATCTTGGGCGTTACAATTTAGACAATTTTGGTCTAAAGATGGGGGATCCGGGAGGTTTATATTTGAAAGCGGAGATGGATGTTTTGATTCTAAAGCAGACAGGGTTTCAGGTGTGTCTGCAGCGACAACATCACTCGAAAATAGCAGATGTGCTGCCCCCTTGAAATCGCCATCGTTCGCTTTAGTTTCGATTTTCCTGATAGTGTTTGCCTGATTATATTTTTTTTGAATTTTGGTATAAATTAGTATATTGGATGACAATGCAAGTACAGTCAACAAAAAGTACGTTCACTCAAAAACAGCTTGTATTAAAAATGATTTTTTTAACAAAGAACTTATTTGGAGTAAATTATTTTTTTTGGTTACGCGATTTTTATGATAAGATTTCTCCAATTTATTTGAACAATGGGAGTTGTTGAGGTGTGGTTTCATTTTATATGAGTTTTCTTCTTAGTAGACCATAATCTCACCATGGTAAGTGATGATGTGACCGAAGGTAGTAAGTACACAATGTCTCAAAGGAACTGGCTCTCAAGTGCAGCTGTCAGAACACACCGATAGGTGCTTGACGACAGATTTTCAACATGAGGGTGGTAGCCAGCCAGGTGGGTACTACAAAGTACCCTACCACCGTGCTATGGTTTCCTCACGATGTTTTCCTTCACTGAAAGCTCAAGCTCATTGTAGGATTCGAACCCGGGACCATCGTCTTGGCATAATAATATTTTAAGGTTGCAGAAAAGTAAGTTATGCATGTTCATGGACGCGGACGTCAGCACTACGAAATAAGAATGAGATTTCCGCCACGATAAGATAATAAATTTATGATGCCAAATCAAATATGCAAACAATGTTTCTTTTGTCGCCAATATCGCAATTCGGCTGCAGTACTGCTGCATAAATATGTGATTACGTTCGATTCGCATTTTAAAGATAAAAAAATATGACTTTAGTAACAATCTTTTTGACTCAAGATGTGAGATTGGAAAAGGAAAGAGTCAGGCTGCTGTTCTCTAAAATCGTTAAGCAGTTTTATTTAATTTTCGATATTGTGAATTAAAAACAGACAGTTTGCGCCAGCCTTGATTTTGTACAACATTTTTTTTTAATGGTATTATTATAATTTTTCCAGGTGATTTAAAATATTTTTTATTTTTACGAATTTATGCTAACCAATTAACCAAACCTTTATACCAAGTCCATAGGTAACATCGTCCAGAAAAACAAACAATAAAGAAAAGCTATATTTTTTTAGTTCAAAATGAAACAATATTTTGTGTCAATTTTCTACTGCTCAAGGATTCTTCTTCAAGAAAATCCCCTCAATTCAAAATTCAAAATCATTTATTCAAATAGACCTTCGCAAGCAATTATGAAAAGTTTGACTCTAATACTCTAATACCGGTTCGGAAGGTTGCCCTCGTTCCTACCTTACGAATTGATAGAGTTATTCTCAGCTATCACTGGTATAAAGGATGTTATCACAACACAATCTATGCGATGATTTATATTGGGTCACACGCGGCGCAGTTCGCTCGGTGTAATTGCGTACCTACTCAATTTTGATAGTAAATATAACCTTCACATGGACTCTGGGCGGTTCTAGAGTATGCCATTCGGCCCTAGTTTATTACCACACTGTCTACATAGCATGCCATAGGTAGTAACAATTTTTAATCTATGCCAGAGCCGCGTGTGTAATGAACTATTAGAGAAATGGGCTCTAATTTGATGGTCTTATTTTTATTGAAGACTCACGCGGGGCCATAGACAAGGTAGAGCATTGCTATTTTTTTATCCCAGAAAGGACCTCGACTATAATATTACCTTGCATCTTTTTTGACAAGCTTGTCGATGAATTTGTTGTAGAATAAAAAAAAAAATATAATTATGAATGGAATTTAGCTGCAATCGATCTCGTTGATGTTTAATCAATGAAACTAGCTTTGGCTTCATTTATATTTAAAATATTTTTGTGAAAGTTTGGATTTTCAATTTTTTTTTGGATTGTCCTATACCGAAACACGTGATGGGCAATGTTTATCCGATTAAGTTGGATACACATGACAATGTGTATTTCTGTGACCCAATCTTTGTAAATAAATGAATTTTGAATATAGGGGTTACTTTTGTGAATGTGTAACTGTATGTTATTTAATTTGCCCCCCCACCTACTGTGATGTGGTGTGATATATTTTTGAATGGGATTTTTGTGTAAATTTTTGTATAAATTCGTAATAAAAGTTTAAAGTTATTTATGAAAAGAGGTGAAACATTACCATTCCCCAGGCCCTTATATCTCCAAAACTACGGAGCCAAAATTTTTGATATAAGAACTATAATAATATTTTTATATGGTTTTAAAATACCATGGTAAATATCTCCTCAGAGTATATAAATACATATATCTAAATATTGTGCGTACAAACATACATTTGCAGTTAGGATGCATCGGATAACATGTTATTCAACTACAATGTTAAGTTTGTACGATCTCTCATCACGCGATTTCAACTCGCACTTGTTCGGTTTTTTAAAGTTATTATAGCTCTGTGGTAGAGATATAAAAAAGCCCAAAGGTCGTGTGTTCGTCCTGCAATCAGCTTGAGCTTTTGGTAAATGAACATATAGAAAAAGCCAAAGCAAAGCCACAAAAAGTCATTCATAAAAAGTTTAAAGAAAAACTGCACCGAAAGACAAATACTTATTTGTACTGATATAACCTCAAAGTGCCGGTCATCAACGCCGTTCTAAGAACCGGGGGCATAGTGCAATCACGAAATATCTCTCTAAGGTCATTGTCGCAGCTCCCTGTTCCTGTATATTGTAGTGAATGACCCCACGATCAAAACACGCAACAAACATACCTACAAATTCGTATGACAAGTCAAAGAGAATATTGGTTTGAGAGCAACGGCGACACTTCGTCTCTCAGTGCGTTCAAGTTAGAAGAATCATTGCAGAGCTTTGCCTTCTTAGGTATAAACAAAAAAAAAACTTTTGATATTGAATGAGCAGAAATTAAAAATATAGGCATGTTGCGCTATGCAAATGTTCAAAATAAAATGAATAGTGTTCCTTTTTTGAAATAAAATCGAAGCATCGATAAATAAATAAAGCTATCTACACACTATGATGTTTCCTAGGTATATTTTGCGGATTTGGTGCCTCGCTACGTGGTTTTGTAATTCTATTCTTAGCAGTGAGAAGAAATTCGAATATATGATCGATTGATCTCCGAATGAAAGTGTATCCTGTGGTTACTCTGGTCAAGCACTCTCAGGCATTAGGCATGCATACATGTAGGTAGTTTGAATCTGTGAGGTCATCTGTAGTGAAGATGCCACTCTCTGAACTGTTACTTTCCTTGCATGTGATAATGTAATCCAGTTCACTTCCCTGCACGAAATACTTACACAGTTAGTCATTCTAGGAATCTTTATTTAGCTCTAGAAAGCTCAGCTTTTTACCACTTTGATCACTACACGTACAATTAAACGAATTGGTAAAATTAAAAAGGTAAATTTATTTAGGCGTTCCTTTTTTACCTAAAATAGATCTTAAAAATATGAAACGCAAAGTTCAAAATCTTAATGTGAGTATATCGTTCAATCTGCTTGTGAGTCGAACGTAAACCCACGCGTTTTAGTTCACTACAGACTGGGTACATATACTGAACGCATCAGTTTAGCATCGGCTTCAAGTGGGCGCGCGCGTCCGAATTTTTAAATATGGAATCCGCGAATATTTTGAAATTTTGTTCGGGAATTTCGCGCAGTTGTCGTTCGAAGTTCAAAATTCGGTGATGTGTGCTTTCTTGTTCCATGTTGGTTCTCTTTTGTTTGGGCGCTTTCAGATTCAGCCAGCCGGTGAGTGTTTTGAATTAATCTTTCTCAATTTCTTTTGCTTCTGAAAGGACCATCGTATTTTTCCTAATTCGTTCGATCTGGATGATTCATTGTTGCCTTAAGTTTTCGTCATTCATTATGATCTAAATTTCTGGATCTGACAATGGAATCTGAAGAATTCGATCATTAATAAATTACTGAAAATAAGAGGAAAGTATAAAAATATTCCATGAAACAATCAATAAATATACAACGGATTTCATTATTCGAATAATAATTTCATTTTTGGTACGGTGAGTACCTCACCTACTTAAATAAGTCCTTCAATATTATTTACTTGCTCGCACAAACGACCATTTTAATTTAAATATAACTTATGAACTAAAAGCGCTTTCTTATCATATTGACTTATTGAATAATTTCTCTCAATAGATTAATTTAACTAATAAGTAGTATTTTAAATAATAACTTTTAGATGTTTTTTATTCCTTTGTAACAAAAAGTTCAGCCTCAAGTATAACTTATTCTTTTTGAATGAAATTAATTTTATCCCTTACCTGGGTACACAATTTTGGTTACAGTTTTTTTTAAATAACTTTAGTTACTTAATTCATTATTTCACTTAACTGAGCTAAGTAATAAGTTCTTTGTTATAAAAATAATTTTTAATACAAGCGTTTTTTGAGTGACTGTACTTTTTATTGACTGTACTTGGATTGCCATCCAATATACTAATGTAAAGATATCAAATCAATCCGAGCACTGAAAGTGGGGGAAATTCGACATGCAAGATTCCACCCCAACAAACATACATACATACATTGCAAGTTAAATAAAAGCTTGGAATTATCTCATGTCAACCAAAAAGCTGACTAGTGCGATCTTAAATTTAAGTGTATTCCGAGTGGTAAATGCACCTGTAGCGTGCCTTATCAGGGCCTAAACATAATATGACTTTTTGATTTGATAATATACAAGAAACCGGATCATCACTAACAATACAGGTTTCCCGAATAACCGGGTAATAGTCCGAAAAACCCTTGCAAAAAAGCGAGATAAATACACCGTCGGAAGTGACTTTGAGCGATGGTAAAGATAGAGTAGAAGATCAATCGAAAAGGCTTGTATCATAATCTTACACAAAGTCATATAGAAATTGTATGATCATTATTTCAGTCCAATTAAATGAGCCATTATGAATAGTGGGCCCGCCATTGAAGAACCTACGATGAATATATTGTTTTTACCGTGAATAGGATTGTGAGTAACTTCAATCTGGCTATATTAAATGATGATGAGGCCAAGCTTCCGAAGGCACGTAAAGCCGTTGGTCCCGGTTATCACTTAATTGCGATAGTCGTTAAGCTAGTTGGAGGCCTCCTAGGCGGCTTGAAAGCTCCAACAGTAGGTTGACCACTAGCCTACCTCCACCAGTCCGCAGTGGGCATGCGTGGTGGAGTATTTGACCATTCCATTTCACCCTCATTTGTGAAAAGAGGCCTGTGCTCAGCAGTGGGGCATTATAGGCTGATGATGAGGCCGAAGGCTGTAATCACACATATCCTAGAAGGGAACTGGCGTGAAGCTCCTGGACCTGGAACGTAGAAGAAGATGGTAATGAAATCAAAATATAAATTACCATAAAAGTGTGTACCTTTACCCCCATATTACAAAAAGAGGTTTAAGTCGAGTCTTGTAGAACCGAGGTTTAGATAGCCCCAGCTCTTTTTGTTATATGACTTTAGAAAGTGACGGATATATTTAAAACCTAGTTTTACTAGATTTGACGTAAACTTTAATAAATTTAAATTAATGATGTAACAAAAAAGCTAATGTCATAAAAAGAAACATCATTGTAACTTGTATAGGGCTTACCATTCAGCTATTATTACTACGTATAGAGAAGACGCCGCACATCACAACTATTTTCCGATCAAGTGAGGCCATCCGTCCACACTTGTTGTTGTAGAACGATGAACGAAACGCGTAAGCGCCGTGAAAATCACTGTGTTTGTGAGAAAAATACTCGTAAAAGCGTTCTGATAGCGCTACGTGTTTCTACTGTCTACTTAGACGACTAATTATTGTTTCAGCGCTCAAGAGAACTTTAGGCGACTCTAAAAAATGGGACATAACCTTTGCTTATAATAGCTTCTCTATACGTAGTAAAAGCTCAATAGGTCTTACCACTTATTCTATTGGGACCGTATTTCTGGCCCTAAACTTCTCACTCTCACTTTAACTCTATCCCCTCTTTCTTTAGCTGAACAAGTACTAAAACATTTTGACAGATATACTGCCAGTTTTTGAAAGCTTTATTGTTGAATGTATACGTGTCATTGTCAATAACATTTGAAATGATAAAGACGGCAACAGTTTTGTTTATAATTTCAGAAACTAGCAGGTATTCTCTACTTTTAAGAAAAAATATTGAAAAACGTTCGGTTGGGTCTATCCTTAATTTAACTAACTGCAATGCAGTAACTATCGTGTTTACATGGGCTTTCCCCAAGAACGATTAACATACATTTACTTACAATACAAAAACAGTATAAAATCACAAGAAAACACACGGGTTATTTTAGTTATATCAATAATACAGACAGATACGTAATGAACAAAAGATTTAATGAAATTGTTGATTTTCAACCGCCAAGCAAATTGGTGTGTTCCGGTTAGGTTAGTCACTTGAGATCCAGTTTAATTTATAATTGTTATACCACCTGCTCAACAATGTCCAATAATTACATATCACGCAATCTCAATGTGAAGCATGACAATATATTCCAAGGGATGTAAAGTTATAAGAATAAGTTCTTTATTAAAAATATCATTATTAATACAAGCTTTTTGTGAGTGAATGTACCTACTTTTTATTGACTGTGCTTGCATTGTCATCCAATACACTAATGTATACCAAATATCAAGTCAATCCGACCACTGGAAGTGGGTGAAATTCGACTTGAGTGATTCCACCCGAACAAACATACATACATACATTGCAAGTTAAATAAAAGCTTGTAAAAATACCAAGGGATATAAGGTGATTTGAATTTGGAACGTTAAAATTCGCATGGAATCTCGGACTTTTTGGCGGGAACTTGTACAGTGACGTTGCGTTTTTATTTTAATTTTCATAAATTCGTGTATTTTGAGATTTATTGCATAATCGGTGGTATTTTATCCAATACAGATCAATCCATGCGCACCATTGAAGTGAAATGAAATGAATTATGTGTGATTACACCTATATTTCCTTTTTACTTCTCTAAATAAGTTAGTCAACTATATTATGTAAAGCCTACTTAGCTGTGATTGTTTTCCTTTGGTAGGGGCCAACAATGCACTTAATATTTCGTAACGGATCCCTGAATCGAAAAATGGTTTTCACACACCCGCAATATTTTTGGACGACCAATACACTACATCCCGTGGGATATACTAGCAAAAAACACCCCAACTTGACGTTTAGGGGATTAATAAAAATATATTGAAAAAATTCATGTACGGTACCCCACATTATTATACTACTTTGTCGGCATGATTAATATGAATACCCAAGCCAAATTACAGCTTTCTCTACTAAGAGCCGCAGATAGATAGACGGACGGACGGATATGACGAAACTATAACCCCCTTATTACAAAACATGGTTTAAAGCAAAACCAGGTTTTACTTTCATTCGGTCACTTTCTAATGTCATATAATAAAAAGTGACGAGGCTATTTTAAAACCTGGTTTTACTTTTGTAATAAGGGGGTAAGGGTTTCTTGAAAGCGGTTTCAATTTAGATTAGAAAGACAGAAGCGGCACAGACAGCAGCGAATAAATATCCGAGCATTTTTGGGCATTACGTTTTCCACCTTCTATTCTGTTTTTATTTTCTTATAAATATCTCTATGTATAAAAATGAATCCCTATTTCCCAAGGGAAATAGGGATTCGTGACCAAGGTCACGCCATAACTTGAGAACGACTTTATCGATAACATCCATCTTTTTTTTTTATGAAAGTTGCGTAGTAAATTAGAAAATTTAAGACAACTTAACGTTAGGGTAGGGTAGGGTCTACGGATCGTACGGGGATACCGTACCGTATCCTTTGAGGCGGCAACTATTCTGGCTCGCTTTCTGCCACTGGATATTCTGGCGGACATGGATGCGAGGGTCTATGACCGAATCCGTATCGTCCGCCAGAGCGGTGGAGGCGACCCAGAAGAGGCGATCAAACGGCAGGAGCGACTTATCGCATTCGCGACGTGGCGCGCAAGGCTTCACCAGGAGCGGTTTGCGCACAAACGCGTCGTCGAAGCAGTCCTGCCGGTCTTCGAGGCCTGGATGCAGCGAGAAGGTGGACGACTCACCTACAGACTTACACAGATAATCACCGGGCATGGGTGCTTCGGTGATTATCTGTATAGGATCGGACGTGAGGCAACGGCGGCCTGCTTCCACTGCGGTGGGAGCGACCAGGATTCCGCATCGCACACGCTCGCGGTGTGCCCTGCGTGGGAATCCGAGCGGCGGATCCTGGTCCAAGAGATCGGACGAAATCTCTCCCTGCCAGCAGTCGTGTCGGCGATGCTGAGCGGGGATACGGCGTGGAGGGCCGTAGCCTCCTTCTGTGAGACCGTAATGGTCCAGAAGGAGGCTGCTGAGCGGGATCGGGAGAGGGCCGATCCCAGCCGGAGGCGAAGCCGCCGGGGCGCAAACGTGCCTCGTCGCGGCCCCCCTGCCCTGTAGCTCGGGCTTAGAATAACAGCTACGGTGTTCCCCTGCCTGTCGTAAATGGCGACTAAACGGGGCCTTTGGGTCGTGGGCAATCAGAGCGGGGGCTCTGCGCGCCCAGAAGCGACACCAAGGAGGACGATGAGTCGACGTGGTCACGATTCATCGTGCGATAGCACAGCGAGGGTGCTGGGGGGAGGTGTCAGACCTCCCCCGGGACGAGCTATCTAAGCGCCGCGCTTGGAGAGGTGAGCAGGTACGCGTTCGACACGAGAGCCCGCCCCCTCTCTATAGCGCAGGTGGCGACCACCGTGGGGTTTTAGCCGGTAAAAGTCCGGCATAACCTGACCGCTCCCCCCCTAGGGCGGTCGGGTATCCTATGAGGATTTCCCCACGCAAAAAAAAAAAAAAAAAAAAGGGTAGGGTAGGGTAGACTAACCCTCGGGTTGTACTATTAATTATTCTGTGCCTCGGGTACGCGAGTAAAACCACAGGGTGCAACTAGGTTTTATAATAAATTTTCAAAGAATGGAAAGATGATATTGATATTTAAACATAAAAAAGCATCCATATTTTGTTAGTAGCTGTAATAACTCATAAAGTATGTATCCAACTGAACAACAAGGTATTTAGGAGTCCGCTTGCTGTCCCGCACGCAACGCATCAGGAAGTTCAATATTTTCCTTAATATACAGTATATAAATAAATATCCTGGGATATTCCACATACATCTGATCCCAAACTAAGCAGATTCCAGTTTGTACTATAGAAACCAGATAACTGATATACTACATTATATTACTTTACATAATAACACTGAAACTCAGGATACGCAGACATGTTCATGCACACAAATGAATGTACTGTGTGGGAATCGAACCTACGACCTGCGGCGTGATAGGTGGACCAACCACGTTAACTGACCCGTCAATATATACTGAAGAAATTAGTGACCACGAAGAAATTTAACTATACAACTATCAACTTCCAATGGAAAAAATGATGACAAAATAAAAAAAATATACCTACTGAAGAGTTCTTTCATTAAAAATATAATATTTTAGCCTTTTATTTTGAATAATTGTTTACAAATCGTAATCAATTTGGTATGAATTTTTGACTAATTTGTTTTGAGCTGAAACTTTTCATAGAGAGTCTATACCCGATGTAGTCTTTCGGATAGATATACCATTACATGTTAAAATAATAAAATAAAAAAATAAAATGTGATAAAAGTTCACCACCATGGTGATTAAAAACACGGGATCATGAGACTTAAAATATCTTCGGTGAACTTTGTAGTACTGTCAATACAGGACTGCCTAACTCTTCGGAAATAATGGACAAGAATCAGGACAAATAATAATAATTAATTTAATAAAATAACATAGATCCATGGGTTAATAGAACGTCTCACTTCTGGGGTCAGTACTATATTTATTAAATTAAATTTAGCTGAATATGAATTATTGATACAATTATTCATTTAAACTATACATAGCCTCACACAAGACATCTATGTGTGTCTACAAAATGCCTCATGATCAGCGAATCGTAGTGATTCGCTACTGTCCTCAGGATACTATACCTGTAGGACATTTAACGCTTTTCGCACAGTCCCATAGACTGCCTGTGTAGTAGCTTTGACAGTACGCCTTGAAAAGGGTGATTTTGACCTGGTCACTACATCGAGCAAATCTACGAACCAGCATACTCCTGACAGCCAATGCCCTGCGCTCTTGTTCGATATCTACATTGTCCCTAAACCGTCGGTAAGGATATGCCCGAGGTATGTGAACTGTGTTACTTAATACCTAAGCTAATACTGTTACTTAATACCCAAGCTTCATTTCTGCTAATAGCTTAAGTATCATTTATTAAAATAATACTGAAAATAAAGCGGCATAACCTTGAAAAAAATCAAATGATGTCATCCCATTTATGACGACAAAACCGCCCAATTCACTTACCTACTGTCGTACGAAACGGCGAGGTATAGGTCATGTACTACACTTACTGATTAACTATAAAGATCTCCTTGTGACCACTAACAATCGGCTGATTTATCCACAAAGTTAACTATTGTACCTTGAAAACTAAATTGCGCACTTCATCGTCAAGGTTAGATTGGCCTTCATTACCGTATTTAGATAAGTTACGAAGAAAGTTATTATTAGTATCAACCTTCTAGAGTTTTCGAGAGAAGTTGATCACAAAGTGACATTCACAGAAATTAGAATATATGTGGACATCCCATAGTGTTATCCTATTCAAAATAAGAAAGGATAATATTCTTTTGAATGAATGTTCCCTTTAGTAATTTTTTTATTTCTAAGGCAGACTTAAGTAAGTCATGCTCACTTTAAGGTCTTTGCTTGCGGCGGCGTCGTGTGACGGGTCACTCACTTCCCTCCAATATGGCGAGGAGGGCGATGGCTGCCACACGCGTCATACTTGTGAACAGGTGCTGCTTGTGGGGGCTGGTCTGCTTAAGTTTGCCATTTATTTATTTACTTATTAAATATAGATTCAGTCTACTTTGTAGTTTTGCCGCCTCGCCGAGGCATGCAATTGTTGTCAATGCGATTAGAATGTAAATATTATGTAATGAATCTACTTCCGAACCGGTATTAGAGTCAGACTTTTCATAAGTGCCTGCGAAGGTCTATTTGAATAAATGATTTTGAATTTTGAATTGAACAGACAGAAAATAAAAATCATCCCTCATTTTCGTTCCAGTTTTGACTGATGAGCCCCTTTGTGCTGTAAGCTGTTTTAGATCCTCGTTGAGGAATAAATACTTAGTTTTTTTTCAATAGCCATTCTTAACTAAGTTTTATATTTAAGAGAGGTAGAGCGTACAGCGTTTATTCGCTCAAAGAGCAGCTCGACTGGGACCCCTACCTTACAAAATACCGCAGCCAAATAACTTTATGTTGTGTTCCTGCGCGTGAGTCAGCTAATTGGGGAGGGAAGGATCGCGTGAGTGGCAACCGTGTATTGCAAGGGTCCATAGAGGGCTACCGTATAGGTACTATCAGGCGAGGCGTACGACCCGTACGCTGGTTTTTCGACATCGTCGTAGACAAAAAAAAGGTACTAAGGTGGTGTCTAGAAAATGTATGTAAATGTAATATTGTAAATGTAATGTAATGGTACTGTACCTATTATCGTCTATCGATGGATAATTTACTGTATGCTGATTTTGAAATAAAAAAATTAGAACTTTCTTATTTTTTTGGGTTCCTTAACTTATCATTTAATTTCGTATATTCTGCCAATTTTCATGCATATTCTGCCAATTTTCATGCATATTTTCACAAGTTTCATGCATATTTCAAGCATTTTTCATGCATATTTGCATGCATATAACAAGCTTTTTATGTTGCATATAATCCGGTCTCCTCTCTACTCACGACATTCGACTGCTATAAGCTATAAGCTTACCTTAATGTCTGATCACGTGATCTGACCACGTGTAAGGTGATATCCAGATACGGAAGACCGACCATGGCATAATTCTCAAAATCGTGCGAATGTTATCAAGGCTATCAGGGCACCTTAAGGCCTTTGACATGCTACTATACATAATGAATGATATAATATCTACAGAATTATTAAATTCATTTTTAAACTTAGCAATGAAATGACTTACTCTTCTCTCTGTAGTTTCGCACATGTATTTTCTGATAACTGCCCCCCTAGACAAGACGGTTGTCGACAATCGTCATCGTTAGTAAACGATCAACCTTTGTATGGGAATGACATAAGAGATTGCTAAAAATCACGTGATATTTCGATTTGAAATGTCAATCCCATACAAAGGTTGATCGTTGACTAACGATGTCGATTGTCGATAACCATCTTCTATTGACCCTGGTGGGTTACGACATAATCCTACTTTCCTGTGCTATCTCTATTTTCAAATAAGGAACTAACTAAATCTTTTAGCTATTTTACTTTTACATTAAAAAAGTCAGAGGCACTTCGGAAAAAAATGAATTTCTGCCCATTTAACCCGTTGTTTCTCGCGAGGGACGCGCGTCCTATTATAACAAAAAATTTCATTGTTATATTTTTAAACGCGAGCCAAGCGATTAATGCAAATAGAAGATTCTGTAAAATACTTCCCAAGTAGCTATTAAAATACATAGATAACGAATAAATGAATTCCAAAGAGTATCAGGCAATGAGTTGGCGACTAGATTCCGCTTGGCGCCACAGCTTCTGCTGGCAACATTCGTCAGGGTTTGTTTATTTGGTTCAGCCCACGTGAGCCACGTGTTCTATAGGCGTGGGTATTAACAGCTGGCAATATTGTAGTGAGATTCAGTGCATGAGTTTGTTCGTGATGGTAGCCAAGATGTATTGCCGAAAGAACGTTTGTATTTCTTATTTATTATGTAGAGTAGAAACTTCTAAATTATCTGTGGCATAAATATTTGGTTTAGTTAGATACTCAATTATCAATTAAATTGTGAATCTGGGGGCACGGGAGTGCCCCCTGCCAAGACGAGCCAAGCGAGTGCAAGGGCACTATCTACCTTTTCTCAAAGCGCTTCGTCGTTTTTTGAACCCTCATAAGTTCGGTTTGGATTATACCAGAAAAAAACTAAATTCTAGGGATATGATGTCAATAGTGAATTTATTAAACAGTTTCAATAACATAGCTCTTATACTTTAGATTTGATTGATATCTAAAAAAACCCCGCTTTCGTCACTGACTCACTGATGATCATCAAAACTCTTACCCGCTTATTAATAAATAAGTGTAAGTCAAATATAGTAATACCTAGGTTTTAAATATAGCCGTCACTTTCTAATGTCATATAAACACAAAGGGGGATATCTCAATAACTGGGTGTTAAAAGACTAACATAAACCTTATTTATTAATAAGGGGGTTAGGGTACTTCCTGAAGTCTTAGAAAGCTGAAATTTGGTATGTTAGCTTGTATTTGTACACAAACAACGAAAAATTATAAAACTGGAACTTTTACAAAAAAACATACAATGTTTTGTCATAAGGAACTTACAAAAAGAAGTAAAATCCCTGCAAAAACATTTTCATATAAAATGTTGCCAAGAGGAGACCATATGGCTCGCACTGTCAAAAAGTTATCAGATCTCATGTAGAGCCAAGCTTATATTATAACCTTACACGCCCTGACTCTACAAGCCCTAACTTCACAAACTCTACACACCGTAGCCAAAATATGTGGCTTGGCCGTTTCGCTACTACGAGAACTATTGTACTACAGAAAAGTAAGTTAAGTAAGTTGAGTTTGTGAAGTTAGGGCTTGTAGAGTTAGAGCGTGGAGAGTTATAAGCTAGGCTCTACATGAGATCTGATAACATTTTGACAGTGCGAGCCATATGGTCTCGTCTTGGCAACATTTTACATGAAAATGTTTTTAGGGGGATTGTTCTTACAGTGAATTTATTAACACAAACCCCCATGGTCAAACGAAACCTCAAGGTTACCGCTGCTGCAGATCATTGGCAAGGCTTCCAGCTGGCTGACAGCGTTTCTTTTTTGGATAAACGAGCCAATGTGTTGGCGGAAAAGCTCCCGCCGCCGCGCCGGCTCCCGCCTCAATCAATATTTTTATTTTACTAAATATTGTGTAGGCATGTATATAAAAGCGTTTTATCACCCTTTACATATATAGTTCACAGAAAGGTATATATCAGTGTTTATAATTCCTTATCAGTGCTCAGTAGGACGGTCTTGGGTACGCCCACCGAACAAGACCTATCAACGTCTGGGGAACCTTAATAGTTATTGTTATTAATTATTTATCGTCAGTTTTATTGCTTTGCACTCGGTTTGAGTGTGTGAAGTTATATTGTATTATGTACGTATAAATAATAGACTTTTCAACACACTCGCTCGTAAAGTGACATTTTATGCAACGTTTTTAGTATCTGAATGCAGCTTATGCACTAGTGCTTTTTACTTTACATTACCACACAGTTTTATGATAGGTATAATGTGATAGGTATGTGTGTAGACCAAGCTTAATTTAAATAGGTAAAATAGTTTCACAGCACACGGCGGACAAAAAAAAAAATACTCGCGCGCCATATTTGTTGACGTTCTCATTGTTTGGTTGATTAAAATCAAAAAATCGACTTAAGGCCGGGTCTAAGCTCAAATCTCAAAAATGGGTTTCTTTGAGAGTCGAGTATGACGTAACGCAATGAAATACCTAACACAAAAAAATACTGTGGATAGAAGAGGGTTTTGAGAAAAATGTTAACCGAATAGAATATTAAAAAGTGCTTTGATATTCCCAATAAAAAAATCCTAAGTTACGTCTAAAAAAATCTTTCGCGTCGAAATTCTCCGTATTTTCAGCGATGACAACAATTTTATTTTTAAGAATATATAAGATACAGAATTATATTAGAATGTTAACCGGACACTTATTCAATTTAATGCGTATATTCTGTATAATCTAAAGAAAACCCGTAAATAACAGTCCATTTCATAGAGTCGACACATTTATGATTTACCATTTTCAACCCTATTCCAGTGAAGAACGAGTCCTGTCAAAATCGTAGTCAGTCCGCGCCTTAAATAATATGTCTTGTTTTTTCGCTTAATACCACCTCGAGCGTTTATAACCAACTTTGCACACATGTATCATAATATACTAATATGTAGTACTAGCAGTAGGTAGGTATTGTAAAATTAATTACATGGAATTCAATTATTTCATATATTTGGGACCGTGGGTGTCCGTAGCTCACCGATTTGCTCGTACTTTGTCATCAAAGTTGATAGAGGCCTCTGGAAAACAGCGGGCGGGAGCTTTTTCTGCCACCGCATCAGCTAAAGATCGGTTAAACAAAGAGGAAACTCTACCAGTTTGCTGGGAACCTTACCGTTAATTATATTTGGTATATATTTATTGTAATTAATTACATGGAATTATGTTTTCACAATATCTTTGAATGACCTATCCAATGACACTCCCCACCATGGCATAGACGAGAAAAAATAATTCATCCCCACTTGAATTGTAGGGGAAAAATCAAAAAAATATTAAATTACAGTTATCAATACGAATATAGAGCAAATTGTAGCAAATATAAAGTCTATTTTAAATTGAACGATACGTAACAATACATGGGATACCCCAGAACATTTTAAATTTAAACTTCTTTAATATAATATAGAAATAATCAATAAGTGAGAAATCTTATAACACATAAGTGTCACCATGTACGTTCTTATTTGAAATAGAGTTAAGACGTTAACCCTTCGTAGACTCGTAGGCGTACCTCGTAGCACGTCTACGATAATCTAATCTTGCGAATATCAATTCTGTTTTACTGTTGTTGCTGATGGAAAATCGCATATATACAAATACAGGTCGTTGTTTTGGTCAGCGACGAGCGACTCAGGGTCTATTATACAAATGATACTGGTGCTAAAAAAAATATAAAAAAAATACTTTATTTTTTTTAATAATAAAAAAAAAAAAAAAAAAATTGAAAATCATGTAATAAGCTAAAGTGTAGACATAATACTCAACGGGAGTACGAGGGGGTAAAGGGGTGGGGCGATGGCGGCTTGCGCCTAGCTCTAGTCTGTGCACGTGCCTAGTAACCATACTTTGCGGTAATTTTATTTCAAATTGAATTAGGTATTTCTCAACATATTTACAGTATTTAATGGAATTAAGTCCATTTTTGGGGAATATATATTTTGTACTACCGCTCCTAAGTCGCTTGTCGCTGACCAAAATAACACCCAGTATATGGAGGTCCACAGAGAACCTTCGTTTTTTTCTCAGTTAAAAAGGAATTCATTGTTTTAAAGAAATAAATGCACAGAAGAAACAACCTACGTTAAAAGTAATGACGTCATTGGATTTCAGATGTATAAGTAAGATGAATTTCTATTAATATATAGGATTGCAAAGTTATATGGAATTTTTTATAATAAAATCGGCCAAGTTCAATGAATTTATTGCTTTTTATTTATTTGCTTAAGAACTTTTTTTACTCGCATCTGTAATACGTTTTTTATGGGATGCAAAATTGTAGCACAATCGCAGAAACAAATCAGGGATTTTATCACGGATTGCATAGAAATTAATCTCGAAGCGTAGAGAGAAATTACGAAACGCAATCAAGATGAATTTAGCTATTTTTGACAATGAATTATTACTAGAAATTCGTATCTGTTCTTTAGCAACAAACTGAAAAAAGTTAAGTGTAAACAGCCGATGACAGACATATATACAAGCTGTCAAAACGATAAGTGGTAACTATGTTATCTTACAAGATGTATTGACGTGCGCGCGCGCAGGTGAGGCCGGCCTTCTGCAATTGGATGAACGAACTCTTTATATTTAGAACATTTCATTAGCACCTGCTCAGTTCGCGAACTTTTACATTTTTCAATCGGTTATTTTAAACGCACGATCAGCTGCGGTTATTCAAGTATTTCATGAATGTGTTACATAGCTGAGCCCCGGTTTAATCTGGATCATGATCCGTACCTATGACATTCCTCTACATCCTCCGTGATCAGATAACAACCTTATGAACATACATACAAACCTGCGGGGCGATTGTCAAACGCTCTCATTTTCGTGAAACCGATAGCGAGGGTCTCGTAAGTTGTTATAATTTTGGTTTTGTGTAACTTTTATGCCAAAATAGTCGCCGGCTTCATTTGAAATCTGTTAATTGTAATAGTTTTCAATTTTGCTATCATTTGTGTTATGTAATACCCAAATTATAAAAAGTTTTGAGAGTTCGGTTTCCCAATAACGAGAGCGTTTGACAATCACCCACCTGGTTGAGAAAATAAAACATTATTAAAACATTATACATAAGAGTTATTATGGTAAACAATGACTACTTTTGATAATGCAGGTTATTTGTCGTTCAATCTCTTTATCATGTAGGGTCACGAGGATCCTGCGGATTGGTGGAAATTACTTGTGCCCTCTGTTACGGGGGGACTTAGGGTGTTCATAATACCACATTAGCATACGCATAAATTCGGCAAACATACAAATATAGGCAAAATACGATGACAGATAAAAAATCTGTCACCGTAACTCTATAATCTTACTAACGTTAGTTTATAATCTACCTAGTGAAATTGTAAACACCCCCCGTAGACAAGATGGTTGTCGACAATCGTCATCGTTAGTAAACGATCAACCTTTGTATGGGATTGATATTTCAAATCGATATATCATAATTTTTAACAATCTCTTATGTCAATCCCATACAAAGGTTGATCGTTTACTAACGAACTTGTCTAGGGGGGCTGTACCATACTGCTTACAATATAACGTATTAGTTCACGATATTTAGGCCCCGATAGCTTTATCGGGGCCTAAATATAATTGTATCTTACGTTCATAAGTGCTTACTTATACAATTTACTCTACCACTAATCTATAGGCAGGTACAACATACCAGCAAGATTTTTGCTTGTACAAAGATCACTACGAATTGACCGCATAATTCCAAGGAACGGGCAGCATTTAGATACCTACTTCATGTTAAAAGTTGCAGCGTACCAAACAGCAGAGAGTTATGGTGCGAAATACTGTATTACTGCGGGGTTACCGTGGTAATGAACGGGGTCTTCCTTTTTTTACAATTATATTACGGGTATTTATGGATAACGTTGATATCAAACGAGTTAAGAAAGCCATTCATTGACTCGTCCGGTGACCCGTGATTCTAAATGTTGTAAAACTCCAAATGATGGGATGTCAATGATGGCCAGTTTAAATAAGTTCATTCTCTCTGGATGCACTTTGTATCAATCAATACGTTGATATTAGATAAACAGCAACAGCTTTAGTGAAGAAGCTGAGGACAAAGATCTAATAAAATACGCTCAAAACTATACCTTATTCATGATGTTTTTTTCTTCTTTACAGATCTGACGAGCTACGAGGGACAACATGAACAAGAGGGACAGAAACATAACACTATCATAATTCAGCTCAACATATATATAAATTTGAGCATTGACAAAAACTCACCCCTACTAGAGATGCCTTGCTCAAAAGATTCAATACTATTCAATTGTGTCAGTGGGCGGCACCGTTTTACCAACAGATAACATATATGTATTGTCTTATCATTTAGTACTCTTGACACAGTGCTGTGGTATAGAGTCGATATTAGAATGACGGCCGCTCGCACTCTGTTATGCAATTTTCATAAAAAGTGACGGCGAAGTTCGTTCAAATTGAAACTTTCCCAAGCATTTGCAGTGTTATTTCTACTCTATGTCATGGAGGGATGAGTAAAGGAAATAATATAAAGTGAAAGTAAACTGTAATCTGTTTACCTCGCATACACTTCTGTATAAGTGCGATAAGCTAATAAGCATATTTACTTAATCTTCACAATTAATTGGAATAAAAACCCACTGTGTGTTTGTAAATAATTAATTACTACACAATCTGCTTATAGGTCATGAGTCGTTCGTATTTTTATATATTTTTACATCATATACTCTGATGCTTCGAAAAAGCTAAAATAAAATATGCAAATCTACACTCTGAAGTTAGAGAAATAGATATGTAATTTAAATTTAAAAGATGCGTTTCTGGTTTTCTTTTTACCATCACAAACTGAATGAGTTACGAATGGTGAAAGTAAGGGGTTTCTATGGTCCATGGGGTTCAGAGTGGCGGCTCTGTTTCAACATGTGGCTATAGAAGCTATAGTGGGAGGAGGGGTGCATTTTTGTGGTGTTAAAAATTAAATTGGAAGCCATCTCGATTTATTTACATAGTTTGAAATGCTAAGTAGGGTATAAGAATTTAGAAAATTAATTTCAAAATTGTTTTAATCTTAAGTCACATAAATAAAAAAAATTGTAACGGTTAATTTTAAGTCTAATATCTAACTTAACAATGACAGAAAGTTATTTATATTGTGCATGAATCACTAACTAAGTTAGTTTTAAGTCTAGACTTTGGGCATCTAGGTAGGACTAGGTTACGATAAGTATAACAAGTCTAAAAAAGTACTAAAATATTCTCTGTATTTTTTTTTCTTAAATTCCACAGACAAACATCGGCACAGCCGCTTCAAAAACCTGAAAATGATCCATTTCAAGATCTCCAGTAAGGTGCGGCAGAACGAACTCGACGAGGCAGTCCTCAACATCCACCTCCAAGAGCAAGAGACTAGGAACACAACTGTGGATCTGGAGGAGTTCCTGAGCATCAGTTTCCAAGTCAGTAGAGTTACGTGGAACAATCAGAACAAGAAAGCGTCCGTATCATACTCGGATAATTCTGTGAAGATGAGTAGAAGGGAGCTGAGGACTGGCAAGTGGCTGAAGATCAACGTGACCAATATGGTCGCGGAATTCTGCAGTCTGCCGCAGGAGAATTTAGCAATAGTTGTGAGAGTACAAGACTCGAAGAATAAGACGAGTTTGGCTGTACCACACGCGAACTCCGAATCAAATTATTCTTTGGTGAGTTATTAGAGTGTTATTTTGATTTCGACATAATTTTATACTTAAATAGGAAAACGAAGACAAAAGAAAACGGGTAAATAAATGCATACAAGGAAAGAAATTACTCAACATTTTAACAACTTGCCCTGTGTATGTGTGTTAGAGTCAGACTTTTCATAAGTGCCTGCGAAGGTCTATTTGAATAAATGATTTTGAATTTTGTGCACCTTTTGTTCTGGGAACGCTTGATTCATTCGCGATTTTGGAGTCCCTGATTGAAAACCTTACCTACTTACAACCAAACATACAAGCTATATAAATAATCATGTGGGAACAACATTAAAGTATAAAATGGCATGTGTAGGTAATGGCAGAGCTAAGTTCTTATCAAAGCCAGTTATATCACCAACATTATGCGTTTCAACGGTTGCTAAGTGAATTTTTTTAAAGCCATATTTCGGTAATTATCAGGAAGTGTGTTATCTTTCATGCTGTATCTATGCGTGCCATGATACAGCAACGAATCAAATAATATTCAATTGCAGACATTTTTTTATCTGGGTCTTTTATCGCTTGGAATTTAGACTCGTTGTGGAAGATTTCATTGTGGAAGGAAGGGCGTCTTCTTGCATGTGTGATTTTGACCAGCTTATTACTATGACGAATTTTATCTTAATCTTCCCAACGATGTCAGTGGTAGTGACGTCGGATTACGAGACGAAGTTCCCGGGTTCGAATCCTACAATGAGCTGGAGCTTTCAGTGAAGTAAAACATCGTTAGGAATCCATAGCACGGTGGTAGAGTACTTTGTAGTACCCATCTGGCTGGCTACCACCCTCAAGAAGAAAATCCGTTGCTAAGCAACTATCGGGGACAGCTGCACTTGAGAGCCAGTTCTTTCTAGGCTTTGTGTGCTTACCACCTTCGGCCACATCATCACTTACCATGGGGAGATTGTGGTCAAACACAGATAAAAAAAATGCCGCAGAAAATGTACGTTTTGAGTGTGAGTTTATTTCAGCCCTAATTATAGTGCTTTTAATAGAAAAATAAAATAATAATCCCTACCCACGGTCTAGAACGGTCTAGAACTACATTTAGCAAATATCGAAGCAGTGAACTAGTATTTAGTAGTATAATCTCGACTCATTTGTTTAATTTAATTGTATTACAGATGCCATACATAGAAGTAAGTCTAATAGACAATTCCCACAAGAGAACCAGGCGGACGGTCGGCATGGACTGCACAGAGAACTCCAAGGAGACCAGGTGCTGTCGGTACCCGCTCGTCGTCAACTTCGAGGACTTCGGCTGGGATTGGATCCTAGCACCTAAAGTCTACGACGCGAACTACTGTAGTGGGGAATGCCCATACAGCTTTTTGCAGAAATTTCCCCATACCCATCTAGTTCATTTAGCAGCACCCCAAGGCAGCGGAGGACCCTGCTGTGCCCCGAGAAGAATGAGCAGCATCAGCATGTTGTATTTCGATCACGAATTGAATATCATTTATGGGACTATCCCCGGAATGGTGGTAGAAAGTTGCGGGTGTTCATAGCAACTCTCTGCTTTTTTAGTTAGTTTTTGGGCTTCGAGTGTGTCTGTATCTCTTTGCTCACTTTCGTAGTAAAGATTTGGACTGTCCTGAGTGTTCACTGTTTAAGTCTTAATTTTTATCCTGCCCCCATTTTTTTTGCTTGACCTACGTATTTGTATTTTTTTATTGAGTTGCAATATTCGAAGCCCAGTAAGTGTGGTGTCTATAGCTATGTGATATAATCGGTTGAAGACTGCAGACCCTTTGTGTTGTGTGCCGTGCGAGTGGAGAATGTAAATTTATTTTACGTCTGTACCTACATTATAGTATACATGAACATCGACCGCCATGTAAAGACTGTTTCACACGAGGCCAGTCCCCAATTCCACTAATTGAGGCCAATGTTACATCAATTCAGGCAATCGTATCTCAATATAGCGTATTCATGATAAATTGGGAAGCAATGATCGAATTAGTCTCTCCGATTTTGAACTACATTTACAAATATCAACTTACACTGTAGTGTTTATATCTTTGAATCAATTTAGTTATGTTTTGGACACTTTTTCTATGGAATTGTGTAATTTAATCAACTCGCCTCGTGTGAACCATTCCATAACATTTATTTAAAAAATCTCCATTATGTAAGGTGTCATTCATTTTCAATATTTTACTATAAAATACGAAAACAGTCAACATGTGGTATTTTCGACCGACGCGTGATTTTAGAATAACATCTCAAGTAATCAACAATTTAATTAATTTCTAAATCAAATCGTCCCGTATCAATTGAGTTAATAGAATATTATTTAAAAATTATCTCCACGCTTTTATTATAATTGACCTGTTGACTCCATTATGAAATCCCGATAAGTAAGTTTATAAAGGTTTTTGTGATAAAGCACTATCATTACTTTTTATATACAACGGCGAGTTAACAATAAACCAATTGATACGTTTGTCTTGAACTGGCATTTCTTTATTAAAAATGTTTGCACTCATTATGTGGAGATTACTTAGCATTTTTCTGCATTTATAATTTTATCTGATTAATTTAATATACTTTGTGTCTTTTGCATTAAAAATTAGATATTAAGGAATCTGTGTGAATCAAATTTGTCATATTTCTGTACTTTTGTCTTTATTTCTTTTCTGAACTTATTACTACTTATTTTTTCATTGAACATTTTTAAACGAAATAAAGAATTTTGAATTTTATGAAATGGGAAATTAAAAAAGAAAAAAAAGTAAAGTTTGCTTGTAAAGTTTGCCACTCAAGTTGACATCGTGTCATCTTGAGTGGCAAACTTTACAAGTTTTTGGATTAAGTACATAAATACACACGCATTTATTGTTTTTAAAAATTCATGGGCATTGTCCTTTTCTAATGTACACTAAGAACCTAACATGGTTACTTTTGGGTACACTTCTTATTGATATAATCGAGAAAATCTATTACAAGAAAATCTCGTGCTCGTAAATATCTTTTGCCTTCGTAATATCGTATTTTTCATCTTAGAATAGAATCCCTTACCATCAAAATTTAATTATAAGTAGGTAGCTTTATGTAATTTGATGTTTGTTATACACGTACTTGTGAAACCCCATCTATTGACATGTTTCGGATCTCGTTCAAAATTATATTTTTTTAAATAATTAAATAGTTTCTCTTAAGATTCTAGCGGGTGGTGCTTAAATATATACTTGATGCTTTATTTATAAAACATGTAATTGTATCAGTACCTACCCTTATAATTTGTAATAATGACGTATTATTTTGGCGTGATTGAGAATATTTTTTAGATATTTTTCGTAATGTAAGTTTTAGAAAAATATTGTCGGGCGTAGAATTTTCAAAAATTAGATCTCATTTTAGGCAACTGTTCTAATGTGTGCCTTTATAAAAGATCTCCCATTACTTTTGGATAACAGTGAATACAATTTTTGTAATGTTTTTATACAAACATTTTTGTTTAGTGTTAAGTAAATTGTGTTTATCGTCGTAACATGATGATTATTGTCGAAAAAATAACTAACATTTTCGTGTTAATGATTTTTTTATGAAATAAATTTCAATCCCTTACGATTCGTATTATTTTCTGGGTGTAGTCTTTTTAAGTATATCGAATATATGTCTATGAAACTATATTTTATTGTTTTGATTTACATATACACTATGTACTTATAATAAATATCCTCCTTATCCTGGGACATCCCTCACACACGGTCATCTGATCCCAAACTAAGCAGAGCTTGTACTATGGAAACCAGATAACTGATATACTACATACACTACTTTTTGTTTATAAATACATACTTAATATACATAATTACACCCAGACTCAGGACATAAATACATGTACGTGCACACAAATGCGTGTCTTGTATGGGAATCGGTGGTAGGGACTTGGGTTTCGGGAGCGAATACTGCAATGAGTTTGAGCTTACAGTAACGGAAGACATCGTGAGGAAACTAGATCACGGTTGTAGAGTACTTTGTAGTACCCAGCTGGAAAATCTGTCACCATGTACCTTTCAGTGTCCGATAGCTGCACTTGAAAGCCTTCTTTCTAGTATTTGTGTGCTTACTACCTTCGGCCACATCATCACTTACCATGGTGAGACAATCGTCAAACAAACTTCTTTTTTATACGACTTACCTGTTGGTAAGCAGTCGCCGTAGTCTATAGACACTTGCGACTATAGTGGTATCATCACACGTTGTCGACGATTAGTAGTGGGGAGCTCATCTTAAAAACAATCGCCTGTGCTTGTAAATTCTCCTTTGAAACCGCCCAGCGCTAGACCATTTTGGTTCCAATATGTGAGTATGAACTCTATCTCGATGACGAGAGTTGTGAAGGTAGAAGGTAGTCGTAGGCATCGAGTCGAACTATCCATTGTTAAAGTCAGCGTCAAAAGTAGCTGATCATTTTAGTCGCCGATCCCCCAGAATAGGTCTGGAGTTCCGAGTTCTGAGTTCTGCGTTCACTGTAATCTATGCGGCGCCTTTGATCATTGCACCCAGAGAACTCGTCGTTCAAGAGATCGTGAGTTCTGTCGGAGTTCCAATCTCTAAAGCTGGCAGTTGAGGTGACACGTCTGAGCTATCACTGTCTTATTTACTGAGTGACACAAGGCAGAAAGGACAATGGGTATTCTGGCCCATGAGCGGCCACTAATTAAAACTTAAGTAAGGCCAATGAGACGAGATAAAGAATGTAAACAAGCTTTTGCTTGCTGTATGTATATAATTACACCTTTTGGTACGGGATACTAATTATATTTAATGCAACTACCTTGCAATTTCATAATACCTCCAATTTTCTTTCTAAATACACCACAGTAATAAGCTTTCATATTTTTGTTAATATATTATTGCCTAATGGAAAACAGAAATTATTGCTGGCCGCCAATGGGACAAGCACCATACAAATTTGCCCATTTACTTTAGTACTCTAGACTGCTCGGTCGCTGTATGTACAGTAGTGAACGCGGAACTCGGAACTCTAGAACTCTTTTCTGTGAGATCGGCGCCTTAGTATTCACATGCAATTCACAGTTTTCATACCAACTGTCAATAAAATTTCAATAGATTATTATGAATGATTACTAAAATGCCAATCTATTTTTGACGCTGACCATACAAGCGGTAGAACCATGGTAGAACACACATAACCCTACTTAACCCGTTGGTTCTCGCGAGGGACGCGCGTCCTATTATAACAATTGATGTCATTGTTATATTTTTAGCCGCGAGCCAAGCGATTAAAGGTGTCAACGCTACGCGAGCCGAACACGAGCCGAGCCGCTCTGAGCGTCGTCGATCGCGGCGTTCGTAAGGCCAGACTCGTTGTAAATCCACACTTGACGTGCGAAAGACGACGCGAAGAGCGGCTCGGTTGTGCTCGGCTCGCGTAGCGTAGTCATCTTTTGGTTTCACTTTAGATAAGCTACAATGGGGTCCTCAAATTTGTAATTTTGTGCATAAACGAAGTTCTGCAACTATTGTATTGAGGAAAATTCGTTCTGTCATTGACGAATCTCCTAATCTATCTATTATTTTAGTTATATTCATAGCTTGATGTCGTACTGCAACCTGCTACTAGGATAGCATTCCTAGTACCTACCCTCTGATTGCATCAAAGAGTAAAGATACAAAACCATTTTATTATTAGTACTGACTATTCTATTTTAAATTTCCTAATATGAACTTATACCGGCCTTTAACTTTTGGATGATCATCATCTATAATGTCCCACTGCTGAGCACAGGCCTCCTTTCATAAATCAAGGTGAAAGGGAATGGATACTCCACCACGCGTGCCCACTGCAGATCGGTAGAGGTAGGCTAGTGGTCAACCTACTGTTGGAGAACAAGCCGCCTAGAAGGCCTCCAACTAGCTTAACCGGGACCAATGACTTTACGTGCCTTCCAAAGCACGGAAACGCTCGATTTGAAATACCACTAGGCGGTCACCCATCCAAGTACCGACCACGACGGTGGTAGCTTAACTTGCCGATCGATTAATAACGGCTTATCATGCTACACCACGAGCGGTTCACTTTTTTGATTTACTGCTTTATTATTATTTATTACTTTTTTGAAACTTTTGGATATAGGGAAATAATTTAAAAATAAAATCATGTTTCATTTGTGCCATCCTCACAGAACAGCCACTCTTTATTTATATAAACTTTAAATTATTTACATTTTGTTTCTCCTACTTTACATTTAATATACTCGTCAACGTTATTAAAATACAATACAAAACAAAAAATAATTATATAACAGAAATACACATGACGTGAATGTACATTACATTAAGAACAGTGGGACAAGATTGATGGACTAGTATACCCAATTAGAAAATATAATTCCCACCAAATTTTATCATGTATTTTTTTATAAAAAGTATTTTATAAATTTTGGCCACGCTTAAAGTATATAAAACGGTTCATAAATTATTGTGTTACACGGTACAAAAAATGGCCAAAAATTTATATAAATACTTCAGTCTACATATATTGCTTCAAAGATTCAAAATATACATGAAAAATCAGAATCGCCGTGTGTTTATTTATTGTACTTTATCAATTCTACAATAAACAATTCCTTATTTATATTGAACGGTACAAATTAAATGTCTCATGGCATTCAAAATTAAATCTACACTTTATTGTAGAAATAATAGTTTATCTTTATTTTTATTTTTTTAATCGAGTTATTATTTTTTTAAACACTAATTTCTAATTTACAGAAAAGTGCACAACATCAAATGGTGTCAGTCTATAATAGGTTTGGATGGATTTTTCGAAATTCCTTTGAAACGAAAAAGATGTTAAACTATTATAACAAAGCTGTAACTAATAGTTTAATACTAAAAGTAACTATAAATATTGCCACATTTAAGCTATATATCGGAATATAAAGAACATTCTCGTTATGGCAGTGAAGATACATTCAAAATGGCGTACTAGCGAACTTAAACTAAAGCAATACATTTTCATTGTTGGATTTACCATCGTAGACTATATTATGAATATATCAGAGGGTATTAATGATAAATCTAATATATTTATAACAAAGATAAATCAAGTTTGATAAATCCAACAATGAAACGAAACATCACAGATCTTCATAACTACATTAAGTGGAAATGCAAACACAATCAGAAAATGCCATGATTTTTAAAGAATAGTCTGACAGTAATAATAGTAAGGTCACAGTGGAAGTACTAACAGTCTAGTACCTACTAAACGCTAACCGTAGGTATATACAAAATTGCTAAAATCACCCGCCATGTAAATCAAATGTGGTCGCGACACTGAAACTTGAGCCATTAGGTATATTTAAATAGGATCACAGTGGAAAAAGTGATTTAATTAACGTTTACATTCTATACTATAAATATAATTGTTATTTTAAAGTCCATGTTATGGCAAGTTTTCTACATAAAACGCTATCACTTACTCATTCGTGTCACTATAACGACCTCGCTATATCTACGTCCATAGAAAAATTCATTTCACTATTCTCTGTACAATACGAGTCCTTAGAGAGTTTATAAAAGTCGCTAACACTCAAAACAAAATATTGAAACGTGTCACTGAGTTCGAAAATCTCACTTAGAAACTGGGCTGTGATACAGTCCTAGGGTTGCCACTTTGCGGTTGGTACACGTCGTACGAGTTGTGCGGCTCGAGGTGGCACACGACATTGTTCTCGCCGTTTAGTACCGCGGCCAGCGCCCGCATGTTGTTCTCCTGCGGCTGCGGGTGCGGCTGCTGGTGCGGGTGCGGGTGTGGATGCGGCTGGTGGTAGGGGTGCATCAGTCTCGCGCCGCTCTCGTAGTGCCGCGGGTCGTAGCGCTCTAGCGTGTCCCACTTCCCATACTTCCCGTAGTGCTCCTGCTCGTTGTGATGCCTATCGCCCGGGCTGTACGAGATCAACGGCCGATGGTCCCCGAAAAACTTGGAGCTCGACGACCCGTGGTGTCCCTGAGGTGGCCGACAGTTATCCGGGCCGGAGTTGTCGTCGGACATATCCGACATGAGCGTCTCGTTTCGCTCGATCTCCTCGTACACCGGGTCGTCTTGTATGACCCTGAATTCTTGTTCCGACCCTCGCCTGTACATGCGACCCTGTTGGGATGCTATTTCGGAATACGTGTGATTCATATTCTGGCTCGCGTGATGGTTGTGCAGCTTGCGTCGGTCGTCCTTGTAATGTTTGCGGAATATCATCTCCTGGCTCCCGGGGGAATGTTGGGACATGTAGACGTGAGGGTTACGGAAGTCGTGGTTGTAGCTTCTGGTGGTTTGATACCCCTGGGGATGGTGTAAAGGACTTTCCTCGTCCTTGATGACGTGTCGCGGGGAGCCGGGAACTATGGGCGGTTCGCACTCGTAAGGGCTGTGAATGTGGTTCTGCTGGGCCAGCTGACGCGATAATGCGTCGTTGTGGGGGAGAGTCGACGAGTTGCCCAGGTGGTGTTTAGAAGAAGTGTTCTGTGGAAAATTTAGTTGTTTAAGAATTTTTAGTTGATTTGCTGATCTTGTCTCACATAACAGTATAATGCTTGTAATTTCAGCTAAAAAGACAGCTCAATTCAATGTGTATGAAAATACAGTAGGTAAATTGGTTGATAATTTATAATAAAATCTATAAATGAAATACCTAATAATGTTACAACGATTATAAAATAAATAGTTTTATGAATACAAACTTAGTTTATGATCATAAAACTAATATTCTGGAGCACAATTGATAACATTTCATATTTTTGACATGCTTGTATTCACTATGATGAACTTCGAAATATATTTACAAGTAATACCTATCCTATACAGGTTACAGATCAAGCTATACATTTCCAATATAAGCTGACCTCTCATTGTACGGAAATCCTATACAATGCAAGTTCAGCTTATACTGGAAAATTATAGCTTGATGTGTTGCCGTGTGTACCTAAAAATACAATATATAGTATATAGAAAATTTCATTGAGTCTGCTGCTGCTACCGATTAACCACATGGTTCCCAGCAGGCTAGCAGCGTTTCCCCTTTGGACGACCTAGCTAGCAATACCAGCTAATGTATGGCGGAAAAAGCTCCCTTCCCGCCAGCCTCTGGAGGTCTCGATCAGATTGTATCGTCATTATGTAGGGCAAAAGCCCCGGCTTTGGCCACCTTAAGGAAATTTTTATATAAAAATATTCGCCTCTTATTCAAAAATGAATATTGTGTTGATTAGTTACATTAATAAAGTAGGTCATTTATTTAGCTTTCAGTTTTTGTAGAAGTGTGTATTGAGAGACAAATATTTTATTTATTATCAATTTTTAAAGATGAAAGGTGTAAAATCTCTATTGATCCAGTTTAGCCGTCTATTTCCACCTAAGTTTCCAGGTAAAGGAATTCATTGACTATCAAAATAACATCAAAATCAAATTCCTAGATATTCATTTAGTATATTTCAATAAGAATCCACGCAACAAATAAAAATTTTAGCAAGATATTCATCGATTAATTATCAAGGTTCGCTAATCGTGTCTGTTAAGAAATTAACGGAAATTATGTTTGCTTTTACAGTGTTACAAAAAAGTTCCTTTACACTTACGCGCCACTACAATTGCTAGTCAAAGACGATAATCATCAAAGATTTTATTTACTATAGACAATAAACGAAATTAAACGACGACAATAAAGTCGAGCTTCAACGCCTTATTTATTGACTTTCAAAATTGCAAGTGGCCATAACCGGGGTACTGGCCAAAACCGGGGCTCCTGCCCCATATGTTTTTCTTTGATGTTCTCCCAAATTAAGCATGTTTTTTTTACAAGAAAGAAACGATTTATTTTAATTTGAAATGTTGTCAATTATACTATTGATCAGTGTTCCATTCCAGAATGATGTCGATGTCTTTGTCTTATACACTAATGAGAGACAGAGATAGAACATACGAATGATGTGCTTGTTAACCTAATGCTAGTGCTATCACTATGATGTGTTAAGAAGGAGATGGGTAGGGCTACTGAAGGTGTACAGTTTAAGTTAGGATGAAGTCATGCAATGTTCTATTAGGTTTTTCATGCATTTGTGATCTGTTAACGATTTAGCAAGATCTCTCGGTACCCAATGCCTTCACCCTTAGTAATAGTGAGGTGTTTGTAAATTTCAATATACATATGTGCAAGGAAATATAGTTTTTATGACTATTATAAATAGCACATAATTTTCATATTTTCAATCTAGGAAAAAATACAAGTATCTATGTATGTACTAACAAATATATTTACATGAAATAAAGAAGCTGTAAAAAATAATACTTCTTTTCAGCCATGGTTTACTCGTCTACTGTTCCGGTTATTCACTCATATACTTACCTTAACTTTTCAAAATTACTTATGATTTTGTTTTCAAAATGAATGGTGTAAAGAGAAACTAGTTTGAGAAACATCAGGTTAGCTTTTTTTCTGTTATTGATCCTTATTTTTTAAATCAAATTAGTGTCGACGCTATGTTATACAATTCACGCGTGAATTACCTTCACAAATCAAATTCACGTGATTTTTACTTGAATTGAGGGATTTGGACAAAACATTATGTTCTTGTGCAGTCCAATGAGACGAATACTTGTGGCAAAGTCCTTCACAACGTCTGCTGAAATGCTGCCCTAGAGATCTCACTAAAAACGCAAAACATTCAAAAACAAGTCCACTCTAACAGTGCTTACATAAAAGCCGGCAACTTTATACAGCCCACCCCTCACCTTCCAAACATTGCCACCATTGTTCGCCATCACCGCCCAATCGTTGGCGCCAATAGACGCCGCCATTTTGTTCGAGAAACAAGATGGCGAACGCGACCTTAGATTCTGGTAGTCGTTTGGCACGTCTATATTATTTCTGTAGCTGTGCATTGACGCGATACTTTGCGTGTGGGACGAGCTGTGAGGGATGTTAAGCGGCGTCGGAACGCGCATCGATCTTGTATCGTCGTTCGGAACGTATATAGGCGCTGTCGGGCGAATATTCCACCTCGCTGACTCCGGTTGTATGTTGTAACTCTGTATATATAGTTCAAAATATATAATCCATACATATACATACATGTTTACTTAATATTATAAATGTGTGTCATAAATACTGCCTAGTGAAGAAGGAGAATGCATACGCATCAATGTAGAGATAGGATTTTTCTTACATTTTCAGTACTTAGTAAATAGATCAAGATTTTCTATTGTTCGTTTAGAAATACTTGAAACTATTTAGGGGATGCAGTAAGTACCATACTAAAACCACCAAACCACCAAAAATATTATGTTAATGAACAAAAATGAGTTTTGAAGTGTGTTAGTAACTTTTAAAAGCGTTAGTTTGAGAAGAACGACTACAGAGAAGAAATATAAAAAAATGGACTTACCGTCGAAAAAATACGTTTTAACGCAACGCTGTCCTTTCGAACAACAATTAACAAAATTGTTAGTGACATAAAAAATCGTATACAGACACATTGAAATAAAATGTTAAACACAAAACGAACATAAATTGAGCTGTCTTTAACCAATTAGTCACAAAAAGCCGAAGTGGTATTTATGGTGGTTCTTTACTCAAAAATCTTTTGAAATTTTGAAATCCTATCTCTAGATATAATGCGTACGCACCTTGCTGAACATTCTGTCTGTATCCCTGCGGGTACCTGCCGCTGCCAGCGTTTATGGGATTCCTCAGGTGCGCCATAGGAGCGGGAGGTTCTCTTTCAGGTATATTGTGTTGGAAGTTAGCCCCTGTCGCGTTAAGCGTGGGTCCAAAATTGCTTGGCGCAAAATTCTGGTTTTCTTGTGAATTTCGTCTGTTTCTGTGTGAATGGTAATTGTGTGCGGCAGCGGCAGCGGCCAGGGACGCCACGGCGGCGTTGTTTATAACGTTATTGTTGTTGTGATTGTTGTTATTGACGACTACGTTTAGATTGTTGATCACTAAGTTGTTGGTTGTCGACGCTGACACCGCTGTCCCTGATGTACTTGCTGTGCTCTGTCATAGATATATGTGTGTTATTGTGTTGTATTGTATTGTATTGTATTGTGATTGGGTTATTTACTCCACACATACACATTTAAGTTAACTTTTTGAACGTCAATATTTCTTGTACAGTTAGTAACATGAGTAGCTGAACAGATACAAATTTTCAAATTGCCTGTTATTTAAAACTATCAATGACGAAGAAATTAAAGTGTGTAGGTTTTTCTAGACAAACATTTACAAAATACCTGTTAACTTTATTTGCCAATATTATGGATAAGAGGCGTTTTGTAAATTTAGATCCGTTCAGCTACTGTTGCTGACCGTACAAAAGTTTTTTTTTTTCAGTGACGTTAATAAAGCTAATTTCATATCACATGTTTTCATTTATGTTTATTACCTACTTACTAATTTATGGGATAACAGCGTTAGCCTCCACCAGGATTTATCATGCAATGTTTTTACCATATTTGAGGGGTAGCAAATGCGACAGGGAATATTCTAATCTGCATTTTAGTAAAATTAACACGGTTATAAATCTATAAGACAATAGTTATGAATATACTTATAGCCTTGAGTTGCTTGAATTAATACCAAAAATGTACAGCAAATTTTCAACGATTCCCTGATAAGTAAGCCAGCATTTTCACCAGTCAATAATCTTCTGCAATGGTTTAACGAATTTGTGCCCTATTCTCTGTCAATTAAAGACTACAACTATAGATACTCACAGTAGCAATAGTGGGCACACACTCATATTGATGCTGGAGCTGGTAATAGTGGTACAGTAGTACCCAACTGATATGGCGCGTCGTGAATCTTCGTTCGCACAGAAAAGAAAGTATGGCCCCGAAGATTAATGAAAGAATGCTTAAAACTTACAATCAACCTTAGGTCACTACTATAAGGTTCATAATACACTGCAGCTGTTAGTTCCGTCTCACTCGCAAATCACGCCCCTCCGCACGGCGCGCGCTAACATGGCGGCAGCTGCCGACCAATAGCGTTTCCTGCGCTTTGAAAATGTATCTTCTGCGCAGGTACATCGGTAAGCCATATCAGTTGGGTACTACTGTAACTGTTGACGGAATCCTGGCGCGTGTCTTGAGTAGATGGTATTATGCCATAGACAACTTTAGGTACTCACTATAACATTACTTATTGCATGCTGATTCTGGTCCTTAAACTGGTGGTAGCAGCGTATGATGACAGAATCCTTAGCTGTGTTTAGGTGGTCTTGTGTTATAACTATAGGTACTTAAGGAATCCTGCTGCGGATACTGGTATTGATGCTGATGGTGACGACTCTAATGGAATCCTGGTGTATGTCAAGGTTATTATGTTGGATACTCCCAGTAACATCACTAGTTACGACGTCGGTATGGTCTGGTCCAGGATGCTGGTGCTGGTGGCAGCAACTCCTAATGGAATCCTGGTACGTTTTAAGGCAGCCGATTATATGGATACTTACAGTAACATCACTAGGTACGATGTCAGTATGGCCTGGTCCCGATGCTGGTGCTGGTGGCAGCAACTCCTAATGGAATCCTGACACGTTCCAAGGTAGCCGTTTATAAGGATACTTACAGTAACATCACTAGGTACGACGTCAGTATGGTCTGGTCCAGGATGCTGGTGCTGGTGGTAGCGGCGACTCTTGACGGAACCCTGGCGCGTGTCGAGGTGGTTGGTGTTGGCCTGCGGCAGACTTTCCGAGGGAACCCCCGTGAAGTGCAAACAGCACGAGAGCCATGGGTGCCGGCGACCGATGCGGGCGCATTCGTTGCGGAACTGGACAATCACGAGTCAAGTTGCAATCAAAAGAAATCACGTATTACGGCTTCAGCCTATGACGTAGGTTTAAGTCTTTTCTTTCTTCTAACCCATTACGCTATCCCATTAACATCCAATGTTCAAAAAGGGATACAGCTAAAGATCAGAAACATGGTTAGCAAATTTATGTCAAAAATATTAATATTATAAGGACGTTCATGTTTTACCATGATTTTATAATTCAATCATTAGTCTTCACTTCAGACTACTTGCAAAGCCTGAGATCCTCCCCCCCCATTTAAAGAAGAGCAGTTTCTAAGCAGAGACAAAATCGTCTTAATGATTCTATTGACCAAATATTCGAGCATACATTGAAGACAGGATTCATTTATGATCCATTCAAAGTCAAAGCCAAGTCCACACACAAGTCACAGTCAAGGCCATTTTAGGCTCCACTACAACTCAATACCAACCTTATCGTTCTGCAAGCAATGGAAGATGAAGATGACGAGTCCTTGCAGCGAGTTGAGTATCGTGAACGCGTACGCCATCACCACGGTCTGCTCGTTGAGGTACAGCAGCCCGAAGGTCCACGTCAGCCCCAGCAGGAATGCCAGCACCAGGGAACTGTTTAGCCATACTCTGGAAATTAAGAATTAAGCCTTTATTGAGCTCACCGCGGTTTTCTAAAAGATCTAAAGCATGGAGTTCTGTTTGTGTTTATGGCTAATATAGCAAAGCTTATTACATCATTAACATTATCATCATCTATAGTGTCCCACTGCTGAGTACAGGAATCTTTTCACAAATGTTTTAGGTCGTATTAAACACTATACGGGAATAAACCTCGCTTGATTAGGGAAATTAAGGCACTGCCTACCAAAAGGGCTTCAAAAGCATACAGGCTGTTTTCTTCACCGAAAATTTTGTGGTGATTCCATTTGTGAGTTTAAAACTTAGTAGTTTGAACTTGCAATCGCATGATCGGTGTCATAATCCGAATGTTTACCTAACTATAACGATTGGCACTTGGCAGAGATTTCTTACCTTATTTTATACAATTTGGCGTCGTCTTTAGTTTTCAATGAGACGCTGGAATGCGTGCACATCATGTAGATGACCATGCTTAGGCAGATCCAGTTGGCCTGAAATTGCAATAATTACATTTAACTATTTTTAAGAGAGGTAGTGTACGTGGGACCAGCCCAGTAGTACGTACCCTCTCATCGTATGGAAATCCTATACAATGCGAGAGCAGCTTATACTGGAAATGTATAGCTTGATGTGTAATCGTGTGTACCAACTTGTCCCTTCCGCTTTCAGCTCATGGCCTTCTCACAACAACTCTTCAAACTTTTCTTCTAGAAGAATTGCAAGGATCTTATAGGCTAAAGTAACCACCAACCGCTTAATGAATTGGGCCCTATGCTTGTTTGCCACTTTAGTGGTATAAAAAAGAGACAATAGTACATTATGATACATGCGTGCATAGTTGGTCATTGTAGAAGAGGAGGTATTAAACGTGTGGCTGCAGGCGAACGCGATTAGGAAGCCGAGATTGTAATGATTAATGCACACGCGTTTCATATATTTTTAAATAAACTTGTTAGATAAAAACAGACTTATATATTTTTAAGTAGATTTTTTGATAATCATTAACTATACAATGAGAACGTTCACAAATATGGCGCGCAGTTTTTTTTTGACAGCGATGCGCTGTCAAATTAAGAATGCTTCGTCTCACTTGACGAAATCGGGATTATACCTATCATTAAACTGTGCGGTAATTTAAAGTAAAAAGCACTAGTGCGTAATAGGCTGCATTATGATACTAAAAACTGCAATAAATTTCGCTTTACGAGTGTGTGAAACATGTATAATATTGCATATATACTGACGAGTAGCACAGCAGCGACAGGGCCGACGAAGCTCATGAGGAACATGCGGTCGGTGGAGAGCCAGCAGTGGTGGGCGGTGCCGTAGCCCTGCGGGTAGACGGCGGCCGAGACCAGCACCACCAGCGCCGGCGCCAGGTACGCGCTGGCGCAGTACCAGCGCGCGCGCGGGTGCGCCGGCTCGAACACTTCCACCAGCATCGCGTACAGGTGGAACCCTGTCGTGGAACACAAGCATTACAACATCTTACACAATGTATTCAAAACTAGTTTTATCCCCGCGAATTAGTCCGTAAGGAATAATGCAGGATGTATATTATGTATGTATTTACAAACAAAAAGTATATATAGTATATCAGTTATCTCGGTTCCATAGTACAAACTCTGCTTAGTTTGGGATCAGATAACCGTGTGTGAGGAATGTAATGTAAATTCATGAGAGCGTAGCGTTTATTCGCTCAAAGAGCAGCTCGACTGGGGAAGTACCTCCACCTTACAGATTACCGCAGCCAAATAACATTATGTTTTGTAAAGTTGTGTTCCTGCGCGAGAGTAAGGTCGCCAGAGCTCATTGGGGACGGAGGAAAGGTTGGTAACGCGTGAGCGATGCCTCATGTGTTGCAAGCGTCCATAGGGCTACTCAGCAACAGTGGTTTTTTAAAAATGTTTCAACTTTTATCATCGTAGCGATATAAATCAAATTTTAAACTATCTTTTGGATATTTGAAGAGGAGAAATGAAAGCCACGTGCGTGAATAAAAGAGTTTTAAATATGAAAGTGGATATACGGGAAGAGGAAGACCGAAAAAAGTGATGGATGGGTTGTGTGAAATATGATATCGGTAAGAAAGGAGTGGATGCTGGTGTGACGGATAGAAGAGACGAATGGAAGAAGCGGACATATTGCGCCGACCCCAAATGATTGTAAACAGGGCAGGCTAATGATGAGGATGATCGGTCCAGTAATTTTAATTAAACGCTGAACAAACGGACAGACAAAAAATATTTCCAATTTTATTGATGTAAACCCGGGGTCGGCAACCTGCGACTCGCGAGCCGCACATTTTATCAAACCCTTTAGAATCATGCAATCGATCCATTTGGAGTGCTGAAGATCTTCGAATTGACATATTCGAACAAGTGTTTTCTTGCATGAAATTGAAATTGCATTTCTTGGTTGATTTCCTTTAAAAGCTGGGAAATTTTGTAATTAGTAAGTTTTGGCTCTTCCGTCTTAAATGGTTGCTGACCCCTGATGTAAACGATCGCAGTTTTTTTTTAATTGGGATACCTAGTATTGCAAGATTTATTTCGTTTTACACTTCTTCGTAGTCTCCTTCACCTCTAGACTGTTAAAAGGCCATACCTTCTAGAAACATCCAAGCGAAGGCAGCAAGGAAGAAGTAATGCAGGAGACCAGCGATGATGCCGCAGCAGATCCTGTTCTGCGTCTTGTCGATGCCGGCGAGGAAGATGATCTCGGCGATGAGGAGACACGCGCACAGGTGTTTGTGGATAAGTGCGCGGTCGGACTGGAAACAAACAATTATTAGATTAACCTTTTTTATGGCTGTCCCGACCTTTTAACTCGAAGTTTATAAGAGTCATGAAAAGACATGAATTAGTAATTTTGGCTCATTTTTTAGAAAAACTTCAGCCGACTCAAATGCACTTGTTTATTGGTAGTAATTTTTAACTTTCTGGGAAGGTTATTAATTTATAAGTAGAGACAGTGAGAGAGAGTATTACCTTTCCATTTCTAAAGCACATAAAGACAATAATAGCTGCAGCAAGCGCGACGGTAGATATCCCGCATCCTATATACGTAAGGGTCTGAAGAGCCAGGGCATGTCCAGCGCTTAAAGACACCCCATGCACGTCCATTAAGATCGCAAAGTTGGTCAGGTGAGAGCACGCGCATCCTGTGTGGGTCGTGTTCGACCATTCCACCTGGCAACCTTCGGGGGACCAGCCGCTGTTGGAGAAAAAAAGAATCGTCAGTAAGGTTTTTTCTTTACTATGTATAGGCCTGTGTTTGACCGCAATCTTAGCATGGTACAGTAGTACCCAACTGATAACGTCGTGAATCTTCGTTCGCACAGAAAAGAAAGTATGGCCCTGCAGATTAATGAAATAATGCTTGAAACTTACAATCAACCTTAGATCACTACTATAAGGTTCATAATACACTGCAGCTGTTAGTTCCGTCTCACTCGCAAGTCACGCCCCTCCGCACGGCGCGCGCTAACATGGCGGCAGCTGCCGACCAACAGCGGTTTCCCGCGCTTTGAAAATGTACAAAAAGTATCTTCGGCGCAGGTACATCGATAAGCCATGTCAGTTGGGTATTACTGTAAGTGATGATAGCACACACAAAGCCTAGAAGGAATTAGGTCTCAAGTGTAGCTCTCGGCACTTACTCAAGTTTGTCGACAGATTTTCATCTTGAGGGTGGTAGCAAGCTAGGTGGGTACTACAAAGTACCCTACTACCGTGTTATGGTTTCCTCAAGATGTTTTCCTTCACCGAAAGCTCAAGCTCTTTCAGAATTCCAACCCAGGAACTTTGTCTCTGCATCCGACGTCACTACCACTGAGCTATCATCGCCTTGAAACAGGGTACAGGTTTTTCTAATACAGAGAGTTCCAGTCTCTCATTTATAAAATGTCACGATTCCTTCACAGCACAAAATTTCTATAGACTTCACCCGATATATTTCTTCATGAAGATTCGTTGCAAGGACATCTTATGAGTGAACTTACTGTAAAGTGTAATCCCAGAAGACGCAGGCAGGGTTGGTCACATTCTCAGTCTTCAAATGCTTCATAGTAAGTCGCACCATCTGTGATAGTTGGATGTGACGACCGTTCCCCAAACTCGCTGATATTATCTGTGATAATAATCATAATTTACGTATAGCATAAAAAAGAAAAAGAAGCGCTCGTGGTGTAGCATGATTAGCCGTTCTAAATCGATCGGCAAATTTAAGCTAGCACTGTCGTGGTCGGTACTTGGATGGGTGACCGCCTAGTGGTATTTCAAATCGAGCGTTTCCGTGCTTCGGAATGCACGTAAAGCCGTTTATCACTTAATTGTGATAGTCGTTAAGCTAGTTGGATGCCTCCTAGGCGGCTTGAAAAATTCCAACAGTAGGTTGACCACTAGCCTACCTCCATCGATCCACAGTGGGCATGCGTGGTGGAGTATTACCCATTCCCTTTCACCCTCATTTGAGAAGGGAGGCCTGTGCTCAGCAGTGGGACATTATAGGCTGATGATGATGATGATAAAAAATAAATAATAAAGGTATTTTTTGACGTCACTCTCAGACCTTCATCGCCTTAGGAAAAAATGCTGAGACACCACTTAAAATTTAGGAGCGTCTTAAATACTTGAGAAGCACTTTTCCTAGACAATTGTACCGTTAAATGACGGCTCAAAATAGTATTGTAAAGTGATATCTTTATTATGTAAGAATTATTCCAATTCAATTTAGAATGTATCAACTTACCTTAGAATTCAAAACCTTGGTAACATTTCTCTTCTCCCGTTCAGAATTGATGCTGGTGGTTGACGAAGACATGTCAGCTTGGTAAGCGGCGAACTGTGGGTTCTTGCCGAAGGTGGGCGGCAGGATCTGTTCCAGCCGGTCGAACGCGAAGAATACTATGCGGACCAGGTCGTTTTGTCGATTATCTGGAGGAACAGTTAGATTTAGTTCGAGTTTAGAGGGCTATTAGCAATTGCATTAGATGAGGACTTTGGGCCATTCTTTAAATAGTAGCAGATTTAAATATTCAATAGCCGAATATACTATTCTTTGTTGAAACGTCATTAACACCTGGTAGGGAATGCAAAACCGTGGCAAAATGAAAACCGGTTTTTATTTCGGTTATGAGAGGAAAAAACCGGTTAACCGGTTTTAAACCGGTTTTTTTAAATGTTCGTTCGTTTTTTTTCACGTTATTTCTATAGTTCGAATTATAGATAATAACCGTGCCTAAGATTTAAAAATCGCAAACTGAGGAATTATTGTCAGTTAAAGTTAATGAAGTGGGTATAAAAGAAACATCAAAGACACCATCACCATCTGCCTGTCCTGTTCCCTATAATTTGGGATCGGCACAATATGTACGCTTCTTCTATCCGTTATACCAACATTCACTCGTTTCTTACCAATATCATCTTTCACACAATCAATCCATCTCTTTTTCATAAAATTTATGGAAATAATCGTTTATTTAACTCTTTAGATCAGATACTCGTCAGGTACTACACGGTTCGTTGCTTTTGATTTTATTTTAAATGAATGAAATCATAAAAACATATAACTTTTGCTTTATTTTTAATTGCTATGAGATATTATGACTATGTTAAAAAATAGATCAGTATTAAAGAAGTAATTATTTAAACATTTATTAAATTATGTTTCGTAAGTTATGATATTAATTTCACACGTAATATACAAGGCATATTTTAGCGGCACAGCAACTTGCGAGTACACTTAAACGTGCTTATTATTATACGAATGTTTCCTTAGATAAAAAAAATTACCCAGTTTTTGCCGTCGTGCAGACGGGTAAAAAATAACACCAATCAGTCCGCTTGCTGTCTGGCAGATACATAAGAGCCTTCGTTGACAGTAGTTGCTCCGATAGCATGACATTAATGCTGGCGTCCCGAAAGGCTCTGAATTATCCCCAACACTGTTCCTCCAGCATATTAATGATATACTCTCTATTGCCAGCATTCATTGCTATGCAGATGAAATTACATGGGACGCTCATTACACGAACCGTGCAAATGTCTCACGTTCTATATTGGAGAAAAGGCGCGAAGGACTTGTCTTAAATCGAGAGTACACAAACTAGTGACTCCGATTAGGGTCGACTAAACCTAGTCTATTTCAACCCCACTAAATCACACGCAAGCCTGCGCATTCACCGTTGAGAGAAGTCCATTTGCTGTGGCTCCTCATTTCTAGAACATGTCCCTCAACATCACGAAAAGCATTGGGATCCATCACGTTAATATTTGTAGCGACGTTCTGTTCCAAAGTCATCTACAGATATCCAAAAAACTCGGTGTGATTAATAGAGCGAAGCAGTACTTCTTATCGAGACAAAGACTGCAACTATATAAGTCGCAAGTCTGGCCCAAATGAAGTAATGCTGTCTTCTGTGGGCACCTGGATACCAGCTTAGGTATTTAGACTCAGTTCAGCGACGTGCCGTTAGAATTGTCAATGATCCCGAGTGTTTTAAAGCCCCTTAGTCTGAGGAGAGACTGCCTTCTTATGTGTGTTAAACCGCTTTTCCAACAGTGTTCTGAAGGTTTGATTGACCTGATGCCCAGTTACCTTGATCCATCGTAGTCACCGATGGGGAGTCTATCCTCACACATTGGAACCAAAATGTTCTCATACTGTGCGGTTTTAAAGAAGCTTCCTATCGTGGATGCTCAGGCTGTGGAATGAGCTCCCCGCTTCAAAAAGGTTGAGGGTTGGTAACGTGCGAGTGATAACCGTTATGTTACAAGAATCCATAGGCTAGAGTAACTGGTTATCATCAGGCGGGCCGTACGCTTGTTTGCTGCCTAAGTATTGAAAAAAAAAGTTTTACATGTTTTATATCTATCATAAAAACAATCATTATTTTAAGTTATTTTCTTACCAGCTCAACAAACTACACATCAACACACTTCAGTTCATCACAAAAATACTCACTGCATTGCACTCAGTTTACAAAACGGCGGCAAATCTTCCTTTTTTAGTTTTTCCAAACATTGAAAGAAAAACCGAAAAAAATCGTAAAACCGGTTTTGTTGTTGGTCAAAACCGTACCGAATAACCGGTTTTTCGATTTTCGGTGAAACCGGTTTGCATTCCCTAACACCTGGCAAGGATTTTACTATTAAAACTATACATATGAGGGATTTCAAAAAACACATTCTGCATTCTTGATACAAGAAAGATCAAAACGGAATAAGACACATACCTAGTAAAGCTGCTTTGGGAATGGTAATGGTATCTTCAGATGCTTTCCATTGTTCCTGAGCGATCATTGAAGGAAACGTCTCGTCTCCCACATTCTTCACTTCCAGAACTCGTACTGATAGACCTGGGAAGCAAAAACATTACTGTTAAGAAGTTTATTAGTGATATATCAGGGCTTTCCATGACTATCTATGATTGGACCCAGGCAGCTGGAACTAGGTTTCAATTAATATGATGGTTACCACTAGAATTTCTCTCTTATAGTGGGTTATTTTGCAACCTCTAGCCAAATTTACAGGGTTTAATGTGCTCATCATTATGATAAACCTTTTCTATAGGACCACCTCTGAAATCTCGGAAAAATACTTACTTTTCATACAATTGATTGTGCAGTGCTAGAGGTTGCAAAATAACTCTGTATATGGGTAGAATCAGTTCTTTAAGCGACCATTGCTACTGTACCTGACGATAGCGATATCACAACTTATCCCATATACCTTTGCAAGAACACTATCCCCTCCCCTTACAAGGAGACGGTGGCGCATAGTCTACCTAAAATGAACCTCTCCGAAAAGATTGTCGTGAATGGGTTTGGTGGTCAATACTTACAAATGTTTTTGACAATTTGCAAGATGGTCTTCTCAGTGGTGACGGCATCAGCTAGAAGGAATGCGTTTTCTTCAAGCTGCGTAAGGAGCGCGCTGGCGACGCGGTTCTGTGCGTCGAAGCTCAAATCTGCCCAGGACGCGCGCTGACTTTCCTCTAAAAGATTTGATCCTGAGGATATGGAGAATTATATTAAAAGATGTTCAAGGGAGACAGATTTTGTTCCATATTATGATGAGAGAAGAGAAAGAGATTATGAATTGTTTAGAAATTATTTAGCATCGTCAAAATTACGCAGGGAGAAAAAGTTCCCGGACGATTTAATAGTCTATGTGGTGGGGCTATCAGCTTCTGCTGTTAAAAAAGAGCAGCGCATTTTTGTACCACCAGCAATCGGTAGAAAAGTAGGACGCTTAAACAGGTATTATTATAAATGCTTGATCACTTTAATCGTATTATAACTTAAAGCAGTTACTTAGCCAGTTGAGACAATGACGCACAGTATTTAACTGCGCCAAGGTATTTTTTTTACTGTTTATAGGCCTGTGTTTGGCCGCAATCTCACCATGGTAAGTGATGATGCGACGATCCGACGTCACTACCACTGAGCTATTATCGCCTTAAAATTGACACATACTGTATTTGACACCTGTATTTGACACATATGGTGTTAACACTATAAGAAAATAAGAAAACTCACCAGTCTTTATAACGGCGAGAAGCATATCAGTAACGAAGGCTTCTCTCTGTCGCATGTCTGGGAAAGTGGGCACGTTTTGCGCCACGCGTTGAGCCAGCTTCTTCATTATGCTTGTCGTGGTCATCATGTCACCGCCGTATAGGGTCTTTGATGACGTCACCTGGTTTGAGGAAATTGAAGGAGTTGGTTATTTTAGAAGGAGTATAACAGATAATATAATTATTATGACTAGGAAGCCATAGCTCAAAACACTCTCAAAACTCAAAAAAGGCTTTTTTTGGCATCGCCAAACACCTTCCGGAGCATTCTGGCAGCTTTGCATAATAAAACTGCTCCCTTTTAAGCTTTGTGCTTACCACTTCGGCCTTATCATCGCAGCCTCCTACACCCACTACATGATCCTGGTCTGCCTATTCAGAACGTCTTTTGACTCCTCTTCAATGACTTCTTAAAAAACCCTGTAAAATTTTAAAAGATATTTACCGTAGCCAGATCACTGCTGATGCTGAGCAGGGTTTCTCCTTCCCGTACCCTCGCTTCGAGACTATTGAGCCAAACTGAGCGGCACTCGCTCAGGTCTGGAGTCTGCCCGTGCCATTCTGGGATCGTGTCTGCTGTTGGATAAAACATTTGAAATATCTAAGATCTGGTAAAAAATAAAATGACATTCAAAATGGCGGCTTTCTGTTGTTACGTTATATTCACTATTGATTGTTGTCAATAGGTTTTAGAACAGCAACTTACGGTAAATATATTCAGGCTTGGTGAGTGGGTTGTAGCTAGCCAGTTGATCAGGTAACCCACCTCCACGGTAGTCAATCATGTGTTCCAGGGAGTCGCCATCACGACCTGTACAAAACATATTTTATCAACTTTGTAGCTACAAAATATTTTCCGAAGAAACCCTGTTACCTTATTGAAAAGGAAAGACGCCGAGATGTCCTTTTCCGTCTTTTAAAACTGTATGTAAACTATAGTTCTCTCTTTTTCTCTTCGGGCAAGTATAATTTTTTGTCCTTTTTAAGCCAAAGACATTTTAAAACGTCACACTTGGATTAATTGCTATTACATACAGAAATTATATTCAAAATAGAATGATAAGTAGGCAGTCAATCTATAGATATTAGAGTTTTTTATTAGCTTTTAAGTAATTTGCAATGTATGTATGTATGTTTGTTCGGGTGGAGTCTTGCAAGTCGATTTCACCCACTTCCAGTGGTCGGATTGACTTGATATTTGGTATACATTAGTGTATTGGATGACAATGCAAGTACAGTTAACAAAAAGTACAGTCACTCAAAAAAGCTTGTATTAAAAATATTTTTTTAACAAAAAAAACTTTTTTTTTTACAACTAGTTCGGTAAACAAACATACGGCCCGCCTGATGGTAAGCGGTTACCGTAGCCATATGGACGCTTGTAACACAAGAAGCATCGCTCACGCGTTACCGCCCTTTCCCCCTTCCCCTATGAGCTCTGGCGACCTTACTCACGCGCAGGAACACAACTTTACACGACATAAAGTTATTTGACTGCGGTATTCTGTAAGGTACTTCCCCAGTCGAGCTGCTCTTTGAGCGAATAAACGCTATGCTTTACCTCTCTTAAATTATATTTATTTTTAAATGACCTTTCAGCAGTGTCTCTGAGCCGAGTCTCCTGATGAGCTGCAGTTGTGTGTCGCTGGGCTGGTCTAAGCCCAGGTCATGGTAGTTCTCTCCTGAGGGCAGGCCGGTGGCGCGTCTCCTTGGACGATCCTCTTCCGTGAACTGGTGGGGAGTTAGTGTGCATCTGGAACAATATTATGAAGGATATAGGTTCCACTTTTATGTGATAGAAAATTTCAAATCAATAGTTATTTGTTTAACGATTCAGATGAGTCTTATTGTAAAGCTATAAAGTTTATTTTCTATTACATTCTTAAACGCCATCTTTCTATTTGGAATAGAGTTGCTTTAGCTTCCCAATCGAATAGACAAGTTTATTCATCGAACAATCACAAAGTAGCGCAATGACATGTTTGAAATCTATTCCGCCAATTTACCACCATCGACAAAGTGTTCTGATTTGCTATGGACATACATTTAGATGCAGTGATTAAATCAGTGCAAAATCACTGACTAGTTCCGGAATCGGATTGCTCAGTATCACTATTGTAATTCCACGATGACATTTATTTAAATTACTCTCTTGCCAATATCCTGGGTTCCCACATGTCCTAAACCTGTAACGGTACCATTCTGGACAAATGGTAGTGAGTGATCACGGTGCGAGTCACATTTTCTCTTGAGTACCAGGGGCGAGTACTCTGGCGGCGTGACCTACCGCAGATGGTCCCAGACGCCTCGTAAGGGGTTGCCTGGTATAGTGTGCCGTCTTTTATGACCGAGAGGTTGGTAGAGGTGGCCACTATAGAAAATCTCAGTAGAAAAGAGGGGGTATGTCCTAAACCTGTCAAAAGGTATTATGTACTCACTTCCACCTCGCCAAGCCGGTAGCCCCTCCAGGACAAGGCTGCACAGCGTATGTTCCAGCCAGCGTCCAGTTCCAGTGCAGACCGCGCGCGTTCGTCTGCGGGCAGTACGCTCGCCTGCCGATGTTTGGTGTGGAACTTGTTGCTGTACAAACAAAATAAATTAATATCCTGGGAAATTCTTCCCACACGACTAACTGATCCCGAACTAAGCAGAATTTGTACTATGGAAACCAGATTGCCTGTGCAGATAGCTGGTATATATAACAGGTGGAGATTTCGAGATGGTATATTTTCGAAACCTTGTTGGGTTAGTCATGCTGAACAACTTTTACTATGGACCAATAGTGAATTCTCAAAAAAAAAATGTTTACTTTCCATAGTAAATGTCAACCTTGCTTGATCATAATGTGATGATGAAATGTATTCAGTTTTGGTCCCATAGTCAAAGTTGTTCAGCATGCCTAACCGAACATAGGTTTCGAAAATATGCCATCTCGAAATCTCCACCCAGTATATACTTTTAAGTTGGTAAGTAATACTTACAATATATGCTATTGAAGTCATCCTCTGCATCAGTATCAGGTCTGTTCTCTTTGGGCAACATGTGAACTGGCGCTGTTGCATCGGAGTCGTCCTCCTTCACCGGCCATTGCATTGTTTCTTCAGTTATTGCTGGAATAAAGATAAGTTTATCAGAAATCTATCATTAGTTCCTCGTTGGGCCTAACTTGAATATTATGTTAACTTTGAGTTTGTTACTTAGTGATCATAATAATTTCTTTTATCGAGCCACCTCCCATCCCCATTTCAGTATTGTAATACTTACGAATGTCATCATCCTTGGCTGGCTTATCGTTCCTCTGGTTGGTGTCTGGTTCAACTTTCGGTAGTTCTTTGACTTCTGGGATACTGTCTCTAGGACTTGGCGGTGGTTCCCTTTCTGATGACGAGTCAGGTTGCCGAGTTGTCGTTTTCTGTAAATTTTGCTTAGTCTTGAATCCAAGTTCGGTATTATGTTTACGACAATTTATAAAAATGTAAATTAGAAAAAAGAAAATTGTCCAACCAGAAATACTTATTTTGTTGCTATTAATAATAACCAAATTATTAAATACGAGTATATTGTTACTTAACATAAATCCCAACCCACTCCGGTTGGGATATCACATAACCAATTATCGTACAATAACAACATAACATTTTATCCAACCAAACTATTTACTTCTATTACCCGTATTATTAATCTAGTATAGTCAGTAATAGTGGCCACCCACCTTGGTCCCAATGTCCCCGAGCTTCACTTCAGGCGGTAACGTTATATGTGGCCTGAATGTGGGTGGAGTGATCACAGTCGGTTTTTTCCTATCGCTTTGTTGTGTTTGAACCGGGTTCTTGGGTGCTGGCGCTACGGTCGATCTCCAAACCGTCGGCTGCGACGTGATCAGCCATTGTGGTGATGGCCTGTTTGTTGTACTTGTTGTTGATGCTGAAAGTACTTAATAAATGATTAAAAAGTCTGATGAAAATTTATAATAATAGGGGCATCTGATCTTGAACTAAACTGAGTTTGTAATAATTGATATATGTACTACATATAGATAATGATTTTTCAATACACCTACTTCAAAACAGACATGTTATTGCACACTGTCTGTCCTAGGTGGGAATCGAACCCACGCATGTGGCGTAAGAGGTAGGGTGTCTTACTATCCTCGCCAAACGCCCGTCATTTAGCTATAACTTTTTTGGAAAGTTGTCGTTCGAAATATTATTCTCAAAGATAAAGAGCTGAGATTCACAAACGCTCATTCTTCTAAAGAAAGGGTGAAATATGAAACCAGTGAGTTTTAGTAGACTTGTTTTTAAAATACACGTAAACTTACGTCATATTAAGAAATATAAGTTCTTCATATATAAGTTTCATAGTTTAAACTCACCTGGTACACATTGGTAATGCGCTTCTAAATATTTGAGAGTGTTTGGACATGGGTCCCCAAACATCGTCGTGCTCGCTAGTATACTACAATTTTGATGCATGCTACACCTGAAACGGAATTATACACAATAAAATATACAGTCAAGCGGAAAATACGACGTATGAAAGTCGTCATGTCGACAATCAATTTGGGCCTCATTTGCACGAGTTAGGCCGGAGAGGGGGCCATGCAGTTTATTGGCAATCTCGCGGGCCTAACACGATAAACTCGGGTGCTGGGAATATTTAATTTTCGGCAATTTTCGTCACTCTTCGAGCGGAGTCGGGGTTACGTTATAGATTATGTCATGTTTATACTACGTGTGTTGTTACTTGTATATCAATATAAAATGCTCGAAGTAATGTACTTTTTTGCGATCTGTCAATTGAATTTTTTATTTAATAAAGCTGAGAAGCAGACTTCAGAAGGATTGTCTACATTTACAAAGCCTAGAAGACAAATTTCTCAAACGCACAGAGCAAGGACACCCGTGCACCGATATAGAGTGTGAGCGCCGTCAGTATGATATCTACTCTATACCACAGCAATATGTATCAACAGTATGTACTAAATGATAAGACAAAACATATGTCATCTGTTGGTAAAAGTGCCGCCCACTGACACGCTTGGAATCTGTTGAACAAGGCGGGTCTAGGAGGGGGGCGTTTCTATGTAATATTTGACTTGAGGATGCCAGCTAGGCGAGAAGATACTAAAATTTTGTACCTAGTCATCGAAAAGGCAATGAATAAGGAAGAGTCAAGATGAACAGAACAAAGGGTGGACCAAACGGGGAGAATCCCTCTCTTGAGGTAGAGAACTGATATTCGCTCAAAAAGCAGCTCGACTGAGGAAGTACCTCCACCTTTAAGAATACTGTAGCCAAATAACATAATGTTGTGTTCCTGTAAGGGTCGGTCAGGCGTGAGTGATGCCTACTGTGTTGCAGGTGACTATACGGACGGTAACCGCTTACCATCAGGTGGTCCGTATGCTTGTTTGCAGACTTCGTCGTAGTCAAGCCATAGTCAATCAAAGCCCTAATAATAAAAACTTAATTCTACTTGAAAACACAGTATTAAACCTCAGATTTTAATTAAAATAATACCGGTAGCTCGAAGACGCTCCATAACGCAATAATAACGTAAATTAAGCGTATATATTAAATTGGAGCACGTAAAATTGAAATTCTCATTATGAAACCCAAAGCGCCACAGTTTTCGTTAAGTACCAACAATTTTGGTACAAAAAAATGGCGAGGCATTTCAAGAAAACATTTTTTATATATCAACAAGATGGATGTAATTCGATACTAATTGGAGATAATATTATTAATGGCGTATTTGTTGACGTTACTTAATTGATCTTCATGTTTTTATACTCTGTTATTATAGAAATGATAATATAGATAACGTTTCTGGGTATACAGATTGTTTTTGTCATTATTAATACAACAGCCCACATGAATTAGTTGTTTTAACTTCGCAAAACTATTTTCACCATTTTTTTACTAAGGTAGCATAAGGCCTGCCTGATGGTAAGCGGTTATCGTAGCCTATTGACGCTTGCAACACCAGGGGTATTACTCGCGAGTTGCCGACTGAAATAATCTCTTCACACCATTCGATGCAGATTCCTAAGTCAGTCTTTAAAATACATAAATACCTATATTGATATTTAAAATTTGAGCCTGGATATTTTAGAATATCAAATGCACTGGAACTGGTTCTCATTCTCTCTCTATTGATGAGTGTGATTCACAGATAAAAAACATTTCCGAAATTCATTAAAATATTGATGATGTCAACTGAATAACAATTTAATTAACAGCTTACCGCACTGAAGCACTATTTATAACCGCATAGCAGATATTTATTAGTTCTCGAATAAACAGTTATTTTAGGTAATAACTGTGCTAATAATGCAATATAATTAAATACTGAATAATCTGCTCCAAGCTTTGAATGCCACAACTATCAAAATTCTGCGTTATTAAAACGAACGGTCCTATTTACGGTAGTACCAACCAACGTTTATGTATTTTATTACAATTCCGAATTTGAATATTCTGTATTATTTTGCTCCGACAATGAAGATCAACACAAGTGCACCAGTAAAGTGACATCAAGTAACAAAAGTCCGTGAAAAGTTTTTTTTTTATTATTAAATGGGCTTGCGTTTGGCCACTGACCCTAAGGGATGAAGACGAAGCCGAAGATGGAACACGCTTACCCAGAAGGAACCTATTCACTCTGGCCTTGAAAGTCCCTATATTGTATGAGTCAGGAAACACAGACGCAGGTAGCAAGTTCCACTCCCTTGCTGTCTGCATTATAAATGAGGATGCAAAACGCCGTGTCCGTATTTTCGGTATGTCAACAACGTGGGTGAAACTTTTCCCGGCGTCTTGTGGTCGGTAAGAATGGGGATGGTGGAATAAGGTTGAACAATTCCTGCGCACACTCTCCAAAATATATCCTGTGGAAAACCGATAGGCAAGCAACAATTCTTCGATGGTCGAGGTTTAAGTAAGATCGGTCTCTTTACTCAATGCTATCCAAGATAAGGTTGTATGGCTCTCAAACTTTGCCGAACTATAATAAACAAGAACTGACTGGCCTAATATAAGTCTAAGACGCGCGATAGTCTGGGCAAGCGCAGGTTAATGCACATAGTATTGGTGTCAGACCATAGGCCAGTGAAGCAGCCGCTGCAATTAAAAAGGATGATGATAATGAGGAGGTCTAGCTTACCTGCTATGCAAAACCCTTAAACTCCTAGTTGACATGCAGTTAACACTCCAGTCTGTATTGCCATGGTCGTTGCATATCGTTATCGAGAACCTTCCATAGTTCGCTCGTATCAAATGAATAACAGATCCTTCTCCGCAACCGATCTTCAAAGTCTTGCCTTCGCAGGCGTACGCTGTTTCATATCTTGGTTCTGGAAGAAAAGAGAAATGTCTTGTTACGAAGATTTAAGAAACAAAAATGTAAGTGTGGTGGGACCGTGGGAAATTAAAGTGATCTTCACACCGTATGTAAGCCATCGACCTAAAACTTAAGAGGAAATACTGGTGGCGTTTGTTCCATACAAACGTAATCCTCAGTTTCCTCTCTGGATAATGACACTAGAGCAATGATTATTTTACCATGCAATCTGTAGGTACCGCTGTATGTCACTCGGTTGTGTTTTTCTCCATAAACTAATTATATTATTAGCATTAGGAGCCTTCTAAAATCACAAAACCATACCATTTTTAACGCCCTTATCAGACGTCCAGCGAACAAATTTGACGAATATAATAAAACAAAGGAAAACCGACAGACATAGCTTCTTGTTTTTTTTTTTTTTAATCGATCCAGTTTTGGAGGAGGAAACCGGGGATTACGAAATAGCGATTTCGTCTAATTTAAATAGGTTCAAGCTGTAGTTGTCTCTATCGCTCTCGAGCGGGATAGCTCGGGCACAGCGCGACAGCAATAGATATGTTAAAAACCTATTTTTCAAATTTCTCGCAGCCATCCTTTCCTCTTAAAAGATATCGAAAATAAAAGCCCGGCAGGCACTCGCACTGATTCACTCCGTCATATACAAGATCCTCGCTCATTTCGCGGTATGACGCTGCAAAAACCGCGTAAACGATCTGTCAGTGCCGCCATTAATTTGCCCAGATTTATTATACGCGATCCTTAGAATATGCACACCTTACACCCAGTTATTCTGTCTATTAAATCGTGAAGATAAATCTTCGCGCGGTATACATTGCAGTTTCTTCGCTAATCCAAACTTTGGCGGGCGGAAGCCACGCCTCAATGTTTCGCCGGGTTCGATTCATCGTCGACGTAACTAGAAATTGATTATGAAATGTTGAGTCGACAGTTTTCGTTTTGTCTTCGCGCGGTGTTTGCTTTTGGATGAATGGTTCCTGAACGTAACGATCCGATAAACAATATCGGATCCGTTTAATTGGATTTATTTGTGAACGGACGTTCTCGGCGAACGTTGTTTTTCGCTCCTCCGTATTCGACGAATATAAATGAATCAATTCTATTTATATTATTGTTAATATAAGTTACGTTTGTACTGGAAGTTGGGACTGACAAGATTAATATTGCAGAGCTAGTATAATTTTTATTTGTGATTGGATATTGCGATTCTGTCAATTTCAGAACGGAAAATGTTGTCCTGAGAGAATTTAAAGTTTATTTTTCATTTCAAAATCAAAATCAAAATCAAAAAGTCATTTATTCAGTTTAGGCCTTAGTAAGGCACTTATGAACGTTATGTACATACAGTTGAATTTACCACCGGTTCGGAATACACTTAAACTGAGAAGACTCCGGCAAGAAACTCAGCAAGGTTTTTTTTTTGTGGAAGATCATTTAATTTTATATTACAGCTTTTTTTTATGTAGTTTTCTGTTATCCGTAAAAGGTCATCATGAATATTTTGAAGATTAAAGAGGTATTTATTTATTAGTATATCATGGAGAAAAAGTAAAATCATAACTGCCTACGCTTCCTATTTCTCAATGGTCAAACGCTAACTATACCTAGTGAAAACTGCATCTAAATTGGTGCAGTGGCTCTCTTGTTATTACCACAATAACGGACATACAGACAGAGTAACGTTGTGTTTTATAATATGTAATGAAAATATCGGGGACCTATGAAAAAATACCATCCACTAAATCCAATGATTTAATAAGAAAATATCACAAGACAAACGGCGACGTATTTTTCAGGGAGACCGCAATAATCGTATGAAAACGTAGCGATTAATCAAAACGTTGTCGGGCGATTTATTGTGGGTACAGATTAACGTAAAGCCCAATAAATTCATCCTTTAAACATCGGTTAAACGAGAGTTACAAACAAACACCACCCACCAAATGCGAGCGGCGATTAAACGAATTTTATTTAAAAAATAAAAATGGCGAATCCGTCGGCAAGTGTATATAACACTTTGACAGGCATAAGGATGATTAAAAAAAGCCATTTATCAAAGCCATTTATTAAAGTCAATTTTTCCGGATTTCATTTAATTTTCTTTTTAAAATGAGTTTTAGTGAAACTGTACCCCGTCTAGGTACTGTCATAAAATTATTTCATGGAAAAACAATGACCAAAATTCTAACATTGTATCGACACTTTAAAAATCAACTAGCAATCTAATGGTGCGTCCACGTTACGCGAACCGTGCACGAGCCGAGCACACGTGGAGCACGGTTCGCATCACGCTCGTGTTGTAGGGTCATTATACATCCACACTACATCGCGAAAAACGAACGAATAGATGCTCGACTCGTGCTCAGTTCACGTAGCGTGGACGCACCATAACACTATGACATTATTAACGTATAGATACCTAGTGACGTACACACAACAAAGAATGCTGTATCGATAAAAACCTAACCTATCATGTTCAACATTTATATCGTTTACTGGTATTTTAACAAATTAATTGCAGTGATTAGGATATGTCATATTTTATAATTGGAATCGTTTTGAGTTCCGATTATGAAAACAACTGGGTATGCGGTAGCGGTGGCCATTTATTTTTTTATCGTAAATAAATTAAAAGAAAAAGTAGTTTCTAATTTGTCACATTTGAAATCTTGACTAGTTCAACATTCTTATCGTTTGTGGAAATCTATAGTATATTTAGCTGGTTAACGAATTAATAATACATTAATATTTGAATGTATTTGAAGGGAATGAAGTAGCAAACTACAATCTATTAAATATTTATTACTTTAAAGCTTAATTAACTCGTTAATCTGACTTTATAATGATATACGACAGAATCTGACGTAAACACTCGAATCGAACGATAATTATTTAATTGATTAAACTGTAATATCGATAAGCGTATAAATTAATATAAATAAATGTAGAGAAGTCACATCAATTCGCTAAAATATTAATTAAATTAGACTCAGAATTGACACTTCGCCGAATTTTATAATTAACTATATTACAACTTGTTCTTAATGTTTAGTGGCTTTAAGAGTTAAGAATAATTAATCCGGTTGAAGGAATTTCGCAAAACAACATATATAATAATTGTTATTAATAGAAAGATAATAATTATTATGTATGAAACACTGAAATGCAAAAAAGTCCTGTCTCGTACAATATCGTGAATATTATCGATATTTTTTCGATTACAAAATATTTTTGTAGTATCGCAACACTACTTTCCAGTACACACGCAAAACTGCACTTTGTGTCTATATTAGAGATTAGAACGATACGCGAGAAACTATTTTAAATCACTCGAAAATAGCACCCCCGGTATCGTGGGTAAAATCGCTAGTCACCCCCCTAATAGTGGGGCTGGAGGGTGTATAATAAAAATGATTTATACGAGATGTCCAGTTAGACCACTTGTTATGAAGGGTAGGAAACAATTTCATATAAAGAGTCATATTTTGAAAGGGATATTATATTGTGAAGGTTTGGTAGGCGCTACTGTAACCGTATTTTTTGAAAAAATACTGTATGCAAATTAAACGAATCAAATAATCTAGTTATAACATCCACATACATAATTCCACACTCACACATTCGAATAATAATTACGTCTGTACATAACAATTCCTTTTTCAAACTCCGTAATTACCCCGGTGCGTTTCTCAAATGGAACACAAACATACGCAATACCTACATTAAGCCCCCTATTTCAAACGATATAAAGATGAAATTCACTCGTTTCATCTGTAAATGCAAAATAGGTTCGCATTATGGAACCTCGTTAGCGAATACATGCGACTGTCATTTGATATTCGACCGCCGAATGGTGAGGACGTCCCTACGCATTTACATAATATTTTATTGAAAACAAACACTGTTTGCCTATCGTATAAGGTTGAATTTCGTTCGTTTATATTTTGAAGCCACAGATGTAACGATATTGGTTAGCGGGTGAATTTAATTTCGTCTGTCATTAATCGAGATCAGTAGTGGTCTACTATGGGATTATTTGGAATTTTATTAACAGAATTTTATGGTGGTTGTTATTACATCTGGGGATGGGGTAAAGTGTCATTGGAAGTATTGCGGTGGCAATTGAAAAGACGTAGGGTGAGGCACACCGTTTTTGGCACGTACAGATGTTGTAAGTTTATGAGAATTTATCATGTGTATAATAAGCGATGTCTCGGGATATTATTATCGTTTCCAAATCCATCCATATCGATATTTATTCTGACTGTAAATCAATTAGGGTATGACATCTTTGACTGCATCTCTATGTAAACTGCTCACGTTAAACACAAGGTAACGTTGTTAACGCTAACACTCTATAATATTTTAACCTAATGGTCAAAGGAAAAATTGGGTTAGATTCCTAGAATTAGAATGAGTTTTCCGTGAAGACACCGTAAGGTAATAGGGTTTTTCATAGTACCCGCCTGGCTGGCTACTACCCTCAAGTTGAAAATCTGTCGCCAAGCACCTACCGGTATTCCAGTAGCTGCACTTGAAAGGCAGTTCTATTCTTGGCTTTGTGTGCTTACCACCGTTGGTTCTTCATTACTTAATATGGTGAAATTGTTATCCAAGACTAGCCTATCCATAATACGAGTAGGACTAGGATTCGTGGTCTTTGAGCTCCGTACAAAGAACGAACTGCAAATGGGGCTCTGTAATCGCAAATAAAGTGAAACTACTTTATTATAATAAATAATACGTTTTTGAGAATAATTTAACGTTAATTAATAGTTCACTACCCGTTGGCTCGCAGATGGAACGCGTGTCCTATAACTACACAATATGTATTATGAAAAAAAATAGAATTCCAGGAACTGCCAGGCAGTCAATTAAGCTTATTTTAACTTTTCGTCTTTAATACAAAAAAATAAAACTCGATGCCATTACTAGCGAGAGGTGACAAAATTGGACAAAGTTTTTATAGATTATTTTGCGACGAAACGAAGGATACGTCACTTCATATATTTGGGCGATATTTTCTAACGAAATTTGAGCGTCAGGTGCTTTTCGAGGCTGCGAGTAACATTTTTAAGATGTTATTTTCTCTATGAAATTCTGAAATATTTCAGTAACATATTATGTAACTTTGAAAATTTACTCGGAATATGTTTCTCACATTATAAATAGGCCATTAGATTGCATTTTTATTGTTGTATAACCGTAATAAACGCAGCCGAACAGATAAGAGTAATGGACATTCTTTTTCTTAAGGTATGTCTATGAACGTAGAATATACGAGACACTAAATATTTTAAAGAATTGAATTTTAATCATAATCTAAAACAGAGTAAAATTCCAATTATTTATATCAATGTTCATTCTTTTTAATACTGAAAATATTTAGATTATTCGCAATAACTAGATCTAAAATTTCATCACGAAAAAGTAATACAGTCAACAGCTTTGGAGTTCAAATACGGGCCGCGGATTTCATTATAAGAATTTGCATATTTTTCAGTCCAAAAACTCTCGGAAACAGCCAGTAACTGGACATTTTACCCTACCTTTTGAATTGTTATGATTTATCAAACGGAAAAGGTTTTGGGATGTCGTGATTTTTTTTTCTTTTAATGTTTTATAAATTCAATTCAAATACAAGTTTTCAATACAAGTCAATTTGATTATAAATTCGGAATTTAAAACCGCAACCGTAATGTTGGCTTCCGAATTCGAAATTTAAAAGATTCAAAACTAGAAGCGGCTGTAAAATGGTACACGGGAACGGTACGTTGAGCCGGCTTGACGTCCAGGAGTCCCGGGTAGCGATCGATTCCCGAACCGAAGGAGATGTTTTACTACTTGTTTTACGAGTTACGGAATCGCACCCCGATTTGTCGGCGTTACGTAGGGAAATCGGTACGTTACTTGCGGTGCTCTGATAAAAATAAACCCCAGGAGAGTTGAAGTTTGGGTATCGTATACTTTTACTAAGCACAAGTATCGAATGAGGTACTTGGCTTCGAATCGCTTTGACTTATTCAAAATGTTCCCAACTCTTTTGATCTAAATAACCGTAATGGAACTGCATTAGCAAGCACTTTCAAAAGAAACACGTAAGTATTTTTGTTAGGAGAAATAAAATAAAAACTTCAAGTTAAATCGTACATCACAGTCGAACAAGATTATTACGTTTGAGCGGACATTGGCACCTAATTGAAGCATCTACCCTATGTTTCAATTTTAGAAACGAAGCCATTGGATAATCTAGTATTATACTAGCTTTAAAAATATAAGAATCATTGTTAAAGCAATGTTTTTCTTACTGACGGTGTTAAACCTTAGGCATCCATCACCCTTGCTACTACTGGCTACCAATTATACCATAGTGATCAATAAAAACCAAAATACTTTTTTTTTAAAATATTATATAGTTTTTATTTAAATATAATAATGTCTGTTATCAAAATATACTATAAAACTAATTTTATAGATAAATATTTTAACTTATATATAAAAAAAACTACCATGACTTTAAAATATAGATTAGTCTTTTTATTCAAAAAAAAGTTTTCGATGTTCAAAAATAAATTGAATGCGTCACTATAGAATAACATCATCATGTGATTTTTGTAACTTCAGTAAATCGTCCGAACGCATCTCGCACGTGGGGTCGAAGGGAGCGGAACTGGGCCCTTAGGGCTTTTTTAACAGTTTCTATGTGCAATATATGCACCCCTGGTCACGTAACGTATGAAGTAGCTTCCTGTATGAGCGAAATCATTTTTCTTTTTTGCTCATTGTTTAGATTTTTCAAGTGTTGATGGACTTTTAGCCAGTATTATTTTAGGATATAGAAAATACCATAAATTATACTATTATAAAAATAAAGGTAAACTTTCGGTTGCACTGCAAAAATAACTAGCTAAAGAAAAACCTTATTGGATTACTTATATCTATTGGGTACCCTCAAATAAAGAATATCCTCGAATACAAATGTACTGTATTACACATAAGTAGTGTAAAATTATCTCCGAAAGTCCCGTAACACTATACCATTTCTAAAGCCCCCCGTACACTATCCATACACTGCATGATTTACCTCGACATGCAGAAACCGTGAACAGAATTACGGGGAGGTGGGAATAGCGGGAGGGTTATCAAATAAGATTTTTTCCTCAATCGAGGGTTGAGGGTCGCCGGAGGGTTTCGTCCGGTTATACAATTTGATGCGTTTATATCAGGCGTTTACTCGTTACTAGTGACGTCATGTACTGAGTTTTTTATTTCGATTTTGGTTATTATAGTAATCTGTTAGCAACTGTGATTATGACTTCATACATATATGGTAGATAACCAAATGTTAGTTAGGTGTATTGACACATCCTACGTAAAACATATTTACTTTGACATTTATATAGTAATAAGTTTTGTAAATATTTGTTTGTAGTCATAATTTTTTACTCAATTTTGGGTAACATATTTTTTACGCGACCTGCAACAGTTGTTTGGTCGATTCGTGATACAAGTTTATTTTCAATATTTTTATGAAATCTCGTTTTCAAACATTCTATTTTTAAAAATCTTTTTTTTAATAAAATTCCTATCTTATTCATTGTGGTAGGTTACTGAATTATTTTTAAGTGTAAGATTTTCGCGGGAACCCCTAGAGTGGCCATAAATAAGTCGGATGTTTGGTCCTTCGCGATACAACGTAGTGCACAGTGCACTAAATTCAGCCGGGTGCGCCTTTCCCCTCCGTTTGGGGTACTTTTCACCTCCGGAAAGGTGTCAGGGGCCTTTGTCAGCGGAATTGCTGTGAAACAGTTGCACTTTTGAGTGTTTTCCTTGAGAATTTAGAAAATGTATAGGGGAATAAAGAACCGTATGTATTTTAGTAGAATATACCGACAATGTAGCAATCAAATGAACTATCAATCAATCAAAAGAACTATGAAGAGTACAATTAGAAAAACAAAAATAAGTTTCCGTATGAATAGGTTCAAAGTCCAAAGGAATCTAGAGAAGCCAGACGAATGAGTCTCAGTGACCACAGACAAGTGTCAGGTCTCATATTACGTTACTCATGTTGCCAACACTTTCGCATGCCTACACTCCTGAGGGCATATAAATGGATGTCTCGTGTGCCAGTATCATGTATGTTAAGTCTTCACAGGGATGAAAAAAAATTTGTTTCCTCTTTATGTGTGTTCTCAATTTAAATAATAAATGAATGAGTGCAAGGCTTTATTAATGACTAGATTTTATTTGTAAATTAAAATACTTATAAATTCCTCACCGATTTTAATTATCAATTAAATTAAATTGAAATGGCTTGTTGTACGGGTGGAATTTCTAAAGAATTCTTTAGAATTTCAAGTGTTCTCTAAGTAAGCTACGAAAGAAATCTAACCGATATTTTTCCATTTGTTTTTTTCACAACATAATGAAAAATGTCTTCAAATCTTCACAAGTTTATACCATTTAACCGATCACCAGTTATAATGCATGCTAGTCAATGTTTATTCTCGTGAATATACTGACGACGAAGGAAAACCAGGAGATTCCCGTGGGAGGAGGGGAAATAAATAATTTTCCTTTTGTCGCGTCACCGTTGCGTGGTGGCGTTGATGTCACGTCCTACCTCCTAATGTGCAGAATAATATTTCTGACGCGTAATAGATGGCGCTTCGGGCGATTGTCACAAATATTCCGATGTGTAAGGGATTGGCCGTAAAATTCTCAAGAGGTAAACTTGAAATGGTAAAAAAAAACTTGTCACGTAACAAGCAGTATAAGAGGTCAAAAAGGCTCCTGTCTAAGCTTATCTAATAACACATTATAAGTAAACAATTAAGTTCACAATCAAGTATTTTTTTTTTTAAATAAATTTATGTTTCACAATAGTCCATATGGATAACATATTCTCTTTTAGATGTATACAGACAGAGAAACAACTTAGTAAATTGAATATTTAGATTATTAATAATTCAAATGAAATAGATTATTAATAGCACAGAGAGATTTTGGTGAAAGATTGTAAAAGCCATTTGGGGCAAATTCCTGTTAATGTAAAAAACTGAGTTTTTTTTACAGTTTTATCGAAGAGTGGTTTCTGGTCGATACCTAGCACAAGGCACAACAATCCATGGTGCCCAATAATCCAATCCACGTTACAGCCTACGGGCACTGGGTAAGTCGAAAAATAAAGGTACCTAACTCCCCTTTTATATGACACCTACGTATGTATAATTACTATAGGTATCTATATCAGATTAGGTAATTAAGCCATCGATAATTTGGTTTTTGATTCATCGATAATCTGTGACTACTGTTGAAATGGCCACTTATTTGTTGACAACCTTGTCAAATAGTATTTTGGTTCAATACCCTTGGATAAGTCCGCTATGTAATCAAGTATCATACTTTGTCTATGAGGTATTACCGGTATTACCACAGATGACTAAATAGTTACTACGTAAGTATTACTAGAATGAGAAAATAACTACTAGGTAGTAAGAAGGCATATCGAGTTTTTATGGAGGTCCCATTCCAAAATTTGTAAAAGAAATGCAATATTTAAATTGATTCTAATTTGATTTTTTTACCCTGATATTTTCCGACGTTAATGCTAGACACCACAACAGACAGATATCGTTTTGACAGAACTACTAGAAAAGAAAAAGAGGATCTTGAAAATAACTAAATGCAAATAATAGCTGGTTCGGGCTGGCAACAATTTTAAAGATCGTTCACGATATCGTATACTCTGTGGTAGTAATCCTACACCGTGTGGTCACTAGCTATACGTGAAACCGGAATTATGTGGTCGGTACTGCGTGGGTTTCGTATTTTGTATCTTGTTAAAGCAGACAGCTCATATAGGTAGCGTAGGTATAAACGGACGAAGTACATACAAAGCCTTTATTCTGAAAAAAAAAAAGGGAAGTATTCAATCTAAATACATTGTCACTACAACAGAGTAAGGAGTCGATATATATATAGGGACGAAAAATTCGTGCCCCGTGAATGAGTCGTTTTTCCATAGGGTTTTGGCCGATTCCTATAATTTACGGACCGTTATCGGAGCAAAGACCTCAAAGATGCCTCAAAGCTTTACATATCAGACCCTCCCATATGGAAGTAGCTATCACAGGTAAAATTAGCTTACGAAATTATCTATATGCCCAGTTTGGCAATAAAAAAACCTACTATTGGTAAGCTAAACGAATCGTTTTTGTTTATAGAAACCGGGCATTATAGAGTTTGGTTGAAAATACCTATGAAACTGTTGATAATTCGAACTAATTTGAACTCTATAAAACTCTATGGAAAGAAAACGTCTCATTGTGTAAATCGCATAACTGAGTGCGAGCGCCCCGGGGCTGTCAGTCTAATATCGATTCTATAACCACATGAAACCTATAATTTCTATTTTGATATTTGACTTCCCATTAAATACCAAGTTATAAAATCTCTAAGAAGTAATTTCAAAGGATGCAACACAACATTAGAGCATTGAAAATTCAATTGTTATATATTTGAAGTACAAAACCGTATTACAAGCATCCTCAACCTCATGTAGCGGTAGTCTGCAAACTCGATTATTGTATCGTTTTCAACCGGCTTCGCTCACGGCCTGAAGTTAGTGGCGGAACAGCTCCAATGTTTTCGATTGTGGTAACTAACTTAACTGTTGTGTGAATCGAACCATTCTTTGTTTCACAATTGTTTCCAATTTTTCATCTGTTTGCTGCACTAATTTAATTTGATTGTTTTCAATTCCATTTTGAAAACAGACTTTATTACAGATATGTATGCGCAGTTAAATGCGCTTCTCTCTGACCTAAATTCTTCCTCCGAACGATAAATAAAAACGTAACCATTTATTTACTAGTTGAGTCCTCACGAAAATAGCGAATCGTCAAGGAAAAACACATTCGCATCCGAGATTTGTTTAAGGAAACCGAAATACGTGACTCAATCGACGTTTCGTTACACTTGACAAAAGATGGCTACCAAGATGGCGACATGTCACGTCAAAAAAGGCTGGTATTCTTCCCGCCACTTCACCCCGCCTACGTATTTTTTTTAACCGCACACGCAATTTCCTGAGCTTTTATTTTTCGCCAAGCATAGCTGTCCCGGTTCCGTTATAAATGGTATTTGCTACTGTAATGATCACTTAATCGAGGTGAAAGAAAGTAATTTGTTTGGCGCGTTGTTTTTTTTTTAATTTTACTACGAGGCCACGGCGTTTCTGTTTATGCCTAATGCTAGACCTCTTTGGTGAAATATGAGCGTGATAAGAGGAATTTCGTTCGCTATAATTATAATGGCTGTAGGTTATTTATAGTGAAAGAACTCGTTACGTTTTAATGGTGACCACTATATTACACTGTGGGCGTGCCCTCAGCGTTATTCTAAAACAACCCTATTTTATAGTTATTTATACGACGGATAGAATTTAAATGTAGGTGTTTATTTATTGTAAATTATATGTTTTTGCCGGAATAACTGCATCGAAGCTATTTTAGTTCTCATGAATTTTTTAAACTAGCAATTTACTTTCTTGTCTAACCGCATACTATTCACATGGCTGAGGTGCAATAAAATCTAGTTATCGTTTTAATCTAAACCCAGTAGCTCAGTGGCTCATTACCTGGCCTCGCTTCTCAGTATTTATTGTCGTAAATGCGTTGTTATGATATAACAACGTTATTCGTAATGTTAAAGATAAAAGCACATTTTTTTGTGAAAAACAGCAAACTGAGGCGTACAGGGACGAATTAGGTTGGTTCTGTAGCCTTATCTTTAATTTCAATTTATATGTGCCTCGATGTGTATACGTCCTGATTAAAAACGAAATTCATATCTATAAAAATCCATGATAAAAGTTTCAATATAAAAAAAGAATTTTGATTTTGCAGCTGGTATTGAAAGCAAACACTTGCCGAGGCATTATTTTCCCACAATTGCACGGAAGCCCACCCGTCTAAACCTGCCACCGGCCCTGGCATCCTCTAATGACAACATCCCAGCTCCCGTCACTTCACCACAATCCCGGGGAAAACATTAATGATCGCTCAGACACTCGGATCCCGCGTTTGATGGCTTTAAAGCCCTTCCACACCGGCAAGTTTAGTTCCTCGCTATCTTACTTCAAGTGTTTTACGACTTGAATTAGCACTGAGTAGAGTTTTGATCTGTTAAGAAAAGTGTTGGGCTTGAATTGTTTTTGTGTTCTCATCGCATTGATCTAGTAAAAACAAGATGGTAGGTGTATAAAACGAAAGATAAACGTCATTTATGACCATTGAGCTATTATTACTACGTATAGAGAAGACGCCACACAGCCACACATCACAACTATGTTCCGTTTAAGTTTGGCCGTCCGGCCACACTTGTTGTTATAGAACGATAAACGAAATGCGTAAGCGCCGTGAAAATCACGGTGTTTGCGAGAAAATACTCCTAAAAGCATTTTGATAGCGCTACGTATTTCTAATGTCTGCTTAAGCGACTAATTATTGTTTCAGCGCTAAAAAGAACTTTAGTTGACTCTACAAAAATGGGACATTACCGTTGTTTATGATAGCTTCTCTATACGTAGTAATAATGGCTCAATGCTTATGACAGTGACAGTTTGATCACAAACATTTTTTGCTACTTCCAAAGTAAGTACTAAGTTCTCAAGTGAAAATTTTATTGTAAGTGTGAAACGGCATTACAAGAAAATGTTTCTATTGTATTTTTCACACCTAAGTAGGTACTTGAATTATGATGATGGCGACTTTTATATAATGACGTTAGTTTTATTTTTATTACCTGAAATAAGTCCTAACTTGCTTCATAAATAAGTCGTATAAAGGAGGTTCCTACTCACAGCTTTATAAATAAAAATACCTATCGATCTATATTATTCAGAGACACAGATCCAGGAACAGAAAACATAACGTGGAAAACCAACCAGTAAACGTGGAAAGCAAAATTTATAGCACAATCCAGTACAATGATAGCGAGATTAGCTTGTCCTTTCAAATCGGATTGGAATACGAATCCGAGATATATCCGTTGAGTTGGCACAAAAGAATTGGCGCGATATCGCTCGCTGTCGTCCTGCGGCGGCCATCTTGACACGACGTTCCCGCCAAAACGTTTGAAAATCGAACGTCTCTCTAGAGACGTGTCACTTTTGAATCGCATAAGGTGTTCTTCGAATACGAACGTTAGTGATCGCATGATATTATTATATTAACCATTTGACATAAATTCTTGGATTGGGACTTGCGAATTCTCAAATTGTGTTTAGAAATCATTGAGCTATTATTACTACGTATAGAGAAGCTATCATAAGTAAAGGTTATATCCCATTTTTTTTAGAGTCAACTAAAGTTCTCTTTAGCGCTGAAACAATAATTAGTCGGCTAAGCAGACAGTAGAAATACATAGCGCTATCAGAACGCTTTTAGGAGTATTTATCTCGCAAACACCGTGATTTTCACGGCGCTTACGCATTTCGTTCATCGTTCTACAACAACAATTGTGGCCGGGTGGCCTCACTTGACTTGTGATTTGTGGCGTCTTCTCTATACGTAGTAATAATAGCTCAATGTTAGAAATTCAGATTTTATTTGCAAGAGATTATTTAAAATGAAAATCGTGATCTCAAATATTCCATTTTAACCAATTCCAACACGATTATTGTTATGTTCTATTCTACACAAATGACTTACAACGAAGCCCTAGAATGACAGTTAATTCGTGTATCCAATTTCTAAATAACAAAAGCCAACATTCCACCCTTCGTCGATGAGATTAAAAATTCAGTAAATACATTGTCATTACACCGTTCTACATAATAATCGTATGAAATATCTATGTATTCAAATACCTACTTATTACGTTATTTCTGGAAACGATCACCCGTTTGATGGCATTAATAATTCTGATTCATTGTCGGTAAATTATTATCATAGAACTCGTGGTACCTATTTCATTTAAGATTCTGTTTTGTATCTGTTTTATTAGATAGTTAGTTTTTTTGTTTTATAACTCTTTTTAAATTTTCCTCATAAATTAACGAAAGGTCCCGATTTAGCGAAAGGTAGCCAGTAGAAAATAATTTTGAACAGAACCCGTGGGTGGGAGTGACGATTCTCAGCAATGAAGGGAAGATTGAAAAGGAAGATAGCATGCAGTCAAAAGCAAGTATCTCTAGGGTCAAAAGGTGATTCATCGTTTCCTTCCCGGTCAGTTCTTCTCAGTGCATCGTTGTTTAACTGCCAATTATGATGACAATTACTTCGGAAATTTACTCCTCTGTGGGAGTTCGTGATTTTCTCTTATTTGCTTGACAGCTCACGCTAATATTATCTGATTATGTCCATGATTAGTTTTAAGTTTGAAAGATTTTATACCTACCTTTAAAACAGTACAGTATTAACCAACTGATATGGCTTACCGATGTACCTGCGCAGAAGATACTTTTTGTACATTATCAAAGCGCGGGTAACCGCTATTGGTCGGCAGCTGCCGCCATGTTAGCGCGTGCCGTGCGGAGGGGCGTGACTTGTGAGTGAGACGGAACTAACAGCTGCAGTTAATTATGAACCTTATAGCTAAGGTTGATTGTAAGTTTTAAGCATTCTTTCGTTAATCTTCGGGGCCATAGTTTCTTTTATGTGCGAACGAAGATTCACGACGCGCCATATCAGTTGGGTACTACTGTACCGAGATTGACTAACTGATAGACAACGCACACGCCTAAGCCATATCTTCATTGAGTTCTCCTAAGGGGTGCAATCATTATGAGTTTTTAAAATTGTACCCCTAGGCGGGTGAAACCGCTGGCTAATAAATATGTATGTTTGTGTGTAATTAATATGTGCGGTTCTTTAATTATTGATTTTTGGACATTTTGAATTATCACTGTATTTAATTTTACGCAACGATAACTTAGCGTTTAAAATGTATTAAATATAATAATAAATAAATAAATGGCAGGTAATGCAATTGGTTGTCGACTTTTCAATATTTTTTCAAAATTATTACTTATACAAATGTTCTAAAAGTATAAAATTACAAAATGAAACCGTCCATATCAAACATTGTACATTTTAACTGTTCAACACTTGTAATACATCAAAATACAGTATGAAAATAATAGTTTTATGCAATCTGCGCGATAACATTCCTTGGTCATGTTACAGTTCGCGTGACTTGGCCAAATAAAAAAAATGAGCCGGCGGGCGAATTTGATACACCGGGTAACTTAACTCTTAATATCTTTATCTAAATCGGACCATAAACAAAGATGACAAATTTTTTTCACGGGACCGTGGACACGACATGAACTTTATTTCTGGTTTCGTCAAGTTTATTTAAGTGAATTATTCAGATCTCAGTAATTTTTGATGGGTCGTGAAAATAGCATGAACTGGTTTTATTCAACTACTGTCATGCACAATGGGTTTTATTTTGTTTGTGAAATTTATGAACTATGATAAAATGGTTTATTGTAGAGAGAGACAGTTAATTTCTTGAAAAAGAATAATAGTGATTTCATTCTTAAAGATAAATCTTAACACAAGTTATGTACGTAAGTTTATTATAACGGTAAAATCAAATTAGCTATAAAAAACTATGGATCAGCGTAGAGTTGTTATCAAAAGAAAAAAAATACGAGGAAACGCTTATTAAAAAAAAAAATATATATTATTATTACCACCCTATGTCATACAGGTCATTATGTATATGTGTTTATAAAATAACATTCAGGATTGTTATTATTTTAAAAAATACTTTTGGTTATATCAGTTAGTAAAGTTAATTTTCTTCAAAAAATATTCCTTCGTTTTGACCGAAAACAATTGCACACATACCATAATTACAGCATCCCCGAACGGGAAATTATGAAAAAAAAACCTGAATGGATACGATTGCCGCCACCGACAGCGAGCCGTGACTCTCAACATTTTGTCTCTGGTCACGAACATCATAACGCCTTAAGCCGTGCACACACGCCACGACTCCTTTGGTGTGAAAATGGGATATAATTTGGGGAATAATCAAAAAAACCGGTTCGCGTGCCCTGCGGACATTACGGGCGGCCCCACCCGAAGCGGCCATGTTAATGTTGCCAGTACATATAAACGCGGTATGTATGTAATGAGCCGAGGAAAATTGTGTTGCCATAAAAATAATTGTGTTTCCTACCACCCCCGGTAACTGTACGTCACTCGATTAGTCCCGAGACTGCGACGCTACTATCGGTTTTGTTTTCTTATTTCCATAATGAAGTTTCTAAAGGGCCAGTTGTTTTAGATTAGGTTCACTAGACTGTAATTCAAAATAATATAAATAGTTTTATTAGCTTTAGTTGTTAATTCATTATAATAATTATTACCAATATAAATTTATAAAATATTTATTTTGAGGTGTTTACTGAGATCCAGTGAACAGGCTTCTAATGGGAAATAATAATAATAGGAAGGCCATTGAAATTATTTTTAAATACATAATGCTATATTCTTTTACTAAAAGTATAACATATACTTTTGTTTATGTGGTAAATTATGTTTTACTAGCGTCTTTGAATCCGACTGGTAGTTCCAGAGATTAGCCCGTTTAAACAAATAAACAAAAAAACTCTTCCGCTTTATTAGCTTTAGTTGTTATTATAGTAGTATAGATTTGGTTGTCAACCGAAGACTGTGTACTACATACTTGTCACATTGTCCCGTTTTGCCCATTCGTATAGCGAGTGACATAACGTAGGAAACCAACGGTAGCACATTATTATGTACCGTTTTTGTTCGGGTTCGATCCTACAGATTTATGTGCTCGGTTGCTCGCCTGACTTTTATGCCTCCTCCGTTATACTTTTAGCTTTCTCGAGAACAAACGGTTGGCCGCGTTTTCGTCAAGTTATTTTTGGTTCGCTTGTTTATATTTTTGATTGTTTAGTTAGTTTTAGTAGCTGATCGAACGTTTGTAGGTAGTCTGCTTTGTTTCTTGAAGTTACGTGCTTGCCCTGGACCGGAAAAGCTCGTTACGGATCTTTATAGCGATCGGTTTATAAATTAAGAATATTTAGTGGCTTTTTTTATGTTGCTATGGAGTTCTATTTACTCGTTAAGAAATGGTCATGAATTTTCTTAACTGTTTATTGTTTATTTTATAAACGAACAACGAAGTTACAATTTGATGTTATTTGTAAATCTTCCGGGATCCGAACAAAATTCTGATAAAGCAATGTTGCGTCTATTGGCAAAACAAGGTGTATATTGTTAGAATGATCATTATTGACCTAACCCTGACCTAAATGATTTGGAGTTGGCGCATTATTCATTTTTTTTTCACGAACTAGCTTTCGCTTAGCTTTACCCACGTTTCCGAGGGGTTTATTTAAGAAATAAGATTATTATTTCATTCTAGGGATTTTATTCTGATCTATGTATCAGATTTGAATTTGAACCCGTTGGCTCGCGGATGGGAAGCGCGTCCTATAACTACACGTGAAAAAAAAACTAGGAACTATATACGTGTCAACTGATCCCTTCACATTTATGATATTAATATTAAAGTGGTTACATAATTTCATATCAATAATACCTAGAGTTAATTTTACTCTACATTATATTAAATCTGCGTCGTCGTGTCGTATGTAACAAGCCTTAGCATTCGATAAACGGAACCGTATCGGGAGCATTTACCGTGTAAACTAGTATTTTCCACCAATTTGATCGCTCCGTGTACGGTCCGCCTAACGTGATTACATGGTGCAACGTGTTTAGACACCCTTATTACGACATATCAAGTGTATGTGGATCTTAATTATATCCTTTAGCTGCGTCTTTAATATATTGGCCCTGATTCTGTTGTTCACAACTAAACTAATTTTAATCTCACTATGTCTCTTTCTAACAAAGAACATAAGAAAAGGATGTAAGAAATTTAGTTCTGTCAAATTAGTCCAATGCTTGTTTTCAATATAAATTTAGTCACCATCTATCGCGGTTACGCCTAAATTCACGCAAAATAAGACGGCAAAGATTAATTTGACAACTTAAAGTATGTTCTATCCTTTTTCAATAATGTTCGTAAGAAAGAGATGAGATGTGACTAAAATTAGTTTAGTGCGATTTACAACAGAATCGGCACGATTATCATACTATACCTCCAATTCAAGGCAACTTTTTGGGTAAGATTTAAAAGAGCGATAAGTCAAGTCTTTGCTTAAGTAGTAAATCTGATGGCAAGCACTTAACAGTGTTCCGACAGATGCACTTGAGAGCCAGTTCCATTCTAGGCTTACCACCTTCGGCCACTTCATCACTTACCATCGTGAGATTGTGGTCACATACCAAGAATAAAAAATCTAAATCCAGTTTTCATAAGTTACTTTTAAGGGAGGTAGAGCGTAACTCTATGGGTAGAGCAAAGCATTTATTTTGGTCGACTGGGGAAGTACCTCCACCTTACAGAATACCGCAGCCAAATAACAATGTTGTGTTCCTGCGTGCGAGTAGAGTTATCAGAGCTCATTGGGGAGGGGGGAAGGGTTGTTAACGCGTGATGCCCCGGGTGTTGCAAGCGTCCATATGGCTGCGGTAACCGCTTACCACCAGGTGGGCCGTATTCTTGACTTTGGTTAATTCGAGTATGAAACACGCGCTTTACAGCTTTTAAGAATCATGGATGACTACCGGGGCCTGGCCACTTCACTGATGAAGATTTACATGATAACGTAACGTAAACATAATACCAACTAAGTACCCGACAGTCAACAAACTAATTAAACGCACAACAACAATTGTAGCAAACAAGCAAACAATCAAAGTTAATTTCCTACCGATTTGGTCAACCCTGTAATTCCGGGGCGCGGTCCTAACGACCCGTCTACCAAAACTTGCAATAACCTTAATAAATTACTATCCAATCCAAGTTGGTCTACAAGACGTCCAGAGAGGATTTCATTGGCTCTGCAGCCGGCCACCACTTTTCTTGTAATACTGTTAAATAATCATTAATTTAATTGAGTTTGGCAACACTTGTCTTGGGGACGCTGAAATGTCTCTGGCTGTATGATTTTTTATTGTTAAGTTGTCATGGAGATTCATAAATATTACGTTTGGTAAAAATAAATATAAGTAAAGCTATAGACCCAAACAACGCACAAAGAGAAACACTTGTACAAAGTGCACTACAAAATAATTTCACTGGAATTATTCACAAAAAACGCCATCAGACGAAAAATTATATCCCTAAAACCATTACCACACATACTGCGGTGCATTGAAGCAAAGTGAAGTATGGGGGGGGGGGGTGTCGTGAAGTGGGGGGGCGAGACAGGAAAGGGGGCATCCAGACGAAGCTCGAAGGGGGCATAATCCCGTAATTATCGGCTTAACTCTAGACGACATTTGCAGGTGGAAACTGCAAACGCTCAGGTGTTTCCAGTAGGTATTTTAGGGTTACATTGACAAATACCGTTGACTGATAATTGATTTATAGGGGATTATGCGGTAATAGGGTTCAGTTGTAGTTGCTCTGTAAAAACAAAGGGCGTTTGAGGGTTGGGTTTTGTAGGGCTGCTCCTTTTGATGTGTTTGGTTCCTCTGAAATATCAATTGGTAGGTAAGCACTGCTTTCTTTTTGTTTTATTATATAATTGACTTTGCTTTAATATGTGTTATAGCTACATCTTAATTAAAGCTGTTTTAGGTTGATATATTGAATTGGGAAAACGCTAGCCTTCGATTAAGAAGGCTAAGGGGAGTTCTATATGAGGTGATCGCTTATAATTTCAAGACACGGAGTACATAATATTGAAAGATATCATCGTAAACTCAAGATTAGTAAACAGTTTCATCCGAGTCCATTTTTTAAGCCACTGCGACTGATGGACGGAGTTCCCGGAATCTTAAAAAAAGAATTCGAAGTTCACCTTTCCATCAGGAAGGATTTTTTAAGGGAACGTTATATCTCAGAGTATATAAATACTACGTACAAGTTATATTGTGAAGTTTTATACAACAAAAAACAGTTGAATCTACCTATTAGAATCAGTAGTATTATAGCGGTCTAGTTTACATACCTTTTAACTCTATTTTTAACCAAAGCGCTATGGGCAAATGATATCGAGTCTGTAGGAGTGTTTGTGTTTCATAAAGGAAATCTGTTATTTTAACCGGCGTGGGATGAACGGACGTCAGAACCGACGACGGCTTTTGAATAGGGATGTTGTGCGGCGGATACGTATCCGTTACCAAAACTTACCGATATTCTATTTGACCGACCAGAAATTAATTTTAATAGAGTACGAAATAATCGATATCGAAATAATCGCAGATTTCAATAATGGCTTCGATCTGTTTTAGCATGACCTCTTTTTAATAATATACCTTTATTTTTAACTTTTTCAAACAAGTATAAAACGGATTAAAAGTTTTGACAAACATGACGAGTTTATTAAAGGCCGCGTATTGCACATTTATATTTATGTGTAAATTATTTTGCAGACCGTAACGTTTATGAAGATCTCAACAACTTACAACATGTTGTCTCTGGTTAAAGCCTTAAAATGTGAGACGAACTTTGAGACCGCTACCACTTGCTCTCGGTCTTGAGGTTTCTCGAATGGAACTTATTATCAAAAGTACCACAATAGGGATGTTGCCTGGGTAAAAATATAATAATTCTAATGAGTCCGTCAGTTAGATTATCAAAAATTATTGGATACGTATTTTTGCTTTACCAAATCATTAACAATTGACGAAGATATAGCGCGACTAAGTTCGGGAGTGGGGGCTCGTGACGTCACTTGTTCCTTAAAAGTGTAGCACACCGTGACGTCACGCGGAACTTCAACACACGATATCTTCGTATTTTTTTGTTTTATACGTGTCTAATATTTTTTGATAATGTAAATGACGGACTAATTAGTTTTTTCAGGAAAGTAGCCTATTAAGAATCAATAAAGTATACTTTATTGAAAATAATAAGACAAATTCAAAATCATTTACTCAAATAGGCCTTCGCAGGCTGTTATGAATAGTCTACTCTAATACCGGTTCGGAAGGTTTCATTTGAGGGGAGGGAGAAAGGGTCGGTAAATCGTGAGTGATACTTCGTGTTTTGCAGGCGTCCATATGGCTACGGTAACCGCTTACCATCAGACGGGTCGTATCGTATGCTTGTTTACCGACTTTGGCGTATAAAAAAAAAAACAATTTGGAATAAGCCAATCGATTGAAATATGATCTTGCTGTTTTTTTTCTTAAATAACCTATATACATATAAACTTACCCGCTTATTCATAATCGCCTAAACTAAATCAGTGTAATAGTGTGCCCCGTCTCACTCTTTCGATCACCAAATGTCACGTGTCAGATAAAGACTTCGGAATTTTAGCTAATCAACGTTTGATAACTTTATTATGAATAAGGGGTTAGTGTTGTGCTCGATGGTAATTAATCAATAATCGGTTTCCATAAATAATCGATTATTCATTAATAATCCATTAAGAATTATGATAATTCCACGCGCTCCATTAATTAATTGTAACAATATTTGCAAGCCTTCTATTTAGTTTATGATCCGATTTCATAATAATCGTAGGGGAGAGCTATTATAATAACAAACGTAGGTTCAACAAAATAACTCGGTAGGTAGAACAAGTTCGCAGACGGGCCTGACAGGCGGGATTCTGCTCACAAAGTGACTGCCGCTGAAAACCGATGTTGCCATGTTATACGTGTTTTGGACACAAAAACGTTGAGTGATGTGTGTTTCAATGTAACATGCTTGTTTCTATCGTTAGATACATAAGTTTAATTGATTTTGGGTTATGGTAGTGACCTAACTTCCATTCAACACAGTAGTGTGAATTTAAAGACGTGCATTGTTCTAAATTTAAGGCGCGGACTGACTACGATTTTGACAGCACTCGTTCTTCACTGGAATAGGGTTGAAAATGGTAAATCGTAAATGTGTCGACTCTATGAAATGGACTGTTATTTATAGGTTTTCTTTAGATTATACAGAATATACACATTAAATTGAATAAGTGTCCGGTTTACATTCTAATATAATTCAATATCTTATATATTCTTAAAAATAAAATTGTTGTCATCGCTGAAAATACGGAGAATTTCGACGCGAAAGATTTTTTTTTACGTAATTTACAATTTTTTTATTGGGAATATCAAAGCACTTTTTAATATTCTATTCAGTTAACATTTTTCTCAAAACCCTCTTCTGTCCACATAATTTTTTTGTGTTAGGTATTTCATTGCGTTACGTCATACTCGTCTCTCAAAAAAACCCATTTTTGTGAATTTGAGCTTAGACCTCCCCTTAATTCAGTAATTAAAAAAATACTTAACAAATATCGAATAGACGAAGTCGACGTAAGCTATACCTCCTTATCTCGATGGACAATAGATAAGATCTCGTCATACCGATTCTGTTTATCAAGCCACCGCATTCCATCTAAATTGACTTACATTGTCGACACCCGATCGATATGACTTACCTACAACACTATCCATGAATTCTATTAAATAAAATGTATTCGGAATTAAGTATCAGTCCACATTTAAAACGATTCCCGTGTAACGCAGTGGGATAACGTATGGTCTATCGAATTTTAATACCGGATTTACCTACTCTGCTATAGGGCTGTCAATCTTTCAATTATTTTAACGGGTGTGAAGTTTCCTCATGTATTGCGAAGTGGATTTTATTAGGTAGGTAAAAATATATTGATATTTTTCAACTTTTTTATGTTTTTTATGTTATTAAAATTCATCTCATGTCACTATTATTATTATTAAAGCGAAAGTTTGGATATTTGTATGTTTAGATGTTTGTGGCTCAATCACACATCAACGGCTGAACGGATCAGGATGAAATTTAGCACCTAGATAGAAACGCATATGAAACTTTTAATTACAGGAAAATATTTAATCGCTCGAGAATATGAGTGAAAGCGAAGGGAAAACCAGTTAGATATAAATCAATGTGTGCTTGCCATCCTTAATAAATACCTGCTATTACAAAATATAATTACTATGGACAATTTTAAGCCGTAAATTGATTGTGGTTAGTTTGGATCTTGTTTGATAACATTCACCATTACGTTGTGGTTACCCTAGTGGTTGTTTTAATAATAGCTTGTCTGTTTTTTAAAAACCTGACAACAGGGCTGTTTTTTCGAAACTCGATCATTTCATACCTGTAACAAACAAAAGAAAATATTTAGGAAAAAAATACATCACACACAAAAGGCACTTTTTTAAACAATAATTATACTATCTATATAAATAAATAAGTTTTTGTTAAAAAAATCATTTTTAATACAAGCTTTTTTTGGTGACTGTACTTTTTTTGACTGTACTTTCGTTGTCTTCCAATATACTAATGTACACCAAATATCAAGTCAATCCGACTACTGGAAGTGGGTGAAATTCGACTTGCAAGATTCCACCCGAACGAACAAACATACATACATACATTGCAAGTTAAATAAAAGCTTGTAAAAACAATTTCCACATGTATGTAAGAGCATTGTATGAAAGAATTTCTACCGAAAATTTGAAAATTTCCCCCTAGCTAGTATAAAATAAAAAGACGTAAGTATAAATATTTATAATGCATTGATACATTTTCAAATTACGCTTTTATGATAATTAAAAAAAAACTCCACATAACTAATGAATAAATAACTTCAAACTCTTTCACTCACATTAGTACCGTCAGCATGAAAACTATAAAATAAAAATAATAAGTATGTATACTAAAAAAATGCACAAACCACTCAATGGATTAAGGCATTTTAAGCCACTAAATGCATTTAGAGGAATAAATAGGTTTTTTTTTGAAATTATAAAGATGGCAATTTTCGTATAATATTATGTCCATTCTTTAGAGTGATTAATGAATAATATTCATTAAATTCATTGACTTAAGTCCTTAAGTTATTCGGATGCCTATGGTTTATTCGATATAGCTTTGAACGTGATATGAATTTTGAAGTAAGTGTATCTACAAGAAAGTTACTGGGTATATGCATTAGTTAAACATTTTATTTAATGCTCAGAGATGATCCATTGTTTTCATGTTAAATAAAGGTTTTTAGTTATTAAACATAAATTAAGCTTTAAAAAAGCATGTCTTTAATGAACATACTCAGACTTCGAAAATTGTCCTTTGTAATCAAATTACTTAAACGCACTCAAACTGCATGTTCATTAAAATCATTTATATTGAAATGAAATGAACCAACCAACCAACATAAAAAAAATATTAATACTTACTAATTAAAAACCACTCGCGACTGTCACAAAACATACGCTCAGCAATAAATTGTCATCCCTAATCCATATTAATGGCTCCTTAAAATTAATTAAATCCCATTTTGTGTTGTTAAGCTTTTTTGGCGACCGTACAAGGACTTGTGTAAGTGGAGGCTGTATATCATAATGATGCATAGCGTCTCCGCAGCTTTCATACATTATTAATTACAAAACGAGTGACAGAGACAACATATATGTGAATAAGAAACGAGTAAGAAAAGGATGGGTAGACGTAGGGATTGGCTAAGTTGTCGGTTTCGGTAGCGAAGTTTCGGCAAAGTTTTCGGACAATGAAGGGTAGCGAATGTGTTACAGAGTGTCACACACAACTCGCGACTGCGGTCTCAGCAATGGTTTCAGGACATTTTTTATTCAGAAGTAGTACCATTAATCAGAATCACACAACTAATGCAAAAACAAAACTTTGTTTCTTACCTACTCTATTCCAATCTAGAAATGATTAACTTAATTTAATAAACTGATTGGTTTGGTGTGGATTAACTAACACTGTTTTTTTTATAACAAATTCCATCGCAGTAAATCGTTTGAATAATCCTAATAACTTGAAAATCATTCACAGTTGATACTATCGTGCAGTTTAGAGAATTTTCAAGTTGAAAATGATTTCCAGATCTAATACACGGAAAGATTCATCGTCCGATCATCTAACGATAATAATGTCATTCGCGTGTGAGCGCTTTCGATCAGACCGAATGATACGATCCATTTGACCATACCATTCGAACGACAAATCGTTCCGCGTATATCCATAGATCGAAACGATTTAAATGCGTTTTACGTTTATGCACGATCGATTCTAACGGTAAAATTGTAGATGATATCGGAATATTTCTATTATTGAATCGATTTTTAGTACCGATTCTTCAGTCGATATCTGAACGTATAATTGGTATAACGAAAGTATCGATATCTCATCTCAATAATTACAGAAAAAGTAGCAATGACGAGAAAGTATTCACTTTTTCGGGCACTTTTTATTAGCCTGCAGGTATTTGTGTGACGTCATACCTGAGCGCTGTTTCGAGCTTGCTGTGTCAATGTTCGTTATTCGAATAAAGAATCGGAGTCGTTTATCCGCGCCAATTTTCTGTTTCACGTGAATACAGGAGCATTGAGTGTTCTGTTTTTAAATACACTGATGTGAACTGCCAGTATCATTACAAAATAAATATTTTTTTTTCTTTATTTACGGAACTAAAATAGTACTGGTTTTTAAATAGCGAATTTTCTGTTTGTGCTGGAAATGATAACGGTCCTCACTAAAAGAAGATGTGTAAAGAAAATATGTAACATTAATGAAGGATGCAGCAATAAATAAGGCATATGTACTCTTGTGCGCCATCTTGGCTTCCTTTATTAATAAAACTTCGAGCAGTGTATAATATCTATACTTACGAAGTAGATTGGTGTTTTATTATAACATTATTAATGACAGTGGCCCTGATTCTGTTGTTCACAACTAAACTAATTTTAATGTCACTATGTCTCTTTCTAACAGAGAACATAAGAAAAGGATGTAAGAAATTTAGTCCTGTCAAATTAGTCCAATGCTTATTTTCAATATAAATTTAGTCGCCATCTATCGCGGTTACGCCTAAATACACGCAAAATAAGACGGCAAAGATTAATTTGACAACTTGAAATATGTTCTATCCTTTTTCAATAATGTTCGTAAGAAAGAGATGAGATGTGACTAAAATTAGTTTAGTGCGATTTACAACAGAATCGGCACCAATATAGTACTAAGCAAATAGACAATTATTTCAGCCTATTCCTAAATTGAAAAATTATGCCATTATAAAGCCGATACAATGAAGTTTACCTACCTATTTCAAAACAGCATTTAAGTTGACAAAAGATGACAATAAATTGTCTCTGAAATTCAAACATTTCAGAACATAATGTAGTAACTTTACAAACACAAATAATTCAAGAAACTCAAGAAACACTTTTGCTTGTGTTATTGTGTTACCGGTATTTAAAGTAAGCTTTACGGTCCTACTATTTTGTAAGAATAACGTTGAAAATATTCAAGAAATGTTTAATGCCTTTGTTATGTAGCTTGGAAATTACAAAATACAACTTTTATAAAATGAAAACATTTAGTTTTCATGAAGGCGCCGATCCTACAGAGAGAGTTCTAGAGTTCTGCGTTCAGAGTTCTGCGTTCAGAGTTCTGAGTTTTGCGTTCAGAGTTCTGCGTACAGAGTTCTGCGTTCCGCATTCACTATTGTGCACACAGCAAGTAGTCTGCAATATTCACTACCGATCACACGTCATACACTTTTTTACTTTTAAAGGCGCCACATAGATTACTGTGTACGCGAAACGCAGAACTCTAGAACTCTCTCTGCGGGATCGGCGCCTTAAGGCGGCCCTCTGTGGCCGGCGCAACTTCAACGCAAGCATAGTCTAAAAGCTTGTTGTTTCATCCAACGTAATGTTTGACTACGAAAAAAGAGAGACAGTATCAGAGCCGTCGGTTATCAGTCGGTAAATTCCGCTGATCACTCGCGGCCGCTTCGCTAGGTCGTCATTCATGATTTCGGATTCATAAAACTTGTTCCAGGAGTATACTTCTTGTGAAAAAATCTTACAAGTTTGTGAAAAAAAAGTTAGTTATTTAGAATCTCCAATACATTTGCAAGCCTGGTATCTAAATGTTTTCTTTACTTTTACAATTTATAGGTACATTAGATATGGCCAAAGTTCAGGCAAAAACGCTGTTTTTCGGAGTCTTTGACTGAATTTGTTTCACACTTTTTTTAAATTATGCCTAGATACAAGGCTAGATATAGTGCACAAGATACTAATTTGTTCAAAACATCTAACGAAAAATGTTTAACAACGCCATAACAAGTACAGAGGTTTTGTATGAAAAGTATGACGAATTGAGTCCTCTTAAGGAAGCAATACGAGTAATTAAGGAAATAAAATAAAATATTATGATGTTTTTAATTATTGATTTCTATTAATTAAGAGCAATTTTTCTCGTGGCAACACTATTCAATACATACATATACTTTTCTCCTATGATACAAAATAAGTTTTTGCTGCGATATCTTTTAGAGTAGTTATATGATTATGAAAATCTGGATGTGTTACAATTTTTAATAAAAGGTCTATACTTTACGTAAGAAGGTCATACTAGAGTAAACTAATTGACAATATATACCGGTGAAGATACTAGAATATCTACGCCTATCATAATGTAGTCCCTGAATTATAGAGTAAGCTTAGATAATTATGTATATGAGAGAAATGTGGAAATTACATTTATGTAAGTTTGGTCTAACTCGTTGCTCTATCTAGCTCAGGAACAGTGTACCGTGCTATTCAATTAGGTTTGGATCCCAGTATCTCATGGATCACAAACTCACTGGAAGGAATAAAAATAATGTTAACACGGTTGCTTCAATTGTTACTGCGAATTTTTTTAATAACGAGCAGGATTTGCAAAATGACTAGAAGTTTTAGTAGTGCTTGCTTATTTACTAGATTAAATCAGACATCTTTACATGCTACGAAATGTTTTGTAGTAGATTATAGATATTTTCGTCATTTTGTTGCGAAAAAATCAGGGGAGATGTTTATATTTTAATTGGATTTCATACACTAACATCTTTTGGCGAATAAAGTTCAGTTTGCAACTGAAATGTCATGATATTTGGTGATAAGATCATTGATTGCTCTATATTGGTAGGTGTAATCAAAAGTGACTCATATATCATCTATTATTTAAGAATAATTTCATAAAACTGATATATTGTAACCACGCTCTCTGCGTAGCGTATCCAGTAAATTCATATCTACATGAATTGTATATTTTGATGTTTTAGCTTTTAGGTAAATTGAAACGTTCGGGCATCGGCTTAGGCCTACTATGAGGCCGGCTCGTTATTTGCTTGTTACGCTATGAGGCCGAGGCCGATCGGACGGCGTTACTGAATTTGGCCTACGCTTCATTTGATTTGTTTTCTGCTCAAAACTTTATATAATCTGATGGAATTATATTTACGATGTGAGATGTAGAATTTTGTTATTTTAAAAGCAATCCTTTTAGTGTTGTAAAATTTAGACGTTGTATTTAAAAAAAATTCATAACTTAATTTTTTAGATACTTAGCGATAATCCATTTTCAAGCAATAAAAATTTGTTAATCCAATAACAACATTTCAAACAGTGTAGTAACGAAAATAAACTAAGAACTTTAATCCCATCCATCTACAAACCCCTAGTACCTCCCATTTTCAATTTAAAATACAATTTTAAAGTACATCTTTATCAACCCGTGTCACCATAAATTTAAGGGAAAACTGCCCTTAAAATAGCCGCAGACCATCCTCTAGGAGCAACGTGTTCGAGACATTTCACAGTCGACCTGCTCGGCCCTTCGGATTCCTTCGGATCCCTTCGTACGTGTACGGTGTCGGAAAGAAATAGAGCGAAAAATTATGGTCTCCAAGGCCCGTGGTCAATTGAGTTCCCCCATGCGTGCACGGGTTATATTCTTATTATAGTCTGCGTTACATTTTTATTGGTACTGAATTTATCTGTGGCCGTTGATTGGGTTTTAAGGTGGCCCTCTGTGGCCGGCGCAACTTCAACGCAAGCATAGTCTAAAAGCTTGTTGTTTCATCCAACGTAATGTTTGACTGTGAAAAAAGAGAGACAGCATCAGAGCCGTCGGTTATCAGTCGGTAAATTCCGCTGATCACTCGCGGCTGCTTCGCTAGGTCGTCATTCATGATTTCGCATTCATAAAACTTGTTCCAGGAGTATACTTCTTGTGAAAAAATCTTACAAGTTTGTGAAAAAAAAGTTAGTTATTTAGAATCTCCAATACATTTGCAAGCCTGGTATCTAAATGTTTTCTTTACTTTTACAATTTATAGGTACACTCGATATGGCCAAAGTTCAGGCAAAAACGCTGTTTTTCGGAGGCTTTGACTGAATTTGTTTCACATTTTTTTTAAATTACGCCTAGATACACGGCTAGATATAGTGCACAAGATACTAATTTGTTCAAAACATCTAACGAAAAAAGTTTAACAACGCCATGATAAGTACAGAGGTTTTATATGAAAAGTATGACGAATTGAGTCCTCTTAATGTCATAATTTTAGAAGCGCGTTTTATGCCCGGTTTCAATAAACAAAAACGAATCGTTTTGCTTACCAATGATAGATTTTTTTATTGCCAAACTGGGCATATACATCATTTCGTAAGCTAATTTTACCTGTAATAGCTACTTCCATATGGGAGGATCTGCTATGCAAAGCTTTGAGGCCTTTGCTTCATTATTAGTAAAGATATGAGTCTTAATTTTAATAAATCTTAACCGATACCGGTCCGTAAATTATTGAAACCGGGCCTTAGCAGTGATTTTAAATCTATGTTATATATGTGTCGCTACGCAGCCTAGGTGTTCCTGCTCTTGAGAGTCAGTTTATTTTTGAGTAGTGTGTTTTACAGCCACTTCATTCATCACTTTACCTAACAAAGTTAAAAACAAGCCTATGGAAAAATACTGCTGGCGTATACGACAAAAAAGGAGGTTTTCAATTCTTGTATATTATTTATATATGTTTACTAATTACTCGGAAACGGCTTATCCGATTTGGATGGTTTAAACTGTATTGTATTACAGTGGATACCATGCGAGTTCCATATATATTTTATCATGATCCGACCATGGACTTTGAAGATATGATGGAATTCCTCATCGGAAAATAGCACAAGCATCGCGATTGCAGCACATTATTCAATATTGTCGCCAATAATGGTAATAAAAAGTCAATATTGAAAAAGTAGTATTAATACAATCCACTGACTTCAAAACAGTGTCAGAAGAGTTCCTACGTCGTTATTACACACTTTTCAGTGTACTTTGAATGTATGTTTGTTTTTGTAAAGTGTTTGTAGTTGCACTTGTGAACCATAACCCCCTTATTAATAAAGTTAAGGTTTATATGTGATTACTTCTACATTATCTATACTGCCCAAACGCGAAAATTAATCATCTCAATTCCACACTCAAGAGACATGAATTAAATATATATAAAGATCGATTACCTTTTTTTTATTTTTATTTTAAAAAAAGATGGAGATAATCTGTCATGAATTCCAATAAACATCTTTAAGTACGACCTACTCACGTTTATTAACCGTGGTTTATTTCAGGACACGTTTTATTTTAAGATACGGTTATACCTCAAACCATTGCATAACCCTGCACCGCTTCTAAGACAACAGTAAACCAATACATCATAGTCTCGCGTAAGACACCGTAAGTCGGTCTTGGGTACCTCGGGTCTCACATGAGCGATGATCAGACAAGGCGCGGGTTACCGCACTGATTTACTACAGTTTAACCGGCCCGCATAGTTTTGTGTATGGGATATACTGGCTAGAAGAATGTACAGCTTTTTTCAATGAGCAATTTGTTGGATAGACGTGTTTTGAAAGCCCTATTAGGAAAGGCCACATCAATTTATGTTCCACAGTGGACATCTTATAAGTTGATGATGATCATTGTTAGGTAAGTTGCTTTACGTGACAGTGTGTGAGTATTTTCTTTTCCATATGGGGTTATTCATATGGAAGTCTTTTTTTTACTGTTTCTTGGCCTGTGTTTGACCGCAATCTCACCATGGTAAGTAATGATGCGGCCGAAGGTGGTAAGCACACAAAGCCTAGAAGAAACTGGCTCTCAAGTGCAGCTATCGGAACACACCGAAAGATGCTTGACGACAGATTTTCAACTTGAGGGTGGTAGCCAGCCAGGCGGGTACTACAAAGTACCCTACCACCGTGCTATGGTTTCCTCACGATGTTTTCCATCACCGAAAGGTCAAGCTCATTGTAGGATTCGAACCCGGGACCTTCGTCTCGGTATCCGACGTCACTACCACTGAGCTATCATCGCCTAGTCTAATGGAATTAAGCGCCATTTTAACCATTAGCCGCGTTCTAAGCCTTAACTGATAAATACTATAAGAATTAGTAAAAAAAGGATTAAACTATAGTATATCATATCTGAATTAATGTCACATTAAAATCAGTTTCGTCTCTACACATAAAATATTTATAAATATTACAGCGGATTAAAAATTGAAATACCGAAGAGCAATCAAAATATTTTACAGCCATCTCACATTAAACGTAACACAATAAATATATTTTTATTGACACACGCGCGGCTCTATCGCCGTTTTCTGTTCTTTACTGTCGTGTGTCAGATATTTAAGCCAGGTTTAACGACCGCCTAAGCTTTGTCATGAATGCTTGCTGTAAAGTATGTATTGGAAATCGCGTTTCATTGTAGTTCCTTCTATTGTATGTTAACATAGTAATGTATAATGTTTCTGGCGCTTAGGTGCTGTTAGTGATGCGGTTAAGTGCAGTTTTATAACTCTAGGTTGGTTAATAGCTATATCGTTTATCATAGCCATCTATCTGTGTGTATAAACATTATCTCAATAGCACAATCATTGCGATTGCAGCACATTATTCAATATTGTCGCCAATAACTGCTGTATAACTTTTCACTTCTTCTCTATTTATTAACTCTTCTGTATTAGTATTTGTATGTGAAAACTGTATTGCTTTTAGTTTCTTTTTCTTCTACATGTTTAATTTATTGTAAGCTGTTTGTTTTCCCAATAAATAAAATAAAATAGGATAGTGGCCTTTGTAAAATAAATACAAATTAGTCAGTTAGATTATCAAAAAATTTGATACGTTTTTTTTGCTTTATCAAAACAATACAAGTTGAAAAGATAAAGCAGGTCAAAGTTCGGGATGAGGCTCGTGACGTCATTTGTTTGTGAAAAGTGTACCATGGCGTGACGTCACTCGTGACTTCAAAACATCATACTTCGTAATTTTTGGATAATGTAAGTAAATGACGGACTATAAAATCCTGTGAGATTACAATAAAATCCTCATAATCTACTTTTTGTATCATAATATTAAAAAAAGTAGTCCTATCTATTCTACCTAGAAATTTTATTACCGTAAAAGTTACCAGCATCTACTAAATAACTATTTATTTATATCTATTTTTAACCTATGACAGCACTGAAAACATATTAAATACTAATTCCTAAATTTTTAATTCCTCATCCATATATATTTAAATTTATTCCTACGTAGGTATACACATTATATATATATATATTTCTAAATGTCTATAATTCTTATTTATTCATTATCCTTATAATATACATATATATAAAATATATATAAAAATATACTACTGTATGTTCTTTTTGCATAAGTGTTTTTTTTTCCCAATCTATAATTTTTAAGAAGTTTTGTATAATTTTAAAGAATAATACTTATTTTGTAAATAAAATCATATTTTAATAGACTAAAATGTCAGTCTACAAATAGTTAATCGTAAACAGGTCTTCACGATACAGGCATGGTGCCTAGTGTGAAGGCCATAGATATAACGGAAATAAAAAAAAATCATTAACCTAAAACCGCTGCGTTCCAGTTAAATAAAGTATGTATCCCGGGTTTGATATGCTAAATACAGGCTTTTCATTCAACTTCACTCTTTTCACTTATATGTTGAGTCGATAAGAGCAACAACGTAATTATATCAATAAAGATGATCAAAACATCGATAATCATCACTAGATGCTTTTTTCAATATGCATTGATGGTACAGTAGTACCCAACTAATATGGCTTACCGATGTACCTACGCAGAAGATACATTTTCGAAGAGCGGGAAACGCTATTGGTCGGCAGCTACCGCCATGGTAGCGCGCCGTGCGGAGGGGCGTGACTTGCGAGTGAGACGGAACTAACAACTGCAGTGTATTATGAACCTTTTAGTAGTGATATACCTAAGGTTGAGTGTAAGTTTTAAGCATTTTTTCGTTAATCTTCGGGGCCATACTTTCTTTTCTGTACGAACTAAGATTCACGACGCGCCATATCAGTTGGGTACTACTGTATCTTCTTGTATTGTACTTACAATCATAAAGTAACTAGTTACCACGCTCCTTTTTGATTCTAATAAATTACTAAGATGGGCGCTTTAATATATTTTCAAAAAATAAATTCTTAGATAACGTCAACTATACTAAATAAGGCATTGCACTTACGACATCGCAAAATCTGTAACCACCCGCAATTTATTTAGAATCGATAACTAGGCCAATTACCTACACCGCTTACCGTCTTTCCCAGAATTTAAGTGCGAATTAACAAATGATTATCAAAAGGCCCCATTAAAACACCACACGGCAGCCATAATTTCAATGTTCTAAGGTGTAAAAGACACTAATGAACAAATTAATTATGAAACAATAGAGATGCCATTCATTACCTGCTGTTATCAGATCCCATTCACTTTCAGGGGTCTCGGAGCCATTTGCGAAGAAGCGAAAGTTTTCGCTCAATGCGACTGTGAATGGCAACGTAGGATTTATGGCCTCTGGTTGGGAACAAAGGGCATAGGATAAGATACGCCCCTTTGGTTGGGATCTTGGAAACATACGCTGATTTACAGTGGAAATACTGAAGAGATTTGTTAGATATAGCATTTGTACTGAAAGATTGAAATAACAATTTATGCTTCATCGTAAGATGTGACCTTTTTAACATCTACTTAAAAGCTGTAGAATTAAACGTAATCAAAAATATCGATAGTGATAAAGCAAAGTCTTTCCCATTGTTACTACATGTATAAATACTTAAAACCAAGTAAATAAGAAAAATAATACAATACAGCAATCGAAAACCAATCCAAAGGCTACATTGTATTGTAATTTAAAAATTCTTTACAAAGTACACAAAATAAATAAATAAAACGCCATATTTGGTCATGTAAAGCGACTGATTTATATTTAAAGCAGTGTTCTTTGTTTCCGAAGTTTTCAGTTGATGCCTTAATTTCCTGTAACATTCCAGGTTGGTACAAAGATTTGTATTTAAGAGCTCGGTGATGTTATCTTCATCTTGGGGTATTGTGTCATGTTTTTTGGAGGACGAAGTATAAAGACTCTATTAAAAAGAATATTATAGGTACTAAGTGTGAGCGGGATCTTAAATTTTAATATCCTATTATATGTTAAGTTCATCTAAATTGGTCATCACGAATCAAATGTGTCTCGGGGCAAAAGTAAAAAGTGGACTGTAACAATATTTAATAAGTAAATGAGTTTTATTTACTCAGGTTACTGACATGATGCTATCAAGAGAACATCAGGTACGACACGGCTTCAGAAGATTTTTTCTCTCACAGTTTATAAACTATAGGAAGAAGATGAAACAGTCGTGCAATCTGAATCCCAGATTAATGAAAATTTTTAATGAAAATAAGATTAAGACAGTTATTCGAATGAAATATAAAAAATATGTACTTGAAAAATTGCATATTCATTGACCAATCAAAAAGCTAGATCGACAATACGAGCCAATCGTAAAGGTAAGAATAGAAAAGGTATCAATTCTTTTCCGAATTTTAACATATCTGATTCCCATAAATCTGTAGGAATAGTACGATAAAACTCTAAACAAAGTTCTGCCTACTGTATAAAAGATAAACATGATAGGGTAATGTGTAATCTTTTTATATATATCTATGTACAGTCAGCACCAATAATTCATGACAGACATTACAATAAGCTAGATCAGTATTATAACTTGGATTTAGCCTTTTTAATGACATTTACTAATTAGATTTTACTTACCAAGATTTTTTTGGATTAAGTGAATCCTAAGTCATATAGAAAATACTAATTAATAAAAAAAAAAAAACAAATATCAGCCATTGTTACCTCTAAACTCTATATTGATTGGTAAAATTGCAGCCTCAGTAATAATCACAGCAATCAATTACATTATTAGAGAAAAAAAACTCGTCCTCATCAAGGGAGGGGTGAAATAACGAATTGCAGTCGGTAATTAATCCCAAATCTGTGGAACAAGGACTCCCCGAGCTGAAGGTGAACGACCTCATTTCAGGGTCCAACGAAGGGGCCCAGTTGATTGATTATAACAAGTTTTCTTCTCAATATTTGTCAAGACATTTTCCGCGTCGGTTAGCCTTTTTGCTTTTATTTAATCGTTTTATTAATTAATGATTTGGGGTTATTTCAAGTAGACTATGTCAAGTTTATTTTCGCGAGCTATTTTTATTTATTTGCTATTAATTAATTAATTTACTTTTGGCGTTACCAAACTTGTTAATTGCAGAATGACTATAATTTATTTGTGAAAATTGTTTCATTGTTGCACTCCTGTTTAAAAGACCTATTATAACAAGGGCAACTAAAATACAACAAAAATCTTTATTGTTTTGGCTGAGGTTTGGAAAAAGTGCCACCATCGCGCCAGTAATCAACGAATGGTAGCGAAAGACACGTATGTTATTTGTGCGCGAATATACCTACCCGATACATTAATATTACAAGACATATATCACCTCTTTTATTCCACATTTAAATCAGTTTCTTCACCTTTTAAAATGCAATACCTGCCATGTTTAAGCAATCGTAGCACAGTTTAAGGCGCGGACTGACTACGATTTTGACAGGACTCGTTCTTCATTGGAATAGGGTTGAAAATGGTAAATCATAAATGTGTCGACTCTATGAAATGGACTGTTATTTACGGGTTTTCTTTAGATTATACAGAATATACGCATTAAATTTAATAAGTGTCCGGTTAACATTCTAATATAATTCTGTATCTTATATATTCTTAAAAATAAAATTGTTGTCATCGCTGAAAATACGGAGAATTTCGACGCGAAAGATTTTTTTAGACGTAACTTAGAATTTTTTTATTGGGAATATCAAAGCACTTTTTAATATTCTATTCGGTTAACATTTTTCTCAAAACCCTCTTCTATCCACAGTATTTTTTTGTGTTAGGTATTTCATTGCGTTACGTCATACTTGACTCTCAAAGAAACCCATTTTTGAGATTTGAGCTTAGACCCGGCCTTAAATACGGCCTCAAACGCAAAGGCCTCAAACTAATTGACCGACGCGTTACCGGCGATGAGGGCATTGCTGAGCAGAGTGGGCAGTAAATATCTCACACCTGGACACTTCGCGTGTTTGTTACCCTCCACTTTGTGACGATAAATCACTGTAACTGTGTATGTTGAGATGAATATCTGTGCGAGCTTACTTTTGGGCGTGTCTATTGATTTGAGATCTATGTTTTAATTTTAATTTTTATAATGGGGTCAATCTTCTACAACTGTTGGTTAGAATATAAAATTAATATTGCGTGATGGAAATATAGGATTTAAATAAAATAATAGGATTTAAATTGATGAGCCCAATTATAAGTTTTATTGGAGCTGTATATAAATATGAGATTAAACAAAGGTTAATTTTCACGAGAAGTCTGTAAGAGATGCAGCTCTCGTGAGATTTCAGAGTGATTAGTTTACCTACTTACCTTCTACAAAGTTCTTTACCTACCATACTATGTTTTGATTTCCTTCCCGGAAAGATTAATGCAACACTGAAGAAAGCAAGGACCATAAACTCTAAACGTATTGCCCTTTAACCAACCCAACCTAAGACTACCGAATTACCCAACAATAATCACAATATCATTGATAGATGGAGCCACCGAGACCGCTGAAAATAACGTCAATATTAATTCAGCTTTTTTGTCAACTGGTTGAATATAAGGGCTGTTACATACGAGAGTTTTATAACAGGCGCGGTTCGGATAAGCAATTATAACGAGTGACCATTGACCGGACGCGAACGACTACCTGTGCTCTGTTCACACTGTTCACAAGTGGAGCGAGTTATTGGAAAATATATTGATAATCTATTTTTAATAAAGGCTTTAACTAGGTTTAATTTTCTAAAGGTTCAAAGAAAGCATAGCGTTTATTCGCTCAAAGAGCAGCTCGACTGGGAAAGTACCTCCACCTTACAGAATACCGCAGCCAAATAACTTTATATTTTATTCCTGTGCGTGATGCCTCGTGTTTTGCAAGCTTCCACGGCTACGGTGACCGCTTACCAAAGCATTTCACACCACCATTGTCATCTTATGATTTCAGAACCAAACTATGTTTAGTAAATACTATTCAAGCTCAATATTTGAACTAAACATCTTTCTATATTTAAAGTAAAGCAAAGTGTCAACTGTCAACAAACTATGGTCCAAATTCTATTATATTTGTAAAAAGCAGGGTGTGAAATAGTTCACGACCTCACATAAAAGAGACCGCTCTGAATGTTTCAGTGAAAAGCAATAATTGAAATAGCGCTGACTGAATTTCAGGTATGTTACTTGGAGTTTTATGACTAAAATGTCTGCCGCTTGCGTACTTGCTTATCTTGTAGTTAGTCTAATTAATCTGCTTAAGGCGCGGACTGACTACGATTTTGACAGGACTCGTTCTTCACTGGAATAGGGTTGAAAATGGTAAATCATAAATGTGTCGACTCTATGAAATGGACTGTTATTTACGGGTTTTCTTTAGATTATACAGAATATACGCATTAAATTGAATAAGTGTCCGGTTAACATTCTAATATAATTCTGTATCTTATATATTCTTAAAAATAAAATTGTTGTCATCGCTGAAAATACGGAGAATTTCGACGCGAAAGATTTTTTTAGACGTAACTTACGATTTTTTTATTGGGAATATCAAAGCACTTTTTAATATTCTATTCGGTTAACATTTTTCTCAAAACCCTCTTCTATCCACAGTATTTTTTTGTGTTAGTTATTTCATTGCGTTACGTCATACTCGACTCTCAAAGAAACCCATTTTTGAGATTTGAGCTTAGACCCGGCCTTAATATTACTACTGGCTGAAATATAGTTGTAAACGGTGGACAAGAAAAACACAGATCGCGGTTGAAACTAATTTATAAGATTTGTGCGTATTTGTATAGCTTTTTAATTATATTTATAATATTAGATTTTTTGCTGTTTCCTTCCTGCATAATACCTACACTAGACTCGGGTCAAGCAGGTATTTTATCAACGCCGATTGGCCTGTCCTGACTAAAACTTGCAATAAATAATTTTAAGCGTAAACCAGTTCTAATTCTAAATTATGTAGAGTGCACATGCACAAACAGTGGCAACTCCGAGGACGGAGGCTACAGCACGTATCACACTTATCGAATTGAGAGGAGCACAGTATTGCTGGCTTGACTAATTAGTGGCTCCAGTCACCACCTTACCCGCAATCAGTATACCTACTGTCTTGTTCCAACCTTACTAGGTATATGGGCCGTGTTATGAGATGTAACGGGAGCGGGGGCGATAAGCTTATTGAAATTAAGTTGAAAAAAATATGTGAAAAAAATATTGTGGTATCAGAGATTTAGAATCGATTGAGACTTAATGTGTAAGTACACTGAGAATGATAATGCTTCTAGAGTTTTTTTTTATTGACAGGTCTCTCTTTGTCCACAATCTCACGACGGTAACGATATGGCCGAAGGTGGTTGATACACCAAGCCTAGAAGGATATTGACAGTAATGTCTGAACAGATTTCAGTGCAATTTGTTATATAAATAGACGATATACCTGCTATATAGTATTTTTTTTTATACAAAAACAAAAACAAAGCTCGGTAAACAAGCATACGGCCCGCCTGATGGTACAGCTGCTCTTTGACCGAATAAACGCTATGCTCTACCTCTCTCTTAGTATAAAGCATTACTGACTTATGTCAACGACAAGCAAATTAAACATAAACGTTAACACTTATAACTTATACCATACACTTAAGCTATCTCCCGTCACGGAAATATAACTGTCCAAATAGAGCTGATCCCCGACTGCACATTCATCTCGCCCCTTCATTACTTACTGTAACATCCAGTGGGAGGCGAGGAGGGTCTACGTATACTGGTCTTTGTATCTTTGATTATCGACATGGAAATCAAGGTTTTCAAACCTTATAGTTGTTACTTTGTCGCTATCAATTAATATGTAATGTGAGATATGTATGTTCTAATTGGAGGAATAATTATCATAATGCAATTAGGATAAGATTGGAATTTCAAAGCTGGAATATACTTCGTTGATTATCATCGATAGTTTTGGATATAATGGTTAGGGAATAAATTAATTGTATCGTATATATATATACTATGGTATTCCTAATAATTTCTAGATATAAGACTGCATTCGGCTGATCTAATCTATAATTTACGTAACGGCTAATAGAGTCCAATTTTGTGACAAACTATGCAAAGTACATGTCAGTTTGCGACTAAATCGCGAAGAAATCTAAAACTTCGAAAAATTACTATAACTCGAAAAAAATTACAGTAATTTGGATTGTTTCAGCTAACTATAATGATATTTTCGTATTTTTAGGAGGTAATATCGGAATAATAGGTGACCTTTAGAAATGTCGGCGTCACATATGAAGGCTTAATGTCATGGTATTTGTAAAGCCTTTTGTTATACCTAGGGTATGGGTTTGTGAGTTAAGGCTTCTTTTCAATGCATCAATACATATAGGTTACACGTAGGAAAAAGTTACCATGGTATAGATTCCAGGAAAGATAGCTAAGTACCGACTTTCTGAAGGCAACATAACTTAAGTCCAAGGTAGTTTTTGTAACTTAGAATTGACTTTATACTAACCGCCAAAAATCAGGCATAGACTAAGTACGGTTATGTTTTATTATACTAGACCCTCAAGAATTATCTACTGATATATCAAAACAAAACAGGTAAAGTCTGAAACAAATAACTACTTTTTAATAAAATACTATCATAGTTCAGCCTACATACGCGGCGGGTCGCGAAAAAAGACTCCGCCAAAAATATAATGAGCAAACTTTCCCAATTACTATAGTTTGATGATGGAGAAAAAAATATTATAACAAAGTTTCGCACGTACAAACTCGTCTCACTTGAAATATCTCGTCGAATAACACACAGATAATAAATTACAATTCTATTCTATTGCAGTTGAAATATAGCTAAAACCTACTTTGGAAAAACCAAGTGCATTTTTATTAGTTGAATTAAATATTAAAGGCGAAACCAAAATACAAAGTCATAAATCGACTTCTGTTACAGTAAATTGTAACTCTCTCATTGAAACTTAATACCATCTCACGATAATTGCTGCTACACATTTGTGTCATCAACAAATAACGACTAATCCCCACATGCACTATAAAACACTTTCCGCAAGATATACCCCTAAAGAGCTTTCTCGCGTTAGTTAAAAACTAAATTAATTCAAATATGGCCGACGCGTGGGATTTCAACCGCCACAATTTGTATTTCAGTACACAAATTGAATTTAGAACTATGGTGAGACAAGACAGATAATCTAACTTAATTTTCACGTTGAATAAATTTAAACATGTCACTAAAATTAACGACGTAAGGTCGAAAATAGCTTTTTTTAATTTTGCGGACAGCAAAACGGATTGCGCAACGCTTGATTGTTAAGGAAAACACATGGGGTACAATGTCGGGGCTTCTAACTCAATTAATATCAATTTAGATACGCAAAAGAGGGTCGGTGTTTTATTCAAAGGAAATAATATATAATGGAATTTAGAGGAAAAAAATACATTGTTTTTAAAAATGAAGCGATTTTAAAAGCCTGCTTGCATAAAAAAATTATATTACTTATAAACGTCTACATAGTGACATTAATTTACCGATATTTAGCAAACAAAAGGCGCACCTCGACGAAACAAAAAAGACTGAGACCCACTAGAAACACGAAGAAATAATTAACCAAACATACAGAAATGAACCGAGAAGAAGTGCGCCGGCGGAATCTAATTATTTTCTCCGCCATGACAGCAAATTTCCCGCGCTTTTGACGCGTCCAAAATGGCGGGCGAGTGGAGCCTGCGATGTCAACAACGTAGTGATATTATGAGGCGAGGACACAACCGTCGACAGCCACTAAGCCTTCGAGCCTCCTCTTATTTATATTTAGACGTGAAAAATATAGAGGTTTTGAGGAAATTAATTTTCATTTTTTATACGAACCTCGTTTAGGCCTTGTTTACTGGTGACATCATTGCCGATATTTTGAAAGGAGGTTCTTCTTTACTGGTTATAGACAGACTGTCTAAATTCTATTGAAAAATGGATTTTCGCATTATCGATAAAATACTGAAATAGACATCTCAGGTGTTTAAACCGACAAAAATCCTATTAAGAACTCCACAAGATAAATGAGACACCAAATTGTGTAAATAAACACAGGTGTTCGGAAAGCCAGCCGAGAGTCATTCAACGCGTCACCGAGTGTAGATATTAATATGTATGAGGCTCCCAACCGATTGTTTATCACGCCAACTTTATAAAGGACTTGTGTGACGATAATAGAAGAAGTTTTGAGAGCTATGGGAGCTTTCAGATCAATACTGTTTGATTATGTTAGTTGGTGTTATCGAGAATTGAAGTATTTATCTGTTGGATTAATCTTACTTTGTACTTTAGTTGCTTCTTCATAATTCAGATTAGAAGACGTATGCAATGCAATCAGATTGACCAAATTGCTGCACAAAGTCGTACATAATTCTGCAAGAGAGAGTATCAATGATAACGAACTTCCCGAGAACACAGAACAGTCGAAGACTATAACAAGTTCAAAGAACTATCGGGCGAAGTTGTAACAATCAATCTGGAACAAAGTCAAAGTGAGCGTCGATCAATCACAGATGTAAGCGTGAAGTACTCCCACAAAGGACCCCTGACGAGCATAATTAGCGCTCAATATAAATGCATTTGAGTCATTTGGGGCCATTAGTAGCCCCCCTACCAACGGTGCCGACGATTGTTTGCCACCCTGTGAATTTTAAGGCGATTCCCTGTAATGTTAGAGATTTAAAACTTGGAATGATTTAATGCAGGTAATTTAGTATTTCTTTAGGTGTTTTGGTAAAATGTAAACAAGAGTTTCAGTAAATTTACTTTGCTCGTAAATCATTGCGTCCGAATGTGTATTTCACGAATGATTGGCATGGAATAACTTGTGGTTGACTGACATTCGTAGGACAAAAACGAACGAAATGATCGAAGTAGATAAAGTAACCCACCTCTGTTAATACTAACACTATTCATCATATCAGTCTAGGGATGTCCACTGCTGAGCATAGGCCTCCCCCATTGATGTCCACTTCGAACGGTTTTGGGCCGCTTGTATCCAGCGGCTCCCAGCGACTCTGACAAGCAGGGCTATTTTAAAACGTCGGATTCGATATCGGAAACGGATTCAAAAATTTCCGAGGCGTATTTAAGTAATTGCTATTTTAATTTCCGATAACTTTTCGATGAATCGAATTGATATTTCCGTAAAGAAACATCAAAAATATTCGAATTCGGAAATTAAAATAGTAATTGCGAAAAATCACCTCGGTCGTTTTTTGAATCCGTTTCCGATATCGAATCCGAGCGTTTTAAAATACCCCTGCAGGTCGTCGGTCCACCTGGTGGGAGGTCGTCCCGCTCGGCGCTTTCCAGTACGTAGTCGCCAATCGAGAACCTTTCTTCCCTATCGGTTATCGGCTCTTCGAGCGATGTGGCCTGCCCATTGCCACTTCAGCTTACTAACCTTACGAGCTATGTCCGTCATTTTTCTCCTACGAATGAACACATTTCAGACCCTGTCACGTAGATAACATACACTATTAATAGATGTTAATATTTATCCTGGCCCATGTGCAATCAGAAGATTTATATGTATTAACAAACCGAAGACTCAAATTACCGTTTTTTCAGTTACCTAATGATTAAAGAAGTATTTAGTGGAAAGTCGACAGATTTTCTGTCTAAAAATAACATAAAATATGAATCATCAATGGCTCAGTATGAGGACCATAACAAAAGGAACCGTAACAGTTTCTCCCCTAAAATCCATATTGCCCATTCACCCCCCTATAATTAGTTGCGAGTATAAATGCATTCGTGTACTAATGGACGTTTGGTGCCACCCCTCTCAACGATTGAATGAGCCTGGTCTTTCATTAATGCATTACCTTTAGTTCATTATGTTTTGAGTGTTTTGCTGGATATTTGTGACACCTTTTAAAAATGATTTGATATATAAGCATGTATGAAGTTACAAATATTGTGGATTTAGTTCATTTGAATTCGTAAGTTTAAGTGGATTTAAATGCGTATTTGTTTCTTCGTATAATACTTTTATTTATTATTAGAAATAAATATTTAGGTTTAAAAAAAATAGTAAACTTTTTATATTGTTATTATGTTAATTTTAAAGCATCTGGTTTTTAAAGAAGTAAAACACATTAATCGCTATAGCTTATGAATTGTCCCACGTAAATTTATGGCAATAGGTAGGTACAGTACATACATATGCATATCCAGTAAAGTCAGTCAATCAAAGCTTGACTAACTTTGAATATAATTTAACTAATTCCAGAATTTTAGTCGTTACAACTCGGGGACTTAATTTATTACTGGATGGTTACGACTATAGTTTGATAAGTTATCGATTTTGAACCTTACACACTTGGTTTTAAGATCTATAGAAATATGTCTTGATAAGAATACACTGGGATAGTTTCAATCTTCTAGCAATTATTCTAATATGCCACAAAAGTTATTAGCTCGCGGTTAAGAACTTCTGTGAATGTGCGGTCGAAGGTTTGTTGCACAGTCGCATCCAACTTTCATATTTTATTAATTTAATTAACAAATAAATGACACGTATTGATTTCGTACAGTTACACCTTCGGCCTTATTATTACCATGAGCTTGTGATCATATAAGGTCCTAATAAATTAGTGAACTTCCTTTTGAGGGATGAATTGAATAATGATGAATGATGACGAAGAAAAAAAATTTTTGTCTTTGATTTGTATGGAGTCTCTATGCAAGTCAAAGAAAAATTTTTTTTTTCCTTCGGATTTTTTTTCTAATATTATTTTTAACCGACTTCAAAAAAAGGAGGAGGTTCTCAATACGAATGTTTTTTTTTTTTTTTTTATGTTTGTTACCTCATAACTCAGTCATTTACAAAACGATTTGGAAAATTCTTTTTTTATTTGAAAGGGTACGCTTCCCGTTTGGTCTTATTGTCATCAGATCAAGATTTCATTACTTCTTAGTGTACTTTGAAGTCGGTTTACGGACCTATACATTCATCCCTCAAGAGGAAGTTCACTAATTTATTGGGACCTTATATATATAAAAAAAACGTAAATCTTAACCATTATACGTTTCACACAAACGAGCCGTAGCATGGGGCATGCCCCATGGGGCAACCTTGTAATTCTCATTGAATAACATCGAAACTGTATTTGACGGCAACACTATTTTAATTTAACTATCTATTAGTTAAATTAAACGGAGTCACGACTAGCCCTTACAGTCCACAGAGCCAAGGTCAGCAGAGGGCCAGGGGTCACCCGATAAACCGATAGGCCTAAATAAACATTCCTAATTTAATTAACTATGGAGAGCAATCAGGATTTGCACAAGTTATTTTCTCTATGTATACTTGTATGAAGATCTGTTGGTCCTGAAATATCTAAGGATCTAATTTCTCCTCATTTTATGTCATAGTTTGTAAGATCTTGACTAAAGTGAAATCGTATAATTCGAGAAGTTCCTCAATGGAGTCACATATCATTTTGTCAAAATTTATCTAGGATAAAAGCTCTCTTGTACTAATCTAGTAAGATTATATTAGTTAAACTGAGTTAAATACTGGTGGTTTTTACTTCATTTAACCACCGAAAGGATTATCAATCTCATGATTACTTCTAGTTGGCAAAAGCCATGGATATTTGTCTAAATGTCACGTGAATAAATCAATCCTAACAAAAGCAATTTATCCTAGCTCATACTAAGATAAATAGTTCTAAGCCAGATACATTTCAGGTGGAATTAAACACCAGTTGTAAACAAGAACGAAGTCAACTTATGTCAGCCACACACGCTCCAATCTGCAGGGCCGGACTTGCAGTTAATTGCAATTCAAAAGGGCATGCTCGTAAGTTACAGTAATATTGTTTTCATCGAGCTTAGGAAGGCTGTTTTTAAATATTTATGCTTATAGTTGGACTAATGTAATGACGAAATTAAATTATTGCTTTTTTTATCAATTTAGATTTTTCACCAGTAACCACGTGAAATTATCATTTGATTAGCTTAATTATAAGCTATGCCATTGTGAAAAATACCGAGTACCAGCGGTGCGCGAAGCAAAGTTGTATTGTATGTATAATATAGAGTCCTTTGGGTTACCAATTTGGCAAAATTTAATAAGATTCCGGTTTAACCTGGGAATATTACTTCGGTAATGTTTTACAGTTACAATTTACCTTGCGACCTTTTCGCTTTCTAGTATTCGAATTACGAAGTAATATTTAGGATTGGGTTTGGATTCGATAAGTTTTCGATAATTTGGAAACTCTATCTCGAATTGACTTTAATTGGCTAAAATGTGAATGACTGCTTAAATTTCAGCATCAAAAGGTTATTTTAGTTAAAAATAAGATCTTATATCAATGATATTACGATGGTATTTATACAGTAATCTGTATCTATATGTTTTACTTTTAAAGAAATAGAAAAGTCTATTTCAAATCCATTAAATTGATCAAACGAAGATGTGGTTGACTTGAACTTGCGACCTTTGCTTACGATATCAAGTATCAAGGATCGTATAATATAGGTCATTGCCCAATCCACCCACACCTTCAGCCGCTCCTGTCAAAGACACCTGTAATTTGACTTCAGAAATATAGTCGATACTGTAGTGTAAAATTATACTATGTACAACCAAAATTAAGTGGTGAAAATAAGACCTGACTTCTGAATATATCTGACTACTCATAAATGTATGGTTATGGCAAGAAAAACCAGTAATATACCTGTATTTGAAAGCAAAACATAAGAATCTCAAACTTTTAAACAAACGCCCCTATAAAGCAACTCACACAAGCAAACAACAGTGTGACCAAACAACTGGAAGTAACGAGACATAATCTACGTATGAACATGTGGCGTGCTCGCGATCTGTCACTCGCTTGATTAATGAATGGCCCCCATGCCCCCTTGCCCCTTCCCTCCGCTACCACTGAACATCAGATTGTAAGGGTTCGAGCTACCGTTTTGATGTCGGTTTTCAAATTTCCTTAATTATAAGGCGGAATCGTTTTGACACCCCGCTTATGGCGTATAGAACTGAGATTATTAATGTATCCAGCATAAAGAATAGACTCTGTACTATAATTTCGTGATATTTATCGGCTAATGAAATGTTTATGAATAATTTCAAGCTGTCACTGTTTAAGAAGTACTTTGTTACTGTCAAAAGAAATTCCTGCCATTAAATAGCTGTCATTTTTGTGATTTGTATTTTGCTGAATTAATGAAAATACCTGAGGCTGATGATAGACATTAAATGCCATGGCCAAAGCCATGAGAACAAAACCTGCCAAGAGATTGTGCATGGTTGTGAAGGAATCATCATCTTGAGGTAACCATAGCACGGTGGTATAACACTTTTCCGCAAAAGACCTACCAGTATGTTCCAGCAGCAAATCCAGTTATCTTCTAAGATTAGTGCGCTTATCAACTTCGGCCTCATCACCGGACTATAATGTCCACTGCTGATCACAGGCCTTCTTTAACAAATAAGAGAGTGAAAGATAATGTGCAGGCAGATAGGCTAGTGGTCAACCTACTGTTGGAGTAGATCATCACATAACATGAGCTTATGGTGAAATATAAGGCTATTCATAGTAAAGAAATTACCTTATATTTATTACCCGAAAGGGGTGAAGGCTACATCAGGTCAGGTCACTCTATATAAAAAAAAATTAGCTCAAAATAAATGACTCAAAAATTCATGCCAATTTTTTGTACCCAAGTTTATCTCTTGCTATATTAATATAAAAATGTGTGCGCCTAGTACCAAAAAGTGTACCCTTTCCATTACACCCAGCATACTACATGTTGTTAAAAAAAAAACAACAGATGCAAAACAAAATTTTAAATTGAATCTATTAAAAATAATAAATAGGGCATCGGTACCGAGCCTTTGCCCGTGACCGTGAGGTAACGAAGTTATCCGGCCCATTATTATTGGTAGTCGTGCCACCCTAACGCACACTCAGTTAACTAGTATTCCAATCAGTGTTACCATCGCCGAAAATTGCCCCTGATTTATGTGTCTGCACAGTTTTAACCGGTTAAAACGAATTTAACTTGCCTAACGAGATTGTTCCATATACTTTAACGGTTAAGTGTAAAGTGATTTGGTGTAATTTTAAACTTTGTGCGCAGTTGCACGATTTAACTTCTTAATTTGCTGTTATTTTAGGTTTTATAAAGAAAAAATAAGTACCTCATGCAGTCTACTCGTATTTCAACGGCAATATTAATCAAGACTGAAAAACACGTACCTGAAACAAGAAAGAAAATTATTACTAAACATATTTGTATCATCATCATCATCAGCCTATAATGTCCCACTACTGAGCACAGGCCTCCTTTCATAAACTAGTGAAAGGAATGGGCAGATACTCCATCACGCGTGCCCACTGCAGATCGGTGGAGATAGGCTAGTGGTCAACCTACTGTTCGAATTTTCAAGCCGCCTAGGTCTCCCAACTAGCTTAACGAATATCACAACTAAGTGATAACCGGGACCAACGGCTTAACATGTCTTTCGAAGCACGGAAAACGCTCGAGTTGAAATACCAATAGCCGATCACCCCTCCAGGTACCGACCTCACCGGTGGTAGCTTAACTTCGCCGATCGATTAACGGCTAATCATGCTACACCATATATTTGTATGCATTCACTCAAATAATATTAGGCGAGCGACGCAGTAAGCCGGCGACGAAGTACGAATCGAATAAAAAAAAACAATTGTAACAGAAATATTACTGAAAACATGGCGGCGCATCCATCCGGAGCCCGGATATTGGAGAGGACATCGAATATTCTATTTTATATCTACGTTAATTATCTTTGGCAAGTTTCGCACCATTGAACCACCAGTTTTAAATTATTCCTAGTATTTTGGTTGCATTTTATATTATTGTGGCTGCATGTTTTTATTCCTGTGCAAAAAAAAAAACACTTTGTACGCCGAATTCGATTCTAGTTTTAAATACGTCCACTGAAGAATGGTTAAAAATAAACTTACGTTCTGTATGTTTTCTTTTTTTAAATACCTAATGCAGATAAATAAAAATGTTAGAGGTAAGTATATTGTACAATCAAGCTTAAAATATTCAATAAATTCCAAGTACAAAAGAAAATTCTATGTTAAAATATCTCAGCTTTTTTTCTACTCATCGTTTATGAGAGTAATCTGAATATTTAAAGTATTCAGTCCTATTCAAGATCAGTCGACTTGAAAATGGGCTCCAATATTGTTATCGCTGTCTCGCTCGCACCTATCACTTAAGCATATGCGTTTGAATTATAAATTACTGACTGCGATTCAATGAACCGAATTATTAGATGCAGTAAGTATATTGGAGTTAATTAATATCTTTCTTTCTTACATAAAAATATGAACGTAAAAAGCCGATAAGTGAACGGCATAGTAATCCCGCGACACGAAGCAGCCATGTTGCAGGCTTCCTATGTAATAAATGGCCTTTTGGGGCAATGTCTTAGTGGTTAACTTTAACCGCGACGTGAGCGATGGCTTCGCCGTCAGATTCTTGAAGATTAATGTAAAATTTAAAACTAGTTTTTGTAGAATTGTATCTGAAGTTTTTGAAATAATTTGTCTGTAAAATGACTACAGCTTGTCGCTTTATCAAGACAAACGTTATTTTGAAAATTAGAAGAATTTAATCTAAATGAAATGTAAATAAAGTAACTAATTCGATACGAACTGGATATAGACATTTCAGTTTTAATTAAATTCAATTTTAATCATGGACAAGTTATAAACTCGAATTAAATACCACAAATAATACGATATCTCTGGAAACCCTGCAATAGCATTAATAAAATGGAACTCGATATATGAAACTGGCATTGTGAAGATCTAAAAATGCAGGCGGAGTTTTGTAGAAAGCTCTCCCGTCGTAAATTACATCTGTAATCTAGAGTTTATCTGTGATTTATGCATGTACTGTAACACGAATTTATTTGGAAATTAATTCGATACTACATTTCGATTTGGAACTAAATCGAATGAATAAAAGAAGATCTTACTAATCAGGGATGGTATGGATATCAAATTTCGGATTTGGATATTATATCAGTTTCAGATACGGTTACGGATATGATAATATTTCGGATATCCGCTAGTTTCAGTTACGGATCTTAATTTTTTGGAATGCGCGCGCTCGTGTGTCGGCTCGGCTGGGCAAAAACGTACCATAACGTGATTCAGACTCCGCCCCTAACCGAAATTATTCGAAACTTTAAAATCAGATATTGTTACGGTTTCGGATAGATTTTTATTCCGATATCTGATAGTTTGATTACGGTTACGAAGCTCCATAACATCCTTAATAACGAATATGGGACACAAAATTGTTACTTCATGCTTTTAAATTGTTACCAACCTTAATAAAATGAGGAAAAGAAGGTCATAATGACACTAAAATATCGAGATGATATTACACCCTGGGGCCACCACTACCCCTCCCTTCCCCATATTACCTAAACCTCAGCATGGCACAAATTCGACGAAATAAACACATGTGATACTAATCTTAGCGAATCAAATTGCTTTCGACCTACCCTGCTAATGGAAAATGATCTTTATTACAATGGTCTAAGGAGCCGGTGTACGTTTATGTTTGTAATTAGACGGTATATAAATTATATTAATGGAGTTAAACAGTTGGTGCAATAAAAGGGAGATATTATCTGTGTTGCCGTAATATCGATAAATAAGTGGGAATTAATGTAGCTTGACTAGAGTTTCTCTTACTATGCCTTTGGTCCGCAGTTTTACTTGCCTTACTTGATTATAGCCAATCCCACAGCTAGCGGTCTAGAGTTCTGCGGTCAGGGACCGCGGCAATCAAGGAGAACGCACATAGAACTCTGACCGCGGAACTCTAGACTACTCGCTGTGGGATCGGTGCCATAGGAAGTACAACCGCTAAGAAAAGCTTTATCGTAGAGGGAAATACATTTTGTATGAAACGTTTTTGTGAAAAGGAATTGGAATACGAAACTTGTTCTGTATATTGTTATATTAGATACAGAATAAAAGGCAGATGGAGCGCGCGGAACACTAAAGTGAATCCAAAAAAGCACAACATACATACATTAAAAATCAGATACGTTATCCAGTTTGTATTTGCTTTGTTTAACCACAGTTTATTAATAAAGTGTTTTTTGTTAAATAAAGTTTGTTTAACATGTCGGGTTTAAATTTGAATTCTAAGGTTTTTGTCATTATGTGGGTGGAAAGGGGGGAATGTATGTACTGAAAATTTTAATTACACTAGCCGATTATCTCGTTTGTTGTACGAAAATTAAGTTCAAAGATAAAGTTATTATAAGGCGTAACTTGGATTGCAGAGAAGTCTAGCCTAGACTGTCTAGGACACTTTTTATCAGGAAACGCTGGTAGAACGGCGGGTTATTCATTTTTTTTTTTTTTTTTTTTAATCTGTTTTTATGGGCTTTGTCGCTTATGCGATGGTTAAATATAGAGTAAGAATAACAGAGTGAGAGCGTTAACAACAATATATTCTGCGAAGCGTGAGTAGTTTGGATATATCTTGCATTCATGGATATATCGTACACAAGAGATTTACTTTAAAAAAATATATATGAGTTCTTTTTCTTGGTAAAACTATCGATTAAACCAGAAATTATACGTATTTAGTCGTTCATACTATGAACGCGCAGTTTCAAGGCAGCGTTGCGCATACCCTTGCTCACGGCACATGCACTCGCTCTATTAATATTCTATCTCTACGATTACATAGCTCTATATGCAATTTATAATTAAGTTAATACGCTATATACTTAAGATATAAAGGTATTCAGGAGCACGTTATAATACGACCATTTAAACAAGTAATCCTGTTTAATTGCGTTCGAACGTTGCTCCGTTGAAATTACATATTCCAGAGTATTCCAGTACGTCGGTAATCCTGGAGTCACACCTGTGTGAACCTGGAACCCGACTTGAAGATATTGTAATTTTTTTTTTTGCATATGTTTGTACTCCGTATGTACCTGTTTGTACCAACTTTTTTTTCGTTTGTACCTCAAGGGGTTCGGAGATACGGGGGGTTGAAAAATGCTCAGAACCCGACTTGAAGATATCGTTATTTTTATTTTTGCATATGTTAGTACTCCGTATGTACCTGTTTGTACCAACTTTTTTTTCGTTTGTACCTCAAGGGGTTCGGAGATACGGGGGGTTGAAAAATGCTCAGAACCCGACTTGAAGATATCGTTATTTTGACTTTTGCATATGTTAGTACTCCGTATGTACCTGTTTGTACCAACTTTTTTTTCGTTTGTACCTCAAGGGTTTCGGAGATACGGGGGGTTGAAAAATGCTCAGAACCCGACTTGAAGATATTGTTTTTTTTGTTAATGCATACGTTTGTACTGGGTATGTAACCGTTTGTACCATCTTTCTTTTCGTTTGTACCTCAAGGGGTTCGGAAATACAGGACTTTAAAAAACCTGTTCTCTAATATCGGAATCTCGGGCATTTTTTGAGATAATCAAAATCTGCAAGCAGGGTTAGATACACCTTCGTTTGTACCCGTTTGTACCATCTTTCTTTTCGTTTGTACCTCAAGGGGTTCGGAAATACAGGACTTTAAAAAACCTGGTACCTAATATCGGAATCTCGGGCATTTTTTGAGATAATCAAAATCTGCCAGCAGGGTTGGATTCACCGTCGTTTGTACCCGTTTGTACCAACTTTTTTTTCGTTTGTACCTCAAGGGGTTCGGAAATACAGGACTTTAAAAAAACTGTTCCTAATATCGGAATCTCGGGCATTTTTTGAGATAATCAAAATCTGCCAGCAGGGTTGGATTCACCGTCGTTTGTACCCGTTTGTACCACCTTTCTTTTCGTTTGTACCTCAAGGGGTTCGGAAATACAGGACTTTAAAAAACCTGGTAGCTAATATCGGAATCTCGGGCATTTTTTGAGATAATCAAAATCTGCCAGCAGGGTTGGATTCACCGTCGTTTGTACCCGTTTGTACCACCTTTCTTTTCGTTTGTACCTCAAGGGGTTCGGAAATACAGGACTTTAAAAAACCTGGTACCTAATATCGGAATCTCGGGCATTTTTGGTGATACTCAAAATCTGCAAGCAGGGTTAGATACACCTTCGTTTGTACCCGTTTGTACCATCTTTCTTTTCGTTTGTACCTCAAGGGGTTCGGAAATACAGAACTTTAAAAAACCTGGTACCTAATATCGGAATCTCGGGCATTTTTGGTGATAATCAAAATCTGCAAGCGGGGTTAGATACACCGTCGTTTGTACCCGTTTGTACCATCTTTCTTTTCGTTTGTACCTCAAGGGGTTCGGAAATACAGGACTTTAAAAAACCTGGTACCTAATATCGGAATCTCGGGCATTTTTTGAGATAATCAAAATCTGCCAGCAGGGTTGGATTCACCGTCGTTTGTACCCGTTTGTACCACCTTTCTTTTCGTTTGTACCTCAAGGGGTTCGGAAATACAGGACTTTAAAAAACCTGGTACCTAATATCGGAATCTCGGGCATTTTTGGTGATACTAAAAATCTGCAAGCAGGGTTAGATACACCTTCGTTTGTACCCGTTTGTACCATCTTTCTTTTCGTTTGTACCTCAAGGGGTTCGGAAATACAGGACTTTAAAAAACCTGTTCTCTAATATCGGAATTTCGGGCAGTTTTTGAGATAATCAAAATCTGCCAGCAGGGTTGGATTCACCGTCGTTTGTACCCGTTTGTACCATCTTTCTTTTCGTTTGTACCTCAAGGGGTTCGGAAATACAGGACTTTAAAAAACCTGTTCTCTAATATCGGAATATCGGGCATTTTTGTTGATAATCAAATTCTGCAAGCGGGGTTAGATACACCGTCGTTTGTACCCGTTTGTACCAACTTTCTTTTCGTTTGTACCTCAAGGGGTTCGGAAATACAGGACTTTAAAAAACCTGGTAGCTAATATCGGAATCTCGGGCATTTTTTGAGATAATCAAAATCTGCCAGCAGGGTTGGATTCACCGTCGTTTGTACCCGTTTGCACCACCTTTCTTTTCGTTTGTACCTCAAGGGGTTCGGAAATACAGGACTTTAAAAAACCTGGTAGCTAATATCGGAATCTCGGGCATTTTTTGAGATACTCAAAATCTGCCAGCAGGGTTGGATTCACCGTCGTTTGTACCCGATTGTACCACCTTTCTTTTCGTTTGTACCTCAAGGGGTTCGGAAATACAGGACTTTAAAAAACCTGGTAGCTAATATCGGAATCTCGGGCATTTTTTGAGATAATCAAAATCTGCCAGCAGGGTTGGATTCACCGTCGTTTGTACCCGTTTGTACCACCTTTCTTTTCGTTTGTACCTCAAGGGGTTCGGAAATACAGGACTTTAAAAAACCTGGTAGCTAATATCGGAATCTCGGGCATTTTTTGAGATAATCAAAATCTGCCAGCAGGGTTGGATTCACCGTCGTTTGTACCCGTTTGTACCATCTTTCTTTTCGTTTGTACCTCAAGGGGTTCGGAAATACAGAACTTTAAAAAACGGTACCTAATATCGGAATCTCGGGCATTTTTGGTGATAATCAAAATCTGCAAGCGGGGTTAGATACACCGTCGTTTGTACCCGTTTGTACCATCTTTCTTTTCGTTTGTACCTCAAGGGGTTCGGAAATACAGAACTTTAAAAAACCTGGTACCTAATATCGGAATCTCGGGCATTTTTGGTGATAATCAAAATCTGCAAGCGGGGTTAGATACACCGTCGTTTGTACCCGTTTGTACCACCTTTCTTTTCGTTTGTACCTCAAGGGGTTCGGAAATACAGGACTTTAAAAAACCTGTTCTCTAATATCGGAATTTCGGGCAGTTTTTGAGATAATCAAAATCTGCCAGCAGGGTTGGATTCGCCGTCGTTTGTACCCGTTTGTACCAACTTTTTTTTCGTTTGTACCTCAAGGGGTTCGGAAATACAGAACTTTAAAAAACCTGGTACCTAATATCGGAATCTCGGGCATTTTTGGTGATAATCAAAATCTGCCAGCAGGGTTGGATTCACCATCGTTTGTACCCGTTTGTACCAACTTTTTTTTCGTTTGTACCTCAAGGGGTTCGGAAATACAGGACTTAAAAAAACCTGTTCTCTAATATCGGAATTTCGGGCAGTTTTTGAGATAATCAAAATCTGCCAGCAGGGTTGGATTCGCCGTCGTTTGTACCCGTTTGTACCAACTTTTTTTTCGTTTGTACCTCAAGGAGTTCGGAAATACAGGACTTTAAAAACCTGTTCTCTAATATCGGAATTTCGGGCAGTTTTTGAGATAATCAAAATCTGCCAGCAGGGTTGAATTCGCCGTCGTTTGTACCCGTTTGTACCAGTTTTTTTTTCGTTTGTACCTCAAGGGGACACAGGACTTTAAAAAACCTGTTCCTAATATCGGAATCTCGGGCATTTTTTGAGATAATCAAAATCTGCCAGCAGGGTTGGATTCACCGTAGTTTGTACCCGTTTGTACCATCTTTCTTTTCGTTTGTACCTCAAGGGGTTCGGAAATATAGGACTTTAAAAAACCTGGTAGCTAATATCGGAATCTCGGGCATTTTTGGTGATAATCAAAATCTGCAAGCAGGGTTAGATACACCGTCGTTTGTACCCGTTTGTACCATCTTTCTTTTCGTTTGTACCTCAAGGGGTTCGGAAATACAGGACTTTAAAAAACCTGTTCTCTAATATCGGAATTTCGGGCAGTTTTTGAGATAATCAAAATCTGCCAGCAGGGTTGGATTCGCCGTCGTTTGTACCCGTTTGTACCAACTTTTTTTTCGTTTGTACCTCAAGGGGTTCGGAAATACAGGACTTTAAAAAACCTGTTCTCTAATATAGGAATTTCGGGCAGTTTTTGAGATAATCAAAATCTGCCAGCAGGGTTGGATTCACCATCGTTTGTACCCGTTTGTACCAACTTTTTTTTCGTTTGTACCTCAAGGGGTTCGGAAATACAGGACTTTAAAAAACCTGTTCTCTAATATCGGAATTTCGGGCAGTTTTTGAGATAATCAAAATCTGCCAGCAGGGTTGGATTCGCCGTCGTTTGTACCCGTTTGTACCAACTTTTTTTTCGTTTGTACCTCAAGGGGTTCGGAAATACAGGACTTTAAAAAACCTGTTCTCTAATATCGGAATTTCGGGCAGTTTTTGAGATAATCAAAATCTGCCAGCAGGGTTGGATTCACCGTCGTTTGTACCCGTTTGTACCATCTTTCTTTTCGTTTGTACCTCAAGGGGTTCGGAAATACAGAACTTTAAAAAACCTGGTACCTAATATCGGAATATCGGGCATTTTTGTTGATAATCAAATTCTGCAAGCGGGGTTAGATACACCGTCGTTTGTACCCGTTTGTACCATCTTTCTTTTCGTTTGTACCTCAAGGGGTTCGGAAATACAGAACTTTAAAAAACCTGGTACCTAATATCGGAATATCGGGCATTTTTGTTGATAATCAAATTCTGCAAGCGGGGTTAGATACACCGTCGTTTGTACCCGTTTGTACCATCTTTCTTTTCGTTTGTACCTCAAGGGGTTCGGAAATACAGGACTTTAAAAAACCTGGTAGCTAATATCGGAATCTCGGGCATTTTTTGAGATAATCAAAATCTGCCAGCAGGGTTGGATTCACCGTCGTTTGTACCCGTTTGTACCACCTTTCTTTTCGTTTGTACCTCAAGGGGTTCGGAAATACAGGACTTTAAAAACCTGTTCTCTAATATCGGAATTTCGGGCAGTTTTTGAGATAATCAAAATCTGCCAGCAGGGTTGGATTCGCCGTCGTTTGTACCCGTTTGTACCAACTTTTTTTTCGTTTGTACCTCAAGGGGTTCGGAAATACAGGACTTTAAAAAACCTGTTCTCTAATATCGGAATTTCGGGCAGTTTTTGAGATAATCAAAATCTGCCAGCAGGGTTGGATTCACCGTCGTTTGTACCCGTTTGTACCATCTTTCTTTTCGTTTGTACCTCAAGGGGTTCGGAAATACAGAACTTTAAAAAACCTGGTACCTAATATCGGAATATCGGGCATTTTTGTTGATAATCAAATTCTGCAAGCGGGGTTAGATACACCGTCGTTTGTACCCGTTTGTACCATCTTTCTTTTCGTTTGTACCTCAAGGGGTTCGGAAATACAGGACTTTAATAAACCTGGTAGCTAATATCGGAATCTCGGGCATTTTTTGAGATAATCAAAATCTGCCAGCAGGGTTGGATTCACCGTCGTTTGTACCCGTTTGTACCACCTTTCTTTTCGTTTGTACCTCAAGGGGTTCGGAAATACAGGACTTTAAAAAACCTGGTACCTAATATCGGAATCTCGGGCATTTTTGGTGATACTCAAAATCTGCAAGCAGGGTTAGATACACCTTCGTTTGTACCCGTTTGTACCATCTTTCTTTTCGTTTGTACCTCAAGGGGTTCGGAAATACAGAACTTTAAAAAACCTGGTACCTAATATCGGATTCTCGGGCATTTTTGGTGATAATCAAAATCTGCAAGCGGGGTTAGATACACCGTCGTTTGTACCCGTTTGTACCACCTTTCTTTTCGTTTGTACCTCAAGGGGTTCGGAAATACAGGACTTTAAAAAACCTGGTAGCTAATATCGGAATCTCGGGCATTTTTTGAGATAATCAAAATCTGCCAGCAGGGTTGGATTCGCCGTCGTTTGTACCCGTTTGTACCAACTTTTTTTTCGTTTGTACCTCAAGGGGTTCGGAAATACAGGACTTTAAAAAACCTGTTCCTAATATCGGAATCTCGGGCATTTTTTGAGATAATCAAAATCTGCCAGCAGGGTTGGATTCACCGTCGTTTGTACCCGTTTGTACCACCTTTCTTTTCGTTTGTACCCCAAGGGGTTCGGAAATACAGGACTTTAAAAAACCTGGTACCTAATATCGGAATCTCGGGCATTTTTTGAGATAATCAAAATCTGCCAGCAGGGTTGGATTCACCGTCGTTTGTACCCGTTTGTACCATCTTTCTTTTCGTTTGTACCTCAAGGGGTTCGGAAATATAGGACTTTAAAAAACCTGGTAGCTAATATCGGAATCTCGGGCATTTTTTGAGATAATCAAAATCTGCAAGCGGGGTTAGATACACCGTCGTTTGTACCCGTTTGTACCATCTTTCTTTTCGTTTGTACCTCAAGGGGTTCGGAAATACAGAACTTTAAAAAACCTGGTACCTAATATCGGAATCTCGGGCATTTTTTGAGATAATCAAAATCTGCCAGCAGGGTTGGATTCACCGTCGTTTGTACCCGTTTGTACCACCTTTCTTTTCGTTTGTACCTCAAGGGGTTCGGAAATACAGGACTTTAAAAAACCTGGTACCTAATATCGGAATCTCGGGCATTTTTTGAGATAATCAAAATCTGCCAGCAGGGTTGGATTCACCGTCGTTTGTACCCGTTTGTACCATCTTTCTTTTCGTTTGTACCTCAAGGGGTTCGGAAATATAGGACTTTAAAAAACCTGGTAGCTAATATCGGAATCTCGGGCATTTTTGGTGATAATCAAAATCTGCAAGCAGGGTTAGATACACCGTCGTTTGTACCCGTTTGTACCATCTTTCTTTTCGTTTGTACCTCAAGGGGTTCGGAAATACAGGACTTTAAAAAACCTGTTCTCTAATATCGGAATTTCGGGCAGTTTTTGAGATAATCAAAATCTGCCAGCAGGGTTGGATTCGCCGTCGTTTGTACCCGTTTGTACCAACTTTTTTTTCGTTTGTACCTCAAGGGGTTCGGAAATACAGGACTTTAAAAAACCTGTTCTCTAATATCGGAATTTCGGGCAGTTTTTGAGATAATCAAAATCTGCCAGCAGGGTTGGATTCACCGTCGTTTGTACCCGTTTGTACCATCTTTCTTTTCGTTTGTACCTCAAGGGGTTCGGAAATACAGAACTTTAAAAAACCTGGTACCTAATATCGGAATCTCGGGCATTTTTGTTAATAATCAAATTCTGCAAGCGTGGTTAGATACACCGTCGTTTGTACCCGTTTGTACCATCTTTCTTTTCGTTTGTACCTCAAGGGGTTCGGAAATACAGGACTTTAAAAAACCTGGTAGCTAATATCGGAATCTCGGGCATTTTTTGAGATAATGAAAATCTGCCAGCAGGGTTGGATTCACCGTCGTTTGTACCCGTTTGTACCACCTTTCTTTTCGTTTGTACCTCAAGGGGTTCGGAAATACAGGACTTTAAAAAACCTGGTACCTTATATCGGAATCTCGGGCATTTTTGGTGATACTCAAAATCTGCAAGCAGGGTTAGATACACCTTCGTTTGTACCCGTTTGTACCATCTTTCTTTTCGTTTGTACCTCAAGGGGTTCGGAAATACAGAACTTTAAAAAACCTGGTACCTAATATCGGAATATCGGGCATTTTTGTTGATAATCAAATTCTGCAAGCGGGGTTAGATACACCGTCGTTTGTACCCGTTTGTACCATATTTCTTTTCGTTTGTACCTCAAGGGGTTCGGAAATACAGGACTTTAAAAAACCTGGTAGCTAATATCGGAATCTCGGGCATTTTTGAGATAATCAAAATCTGCCAGCAGGGTTGGATTCACCGTCGTTTGTACCCGTTTGTACCACCTTTCTTTTCGTTTGTACCTCAAGGGGTTCGGAAATACAGGACTTTAAAAAACCTGGTACCTAATATCGGAATCTCGGGCATTTTTGGTGATACTCAAAATCTGCAAGCAGGGTTAGATACACCGTCGTTTGTACCCGTTTGTACCATCTTTCTTTTCGATTGTACCTCAAGGGGTTCGGAAATACAGAACTTTAAAAAACGGTACCTAATATCGGAATCTCGGGCATTTTTGGTGATAATCAAAATCTGCAAGCGGGGTTAGATACACCGTCGTTTGTACCCGTTTGTACCATCTTTCTTTTCGTTTGTACCTCAAGGGGTTCGGAAATACAGAACTTTAAAAAACCTGGTACCTAATATCGGAATCTCGGGCATTTTTGGTGATAATCAAAATCTGCAAGCGGGGTTAGATACACCGTCGTTTGTACCCGTTTGTACCACCTTTCTTTTCGTTTGTACCTCAAGGGGTTCGGAAATACAGGACTTTAAAAAACCTGGTAGCTAATATCGGAATCTCGGGCATTTTTTGAGATAATCAAAATCTGCCAGCAGGGTTGGATTCGCCGTCGTTTGTACCCGTTTGTACCAACTTTTTTTTCGTTTGTACCTCAAGGGGTTCGGAAATACAGGACTTTAAAAAACCTGTTCCTAATATCGGAATCTCGGGCATTTTTTGAGATAATCAAAATCTGCCAGCAGGGTTGGATTCACCGTCGTTTGTACCCGTTTGTACCACCTTTCTTTTCGTTTGTACCTCAAGGGGTTCGGAAATACAGGACTTTAAAAAACCTGGTACCTAATATCGGAATCTCGGGCATTTTTTGAGATAATCAAAATCTGCCAGCAGGGTTGGATTCACCGTCGTTTGTACCCGTTTGTACCATCTTTCTTTTCGTTTGTACCTCAAGGGGTTCGGAAATATAGGACTTTAAAAAACCTGGTAGCTAATATCGGAATCTCGGGCATTTTTGGTGATAATAAAAATCTGCAAGCAGGGTTAGATACACCGTCGTTTGTACCCGTTTGTACCATCTTTCTTTTCGTTTGTACCTCAAGGGGTTCGGAAATACAGGACTTTAAAAAACCTGGTAGCTAATATCGAAATCTCGGGCATTTTTTGAGATAATCAAAATCTGCAAGCGGGGTTAGATACACCGTCGTTTGTACCCGTTTGTACCATCTTTCTTTTCGTTTGTACCTCAAGGGGTTCGGAAATACAGAACTTTAAAAAACCTGGTACCTAATATCGGAATCTCGGGCATTTTTGGTGATAATCAAAATCTGCAAGCGGGGTTAGATACACCGTCGTTTGTACCCGTTTGTATCACCTTTCTTTTCGTTTGTACCTCAAGGGGTTCGGAAATACAGGACTTTAAAAAACCTGTTCTCTAATATCGGAATTTCGGGCAGTTTTTGAGATAATCAAAATCTGCCAGCAGGGTTGGATTCGCCGTCGTTTGTACCCGTTTGTACCAACTTTTTTTTCGTTTGTACCTCAAGGGGTTCGGAAATACAGAACTTTAAAAAACCTGGTACCTAATATCGGAATCTCGGGCATTTTTGGTGATAATCAAAATCTGCAAGCGGGGTTAGATACACCGTCGTTTGTACCCGTTTGTACCATCTTTCTTTTCGTTTGTACCTCAAGGGGTTCGGAAATACAGAACTTTAAAAAACCTGGTACCTAATATCGGAATCTCGGGCATTTTTGGTGATAATCAAAATCTGCAAGCGGGGTTAGATACACCGTCGTTTGTACCCGTTTGTACCACCTTTCTTTTCGTTTGTACCTCAAGGGGTTCGGAAATACAGGACTTTAAAAAACCTGGTAGCTAATATCGGAATTTCGGGCAGTTTTTGAGATAATCAAAATCTGCCAGCAGGGTTGGATTCGCCGTCGTTTGTACCCGTTTGTACCAACTTTTTTTTCGTTTGTACCTCAAGGGGTTCGGAAATACAGAACTTTAAAAAACCTGGTACCTAATATCGGAATCTCGGGCATTTTTGGTGATAATCAAAATCTGCAAGCGGGGTTAGATACACCGTCGTTTGTACCCGTTTGTACCATCTTTCTTTTCGTTTGTACCTCAAGGGGTTCGGAAATACAGAACTTTAAAAAACCTGGTACCTAATATCGGAATCTCGGGCATTTTTGGTGATAATCAAAATCTGCAAGCGGGGTTAGATACACCGTCGTTTGTACCCGTTTGTACCACCTTTCTTTTCGTTTGTACCTCAAGGGGTTCGGAAATACAGGACTTTAAAAAACCTGGTAGCTAATATCGGAATCTCGGGCATTTTTTGAGATAATCAAAATCTGCCAGCAGGGTTGGATTCGCCGTCGTTTGTACCCGTTTGTACCAACTTTTTTTTCGTTTGTACCTCAAGGGGTTCGGAAATACAGGACTTTAAAAAACCTGTTCCTAATATCGGAATCTCGGGCATTTTTTGAGATAATCAAAATCTGCCAGCAGGGTTGGATTCACCGTCGTTTGTACCCGTTTGTACCACCTTTCTTTTCGTTTGTACCTCAAGGGGTTCGGAAATACAGGACTTTAAAAAACCTGGTACCTAATATCGGAATCTCGGGCATTTTTTGAGATAATCAAAATCTGCCAGCAGGGTTGGATTCACCGTCGTTTGTACCCGTTTGTACCATATTTCTTTTCGTTTGTACCTCAAGGGGTTCGGAAATATAGGACTTTAAAAAACCTGGTAGCTAATATCGGAATCTCGGGCATTTTTGGTGATAATCAAAATCTGCAAGCGGGGTTAGATACACCGTCGTTTGTACCCGTTTGTACCACCTTTCTTTTCGTTTGTACCTCAAGGGGTTCGGAAATACAGGACTTTAAAAAACCTGGTAGCTAATATCGGAATCTCGGGCATTTTTTGAGATAATCAAAATCTGCCAGCAGGGTTGGATTCGCCGTCGTTTGTACCCGTTTGTACCAACTTTTTTTTCGTTTGTACCTCAAGGGGTTCGGAAATACAGGACTTTAAAAAACCTGTTCCTAATATCGGAATCTCGGGCATTTTTTGAGATAATCAAAATCTGCCAGCAGGGTTGGATTCACCGTCGTTTGTACCCGTTTGTACCACCTTTCTTTTCGTTTGTACCTCAAGGGGTTCGGAAATACAGGACTTTAAAAAACCTGGTACCTAATATCGGAATCTCGGGCATTTTTTGAGATAATCAAAATCTGCCAGCAGGGTTGGATTCACCGTCGTTTGTACCCGTTTGTACCATATTTCTTTTCGTTTGTACCTCAAGGGGTTCGGAAATATAGGACTTTAAAAAACCTGGTAGCTAATATCGGAATCTCGGGCATTTTTGGTGATAATCAAAATCTGCAAGCGGGGTTAGATACACCGTCGTTTGTACCCGTTTGTACCACCTTTCTTTTCGTTTGTACCTCAAGGGGTTCGGAAATACAGGACTTTAAAAAACCTGGTAGCTAATATCGGAATCTCGGGCATTTTTGGTGATAATCAAAATCTGCAAGCGGGGTTAGATACACCGTCGTTTGTACCCGTTTGTATCACCTTTCTTTTCGTTTGTACCTCAAGGGGTTCGGAAATACAGGACTTTAAAAAACCTGTTCTCTAATATCGGAATTTCGGGCAGTTTTTGAGATAATCAAAATCTGCCAGCAGGGTTGGATTCGCCGTCGTTTGTACCCGTTTGTACCAACTTTTTTTTCGTTTGTACCTCAAGGGGTTCGGAAATACAGGACTTTAATAAACCTGTTCTCTAATATCGGAATTTCGGGCAGTTTTTGAGATAATCAAAATCTGCCAGCAGGGTTGGATTCACCATCGTTTGTACCCGTTTGTACCAACTTTTTTTTCGTTTGTACCTCAAGGGGTTCGGAAATACAGGACTTTAAAAAACCTGTTCTCTAATATCGGATTTTCGGGCAGTTTTTGAGATAATCAAAATCTGCCAGCAGGGTTGGATTCACCGTCGTTTGTACCCGTTTGTACCATCTTTCTTTTCGTTTGTACCTCAAGGGGTTCGGAAATACAGAACTTTAAAAAACCTGGTACCTAATATCGGAATATCGGGCATTTTTGTTGATAATCAAATTCTGCAAGCTGGGTTAGATACACCGTCGTTTGTACCCGTTTGTACCATCTTTCTTTTCGTTTGTACCTCAAGGGGTTCGGAAATACAGGACTTTAAAAAACCTGGTAGCTAATATCGGAATCTCGGGCATTTTTTGAGATAATCAAAATCTGCCAGCAGGGTTGGATTCACCGTCGTTTGTACCCGTTTGTACCACCTTTCTTTTCGTTTGTACCTCAAGGGGTTTGGAAATACAGGACTTTAAAAAACCTGGTACCTAATATCGGAATCTCGGGCATTTTTGGTGATACTCAAAATCTGCAAGCAGGGTTAGATACACCTTCGTTTGTACCCTTTTGCACCATCTTTCTTTTCGTTTGTACCTCAAGGGGTTCGGAAATGCAGAACTTTAAAAAACCTGGTACCTAATATCGGAATCTCGGGCATTTTTGGTGATAATCAAAATCTGCAAGCGGTGTTAGATACACCGTCGTTTGTACCCGTTTGTACCACCTTTCTTTTCGTTTGTACCTCAAGGGGTTCGGAAATACAGGACTTTAAAAAACCTGGTAGCTAATATCGGAATCTCGGGCATTTTTTGAGATAATCAAAATCTGTCAGCAGGGTTGGATTCACCGTCGTTTGTACCCGTTTGTACCATCTTTCTTTTCGTTTGTACCTCAAGGGGTTCGGAAATACAGGACTTTAAAAAACCTGTTCTCTAATATCGGAATTTCGGGCAGTTTTTGAGATAATCAAAATCTGCCAGCAGGGTTGGATTCGCCGTCGTTTGTACCCGTTTGTACCAACTTTTTTTTCGTTTGTACCTCAAGGGGTTCGGAAATACAGGACTTTAAAAAACCTGGTAGCTAATATCGGAATCTCGGGCATTTTTTGAGATAATCAAAATCTGCCAGCAGGGTTGGATTCACCGTCGTTTGTACCCGTTTGTACCACCTTTCTTTTCGTTTGTACCTCAAGGGGTTCGGAAATACAGGACTTTAAAAAACCTGGTAGCTAATATCGGAATCTCGGGCATTTTTTAAGATAATCAAAATCTGCCAGCAGGGTTGGATTCACCGTCGTTTGTACCCGTTTGTCCCACCTTTCTCTTCGTTTGTACCTCAAGGGGTTCGGAAATATAGGACTTTAAAAAACCTGGTAGCTAATATCGGAATCTCGGGCATTTTTGGTGATAATCAAAATCTGCAAGCAGGGTTAGATACACCGTCGTTTGTACCCGTTTGTACCATCTTTCTTTTCGTTTGTACCTCAAGGGGTTCGGAAATACAGAACTTTAAAAAACGGTACCTAATATCGGAATCTCGGGCATTTTTGGTGATAATCAAAATCTGCAAGCGGGGTTAGATACACCGTCGTTTGTACCCGTTTGTACCAACTTTTTTTTCGTTTGTACCTCAAGGGGTTCGGAAATACAGGACTTTAAAAAACCTGTTCTCTAATATCGGAATTTCGGGCAGTTTTTGAGATAATCAAAATCTGCCAGCAGGGTTGGATTCGCCGTCGTTTGTACCCGTTTGTACCAACTTTTTTTTCGTTTGTACCTCAAGGGGTTCGGAAATACAGGACTTTAAAAAACCTGTTCTCTAATATCGGAATTTCGGGCAGTTTTTGAGATAATCAAAATCTGCCAGCAGGGTTGGATTCACCGTCGTTTGTACCCGTTTGTACCATCTTTCTTTTCGTTTGTACCTCAAGGGGTTCGGAAATACAGAACTTTAAAAAACCTGGTACCTAATATCGGAATCTCGGGCATTTTTGTTAATAATCAAATTCTGCAAGCGTGGTTAGATACACCGTCGTTTGTACCCGTTTGTACCATCTTTCTTTTCGTTTGTACCTCAAGGGGTTCGGAAATACAGGACTTTAAAAAACCTGGTAGCTAATATCGGAATCTCGGGCATTTTTTGAGATAATGAAAATCTGCCAGCAGGGTTGGATTCACCGTCGTTTGTACCCGTTTGTACCACCTTTCTTTTCGTTTGTACCTCAAGGGGTTCGGAAATACAGGACTTTAAAAAACCTGGTACCTTATATCGGAATCTCGGGCATTTTTGGTGATACTCAAAATCTGCAAGCAGGGTTAGATACACCTTCGTTTGTACCCGTTTGTACCATCTTTCTTTTCGTTTGTACCTCAAGGGGTTCGGAAATACAGAACTTTAAAAAACCTGGTACCTAATATCGGAATATCGGGCATTTTTGTTGATAATCAAATTCTGCAAGCGGGGTTAGATACACCGTCGTTTGTACCCGTTTGTACCATATTTCTTTTCGTTTGTACCTCAAGGGGTTCGGAAATACAGGACTTTAAAAAACCTGGTAGCTAATATCGGAATCTCGGGCATTTTTTGAGATAATCAAAATCTGCCAGCAGGGTTGGATTCACCGTCGTTTGTACCCGTTTGTACCACCTTTCTTTTCGTTTGTACCTCAAGGGGTTCGGAAATACAGGACTTTAAAAAACCTGGTACCTAATATCGGAATCTCGGGCATTTTTGGTGATACTCAAAATCTGCAAGCAGGGTTAGATACACCTTCGTTTGTACCCGTTTGTACCATCTTTCTTTTCGTTTGTACCTCAAGGGGTTCGGAAATACAGAACTTTAAAAAACCTGGTACCTAATATCGGAATCTCGGGCATTTTTGGTGATAATCAAAATCTGCAAGCGGGGTTAGATACACCGTCGTTTGTACCCGTTTGTACCATCTTTCTTTTCGATTGTACCTCAAGGGGTTCGGAAATACAGAACTTTAAAAAACGGTACCTAATATCGGAATCTCGGGCATTTTTGGTGATAATCAAAATCTGCAAGCGGGGTTAGATACACCGTCGTTTGTACCCGTTTGTACCATCTTTCTTTTCGTTTGTACCTCAAGGGGTTCGGAAATACAGAACTTTAAAAAACCTGGTACCTAATATCGGAATCTCGGGCATTTTTGGTGATAATCAAAATCTGCAAGCGGGGTTAGATACACCGTCGTTTGTACCCGTTTGTACCACCTTTCTTTTCGTTTGTACCTCAAGGGGTTCGGAAATACAGGACTTTAAAAAACCTGGTAGCTAATATCGGAATCTCGGGCATTTTTTGAGATAATCAAAATCTGCCAGCAGGGTTGGATTCGCCGTCGTTTGTACCCGTTTGTACCAACTTTTTTTTCGTTTGTACCTCAAGGGGTTCAGAAATACAGGACTTTAAAAAACCTGTTCCTAATATCGGAATCTCGGGCATTTTTTGAGATAATCAAAATCTGCCAGCAGGGTTGGATTCACCGTCGTTTGTACCCGTTTGTACCACCTTTCTTTTCGTTTGTACCTCAAGGGGTTCGGAAATACAGGACTTTAAAAAACCTGGTACCTAATATCGGAATCTCGGGCATTTTTTGAGATAATCAAAATCTGCCAGCAGGGTTGGATTCACCGTCGTTTGTACCCGTTTGTACCATCTTTCTTTTCGTTTGTACCTCAAGGGGTTCGGAAATATAGGACTTTAAAAAACCTGGTAGCTAATATCGGAATCTCGGGCATTTTTGGTGATAATAAAAATCTGCAAGCAGGGTTAGATACACCGTCGTTTGTACCCGTTTGTACCATCTTTCTTTTCGTTTGTACCTCAAGGGGTTCGGAAATACAGGACTTTAAAAAACCTGGTAGCTAATATCGAAATCTCGGGCATTTTTTGAGATAATCAAAATCTGCAAGCGGGGTTAGATACACTGTCGTTTGTACCCGTTTGTACCATCTTTCTTTTCGTTTGTACCTCAAGGGGTTCGGAAATACAGAACTTTAAAAAACCTGGTACCTAATATCGGAATCTCGGGCATTTTTGGTGATAATCAAAATCTGCAAGCGGGGTTAGATACACCGTCGTTTGTACCCGTTTGTATCACCTTTCTTTTCGTTTGTACCTCAAGGGGTTCGGAAATACAGGACTTTAAAAAACCTGTTCTCTAATATCGGAATTTCGGGCAGTTTTTGAGATAATCAAAATCTGCCAGCAGGGTTGGATTCGCCGTCGTTTGTACCCGTTTGTACCAACTTTTTTTTCGTTTGTACCTCAAGGGGTTCGGAAATACAGAACTTTAAAAAACCTGGTACCTAATATCGGAATCTCGGGCATTTTTGGTGATAATCAAAATCTGCAAGCGGGGTTAGATACACCGTCGTTTGTACCCGTTTGTACCATCTTTCTTTTCGTTTGTACCTCAAGGGGTTCGGAAATACAGAACTTTAAAAAACCTGGTACCTAATATCGGAATCTCGGGCATTTTTGGTGATAATCAAAATCTGCAAGCGGGGTTAGATACACCGTCGTTTGTACCCGTTTGTACCACCTTTCTTTTCGTTTGTACCTCAAGGGGTTCGGAAATACATGACTTTAAAAAACCTGGTAGCTAATATCGGAATCTCGGGCATTTTTGGTGATAATCAAAATCTGCAAGCGGGGTTAGATACACCGTCGTTTGTACCCGTTTGTATCACCTTTCTTTTCGTTTGTACCTCAAGGGGTTCGGAAATACAGGACTTTAAAAAACCTGTTCTCTAATATCGGAATTTCGGGCAGTTTTTGAGATAATCAAAATCTGCCAGCAGGGTTGGATTCGCCGTCGTTTGTACCCGTTTGTACCAACTTTTTTTTCGTTTGTACCTCAAGGGGTTCGGAAATACAGGACTTTAATAAACCTGTTCTCTAATATCGGAATTTCGGGCAGTTTTTGAGATAATCAAAATCTGCCAGCAGGGTTGGATTCACCGTCGTTTGTACCCGTTTGTACCATCTTTCTTTTCGTTTGTACCTCAAGGGGTTCGGAAATACAGAACTTTAAAAAACCTGGTACCTAATATCGGAATATCGGGCATTTTTGTTGATAATCAAATTCTGCAAGCTGGGTTAGATACACCGTCGTTTGTACCCGTTTGTACCATCTTTCTTTTCGTTTGTACCTCAAGGGGTTCGGAAATACAGGACTTTAAAAAACCTGGTAGCTAATATCGGAATCTCGGGCATTTTTTGAGATAATCAAAATCTGCCAGCAGGGTTGGATTCACCGTCGTTTGTACCCGTTTGTACCACCTTTCTTTTCGTTTGTACCTCAAGGGGTTTGGAAATACAGGACTTTAAAAAACCTGGTACCTAATATCGGAATCTCGGGCATTTTTGGTGATACTCAAAATCTGCAAGCAGGGTTAGATACACCTTCGTTTGTACCCTTTTGCACCATCTTTCTTTTCGTTTGTACCTCAAGGGGTTCGGAAATGCAGAACTTTAAAAAACCTGGTACCTAATATCGGAATCTCGGGCATTTTTGGTGATAATCAAAATCTGCAAGCGGTGTTAGATACACCGTCGTTTGTACCCGTTTGTACCACCTTTCTTTTCGTTTGTACCTCAAGGGGTTCGGAAATACAGGACTTTAAAAAACCTGGTAGCTAATATCGGAATCTCGGGCATTTTTTGAGATAATCAAAATCTGTCAGCAGGGTTGGATTCACCGTCGTTTGTACCCGTTTGTACCATCTTTCTTTTCGTTTGTACCTCAAGGGGTTCGGAAATACAGGACTTTAAAAAACCTGTTCTCTAATATCGGAATTTCGGGCAGTTTTTGAGATAATCAAAATCTGCCAGCAGGGTTGGATTCGCCGTCGTTTGTACCCGTTTGTACCAACTTTTTTTTCGTTTGTACCTCAAGGGGTTCGGAAATACAGGACTTTAAAAAACCTGGTAGCTAATATCGGAATCTCGGGCATTTTTTGAGATAATCAAAATCTGCCAGCAGGGTTGGATTCGCCGTCGTTTGTACCCGTTTGTACCAACTTTTTTTTCGTTTGTACCTCAAGGGGTTCGGAAATACAGGACTTTAAAAAACCTGTTCCTAATATCGGAATCTCGGGCATTTTTTGAGATAATCAAAATCTGCCAGCAGGGTTGGATTCACCGTCGTTTGTACCCGTTTGTACCACCTTTCTTTTCGTTTGTACCTCAAGGGGTTCGGAAATACAGGACTTTAAAAAACCTGGTACCTAATATCGGAATCTCGGGCATTTTTTGAGATAATCAAAATCTGCCAGCAGGGTTGGATTCACCGTCGTTTGTACCCGTTTGTACCATCTTTCTTTTCGTTTGTACCTCAAGGGGTTCGGAAATATAGGACTTTAAAAAACCTGGTAGCTAATATCGGAATCTCGGGCATTTTTGGTGATAATAAAAATCTGCAAGCAGGGTTAGATACACCGTCGTTTGTACCCGTTTGTACCATCTTTCTTTTCGTTTGTACCTCAAGGGGTTCGGAAATACAGGACTTTAAAAAACCTGGTAGCTAATATCGAAATCTCGGGCATTTTTTGAGATAATCAAAATCTGCAAGCGGGGTTAGATACACCGTCGTTTGTACCCGTTTGTACCATCTTTCTTTTCGTTTGTACCTCAAGGGGTTCGGAAATACAGAACTTTAAAAAACCTGGTACCTAATATCGGAATCTAGGGCATTTTTGGTGATAATCAAAATCTGCAAGCGGGGTTAGATACACCGTCGTTTGTACCCGTTTGTATCACCTTTCTTTTCGTTTGTACCTCAAGGGGTTCGGAAATACAGGAATTTAAAAAACCTGTTCTCTAATATCGGAATTTCGGGCAGTTTTTGAGATAATCAAAATCTGCCAGCAGGGTTGGATTCGCCGTCGTTTGTACCCGTTTGTACCAACTTTTTTTTCGTTTGTACCTCAAGGGGTTCGGAAATACAGAACTTTAAAAAACCTGGTACCTAATATCGGAATCTCGGGCATTTTTGGTGATAATCAAAATCTGCAAGCGGGGTTAGATACACCGTCGTTTGTACCCGTTTGTACCATCTTTCTTTTCGTTTGTACCTCAAGGGGTTCGGAAATACAGAACTTTAAAAAACCTGGTACCTAATATCGGAATCTCGGGCATTTTTGGTGATAATCAAAATCTGCAAGCGGGGTTAGATACACCGTCGTTTGTACCCGTTTGTACCACCTTTCTTTTCGTTTGTACCTCAAGGGGTTCGGAAATACAGGACTTTAAAAAACCTGGTAGCTAATATCGGAATTTCGGGCAGTTTTTGAGATAATCAAAATCTGCCAGCAGGGTTGGATTCGCCGTCGTTTGTACCCGTTTGTACCAACTTTTTTTTCGTTTGTACCTCAAGGGGTTCGGAAATACAGAACTTTAAAAAACCTGGTACCTAATATCGGAATCTCGGGCATTTTTGGTGATAATCAAAATCTGCAAGCGGGGTTAGATACACCGTCGTTTGTACCCGTTTGTACCATCTTTCTTTTCGTTTGTACCTCAAGGGGTTCGGAAATACAGAACTTTAAAAAACCTGGTACCTAATATCGGAATCTCGGGCATTTTTGGTGATAATCAAAATCTGCAAGCGGGGTTAGATACACCGTCGTTTGTACCCGTTTGTACCACCTTTCTTTTCGTTTGTACCTCAAGGGGTTCGGAAATACAGGACTTTAAAAAACCTGGTAGCTAATATCGGAATCTCGGGCATTTTTTGAGATAATCAAAATCTGCCAGCAGGGTTGGATTCGCCGTCGTTTGTACCCGTTTGTACCAACTTTTTTTTCGTTTGTACCTCAAGGGGTTCGGAAATACAGGACTTTAAAAAACCTGTTCCTAATATCGGAATCTCGGGCATTTTTTGAGATAATCAAAATCTGCCAGCAGGGTTGGATTCACCGTCGTTTGTACCCGTTTGTACCACCTTTCTTTTCGTTTGTACCTCAAGGGGTTCGGAAATACAGGACTTTAAAAAACCTGGTACCTAATATCGGAATCTCGGGCATTTTTTGAGATAATCAAAATCTGCCAGCAGGGTTGGATTCACCGTCGTTTGTACCCGTTTGTACCATATTTCTTTTCGTTTGTACCTCAAGGGGTTCGGAAATATAGGACTTTAAAAAACCTGGTAGCTAATATCGGAATCTCGGGCATTTTTGGTGATAATCAAAATCTGCAAGCGGGGTTAGATACACCGTCGTTTGTACCCGTTTGTACCACCTTTCTTTTCGTTTGTACCTCAAGGGGTTCGGAAATACAGGACTTTAAAAAACCTGGTAGCTAATATCGGAATCTCGGGCATTTTTTGAGATAATCAAAATCTGCCAGCAGGGTTGGATTCGCCGTCGTTTGTACCCGTTTGTACCAACTTTTTTTTCGTTTGTACCTCAAGGGGTTCGGAAATACAGGACTTTAAAAAACCTGTTCCTAATATCGGAATCTCGGGCATTTTTTGAGATAATCAAAATCTGCCAGCAGGGTTGGATTCACCGTCGTTTGTACCCGTTTGTACCACCTTTCTTTTCGTTTGTACCTCAAGGGGTTCGGAAATACAGGACTTTAAAAAACCTGGTACCTAATATCGGAATCTCGGGCATTTTTTGAGATAATCAAAATCTGCCAGCAGGGTTGGATTCACCGTCGTTTGTACCCGTTTGTACCATATTTCTTTTCGTTTGTACCTCAAGGGGTTCGGAAATATAGGACTTTAAAAAACCTGGTAGCTAATATCGGAATCTCGGGCATTTTTGGTGATAATCAAAATCTGCAAGCGGGGTTAGATACACCGTCGTTTGTACCCGTTTGTACCACCTTTCTTTTCGTTTGTACCTCAAGGGGTTCGGAAATACAGGACTTTAAAAAACCTGGTAGCTAATATCGGAATCTCGGGCATTTTTGGTGATAATCAAAATCTGCAAGCGGGGTTAGATACACCGTCGTTTGTACCCGTTTGTATCACCTTTCTTTTCGTTTGTACCTCAAGGGGTTCGGAAATACAGGACTTTAAAAAACCTGTTCTCTAATATCGGAATTTCGGGCAGTTTTTGAGATAATCAAAATCTGCCAGCAGGGTTGGATTCGCCGTCGTTTGTACCCGTTTGTACCAACTTTTTTTTCGTTTGTACCTCAAGGGGTTCGGAAATACAGGACTTTAATAAACCTGTTCTCTAATATCGGAATTTCGGGCAGTTTTTGAGATAATCAAAATCTGCCAGCAGGGTTGGATTCACCATCGTTTGTACCCGTTTGTACCAACTTTTTTTTCGTTTGTACCTCAAGGGGTTCGGAAATACAGGACTTTAAAAAACCTGTTCTCTAATATCGGATTTTCGGGCAGTTTTTGAGATAATCAAAATCTGCCAGCAGGGTTGGATTCACCGTCGTTTGTACCCGTTTGTACCATCTTTCTTTTCGTTTGTACCTCAAGGGGTTCGGAAATACAGAACTTTAAAAAACCTGGTACCTAATATCGGAATATCGGGCATTTTTGTTGATAATCAAATTCTGCAAGCTGGGTTAGATACACCGTCGTTTGTACCCGTTTGTACCATCTTTCTTTTCGTTTGTACCTCAAGGGGTTCGGAAATACAGGACTTTAAAAAACCTGGTAGCTAATATCGGAATCTCGGGCATTTTTTGAGATAATCAAAATCTGCCAGCAGGGTTGGATTCACCGTCGTTTGTACCCGTTTGTACCACCTTTCTTTTCGTTTGTACCTCAAGGGGTTTGGAAATACAGGACTTTAAAAAACCTGGTACCTAATATCGGAATCTCGGGCATTTTTGGTGATACTCAAAATCTGCAAGCAGGGTTAGATACACCTTCGTTTGTACCCTTTTGCACCATCTTTCTTTTCGTTTGTACCTCAAGGGGTTCGGAAATGCAGAACTTTAAAAAACCTGGTACCTAATATCGGAATCTCGGGCATTTTTGGTGATAATCAAAATCTGCAAGCGGTGTTAGATACACCGTCGTTTGTACCCGTTTGTACCACCTTTCTTTTCGTTTGTACCTCAAGGGGTTCGGAAATACAGGACTTTAAAAAACCTGGTAGCTAATATCGGAATCTCGGGCATTTTTTGAGATAATCAAAATCTGTCAGCAGGGTTGGATTCACCGTCGTTTGTACCCGTTTGTACCATCTTTCTTTTCGTTTGTACCTCAAGGGGTTCGGAAATACAGGACTTTAAAAAACCTGTTCTCTAATATCGGAATTTCGGGCAGTTTTTGAGATAATCAAAATCTGCCAGCAGGGTTGGATTCGCCGTCGTTTGTACCCGTTTGTACCAACTTTTTTTTCGTTTGTACCTCAAGGGGTTCGGAAATACAGGACTTTAAAAAACCTGGTAGCTAATATCGGAATCTCGGGCATTTTTTGAGATAATCAAAATCTGCCAGCAGGGTTGGATTCACCGTCGTTTGTACCCGTTTGTACCACCTTTCTTTTCGTTTGTACCTCAAGGGGTTCGGAAATACAGGACTTTAAAAAACCTGGTAGCTAATATCGGAATCTCGGGCATTTTTTAAGATAATCAAAATCTGCCAGCAGGGTTGGATTCACCGTCGTTTGTACCCGTTTGTCCCACCTTTCTTTTCGTTTGTACCTCAAGGGGTTCGGAAATATAGGACTTTAAAAAACCTGGTAGCTAATATCGGAATCTCGGGCATTTTTGGTGATAATCAAAATCTGCAAGCAGGGTTAGATACACCGTCGTTTGTACCCGTTTGTACCATCTTTCTTTTCGTTTGTACCTCAAGGGGTTCGGAAATACAGAACTTTAAAAAACGGTACCTAATATCGGAATCTCGGGCATTTTTGGTGATAATCAAAATCTGCAAGCGGGGTTAGATACACCGTCGTTTGTACCCGTTTGTACCATCTTTCTTTTCGTTTGTACCTCAAGGGGTTCGGAAATACAGAACTTTAAAAAACCTGGTACCTAATATCGGAATCTCGGGCATTTTTGGTGATAATCAAAATCTGCAAGCGGGGTTAGATACACCGTCGTTTGTACCCGTTTGTACCACCTTTCTTTTCGTTTGTACCTCAAGGGGTTCGGAAATACAGGACTTTAAAAAACCTGTTCTCTAATATCGGAATTTCGGGCAGTTTTTGAGAGAATCAAAATCTGCCAGCAGGGTTGGATTCGCCGTCGTTTGTACCCGTTTGTACCAACTTTTTTTTCGTTTGTACCTCAAGGGGTTCGGAAATACAGGACTTTAAAAATCCTGTTCTCTAATATCGGAATTTCGGGCAGTTTTTGAGATAATCAAAATCTGCCAGCAGGGTTGGATTCACCATCGTTTGTACCCGTTTGTACCAACTTTTTTTTCGTTTGTACCTCAAGGGGTTCGGAAATACAGGACTTTAAAAAACCTGTTGTCTAATATCGGAATTTCGGGCAGTTTTTGAGATAATCAAAATCTGCCAGCAGGGTTGGATTCGCCGTCGTTTGTACCCGTTTGTACCAACTTTCTTTTCGTTTGTACCTCAAGGGGTTCGGAAATACAGGACTTTAAAAAACCTGGTACCTAATATCGGAATCTCGGGCATTTTTGGTGATAATCAAAATCTGCAAGCAGGGTTAGATACACCGTCGTTTGTACCCGTTTGTACCATCTTTCTTTTCGTTTGTACCTCAAGGGGTTCGGAAATACAGGACTTTAAAAAACCTGGTACCTAATATCGGAATCTCGGGCATTTTTGTTGATAATCAAAATCTGCCAGCAGGGTTGGATTCACCGTCGTTTGTACCCGTTTGTACCACCTTTCTTTTCGTTTGTACCTCAAGGGGTTCGGAAATACAGGACTTTAAAAATCCTGGTTCCTTATATCGGAAACTCGGGCATTTTTTGAGATAATCAAAATCTGCAAGCAGGGTTGGATTCACCGTCGTTTGTACCCGTTTGTACCATCTTGTACTTGTACTTGTACAAACGAAAAAATAGTTGGTACAAACGGGTACAAACGACGGTGGATCCAACCCTGCTGGCAGATTTTGATTATCTCAAAAAATGCCCGAGATTCCGATATTAGGGACTAGGTTTTTTAAAGTCCTGTATTTCCGAACCCCTTGAGGTACAAACGAAATGAAAGATGGTACAAGCAAGTACATACCCAGTACAAAAATATGCATTAACAAAAAAAAAACAATATCTTCAAGTCGGGTTCCGAGCATTTTTCAACCCCCCGTATCTCCGAAAACCTTGAGGTACAAACGAAAAAAAAGTTGGTACAAACAGGTACATACGGTGTACTAACATATGCAAAAATAAAAATAACGATATCTTCAAGTCGGGTTCTGAGCATTTTTCAACCCCCCGTATCTCCGAAACCCTTGAGGTACAAACGAAAAAAAAGTTGGTACAAACAGGTACATACGGAGTACTAACATATGCAAAAGTCAAAATAACGATATCTTCAAGTCGGGTTCTGAGCATTTTTCAACCCCCCGTATCTCCGAACCCCTTGAGGTACAAACGAAAAAAAAGTTGGTACAAACAGGTACATACGGAGTACTAACATATGCAAAAATAAAAATAACGATATCTTCAAGTCGGGTTCTGAGCATTTTTCAACCCCCCGTATCTCCGAACCCCTTGAGGTACAAACGAAAAAAAAGTTGGTACAAACAGGTACATACGGAGTACAAACATATGCAAAAAAAAAAATTACAATATCTTCAAGTCGGGTTCCAGGTTCACACAGGTTGGAGTCACGCATTTTATCACGAAGTCGATCGAAAATAGCGGTACGGTGACATTTTTAGCATATTATTATATTGATTTGACAAGTGATATTTGACAACAAATACTTTTTTGTTGTTGTTAAGAGAGAGTTTATGTAGAAGAAGCTTACAGAGATGTTTTGCTGAACGCAAAGGGCGGTTTTTAGCGACCCTAAAGACTAGGCGTAGTATAACTAGGCCTAACCCGCCTGTCCGGCTGTCAGTGGGCTATATAAATCGACAGGGAGTCCATTCACACACATTGAAACCAGAATTGTTTCGAACTGTGCGGGCTAAAAGGAGTTTTCTTCCGCGGACGCTCGGACTGTGGAATGAGCTCCCTGCCGTGGTTTTCCCAATGGAGTACAGCATGGGGTTCTTCAAAAAGGGTGTGAAGCGGTTTCTTCAGGGTCGGCAACGCGCGAGTGATACCCCTGGTGTTGCAAGCGTCCATAGGCTACGGTAACCAGGCGGGCCGTATGTTTGTTTGCCACCTAAGTGGTATAAAAACAAAAAAATAAATAAAAAGAAAATTAAACAAAAACAAATCATGAATTAAATTTTGGCAGCAGATTTTTAAAATAAAATAGATGTTGACTTTGACGAACAAGTTATTCGAAATTCCCTCAAAATTATCATATTTCAATATCATTTCTAGCATCACCAAGTAAATTAGGGTTTTTTTATTACACACCAATCAATAAGCAGCATATTCACTTTATTACACGTTTCACAAATCCAAGACATGAGGAGCTCCTAACTCCTAATTGATGCCTATTCTGTGTGACACGTGCCACCACGCTCTGTCTGTCTTTAACTAAGTTACACTATTCGTGGACGCGTAGGTGGTTGCATATCAAATGAATTTCAAGACTTGACGACGGTTTACAAGGAGTTGACAATCAACACAGCTTTATATACATAAAATAGTTTAGTAAAGTTAGTTGAGCATTAGAAAGACTCCGATTATGAATAGTTTGTATTTATTTTTTAAATGCCTCAATCCAAATGACAAGCGGAATGAAAGGAACTATGGATAAGCGATATTTTGGGAGTAAAAATTTACATTGCACTTTGAATTTTATTTCTTTTCTACAGAATTCACTTCACTTCTTAAGGTAACTTATAGCTTTTTCGTATCTGATACTTACTACTAAGCTAGTTCTATGTATTAGCGCCGATCCCACAGCGGTCTAGAGTTCTACGGTCAGAGTTCTCTGTGCGTTCTCCTTGATCGCCGCGGTCGCTGTGTGCAATGATCACAAGCGCTGCATAGATTACAGTGAACGCGGAACGCAGAACTCTAGATCGCTCGCTGTGGGATCGGCGCCTTATTTACAAATAAACATATTTATAGGTAAAACAATAGTTTTGAAAAATCATGAAGTATTCTTCTTGTTTCCAAAAGCGGAAATTAAACGGTGAGGTTCAAAGATTTATGTATATCATGTCATGAGTGAAATTAAACATTAATTTTTACGTCAAAAATGTAATTTCCTGAAATATTTCAGGTACATTAATTCCAAGAAAAATCTTTGCTTTTTGAAACAATGGCGAATGCAATGTGTTCGAATCCCATAATGAGCTTGAGCGAGCTTTCGGTGAAGGAAAATACTGTGAGGTTTTGAGACTGCTGTACTTGAGAGTAATTTTTTCTAGATTTCAGCCACAAAGTTTTTTTTTTTACTGTTTATATTTTTTTTACTATGTATTTGACCGCAATCTCACGATGGTAAATGATGATGCGGCCGAAGGTGGTAAGCACACAAAGCCTAGAAGGAACTGGCTCTCAAGTGCAGCTGTCGGAACACACCGAAAGGTGCTTGGCGACAGATATTCAACTTGAGGGTGGTAGCCAGCCAGGCGGGTACTACAAAGTACCCTACCACCGTGCAATGGTTTCCTCACGATGTTTTCCTTCACCGAAAGCTCAAGATCATTGTAGGATCCGAACCCGGGACCTTTGTCTCGGTATCCGACGTCACTACCACTGAGCTATCATCGCCTTAAATTTACCTACAATTAGCCCAAAGAAGTGCAATGATGTTCATTTTGTTTGAAATCTATTCCGCCCATTCCCCCACCACTGACAATGTGCTCCCATTGGCTAAGTCAAGGACACACTAAACATTTAGATTCAGTGATTGGTGTTTATTATTTAAAATCAGTGCCAGAGCACTGACTAGTTGCGGAGTTGGATTGCTAGATTTACTCTTAAGGGATTTTTCCTCAATGCCCAAACCTGTCCATGAAAGAACTATTAGGTACTCACTCGAACCGTAAAGAGTATTTATTCTATTTTTTATTCCATTCTTTTTTTTTGTCGAAGAAGTTCCCCCTACAAAATTAGCCGTTGGCGTACTATAATCTTAAATGCAAATTGTTAAAAGGAAAAATAGGCATAATGTCTGAGGAGGGAGCCGCCCCGAGATAAGTTGAAATACAATGGTATTGACGTTCAAGTCTCAGGGTTTATAAGAATTTGCAATGCGTCGTTGGTTTACTTGATTTTATGAGCTATAAGGATTTGGCGCCCCACGGCTTTGTGACACTTTTGAATTTTGCAGACTTATACAGAGGGATAGAATACAGATAAGTAATAACGCATATCTTTAAATCTTTATGCTGGTAACTATTGTAATTGATAAATAATATTACGAATCTGCAAATTTGCCAGGACCTTCGCCGTTGAAGTAACTGAGCGACCCAATCTTATCTGGGAGGCCCATGTGCAGCTGAGCAGGATATGGATCATCCTGGATATGATGTAGATGAAACTATACATATATATATCCGAATCTACAAAAACACCAACTGTATTCCGCACGAAACCATGCAATAGAAACACCTATAGAAATAATTCCCAGTGCCAACTCTATCAACAAAAAGGAAAACCGCGTACGTGAAACAACGTCACAAAGCGGAACGCAGCCGGTCATTTCCAATACATCGACCTTCCACTGGCCGCCCGGACGAATCAAACCGGACAAGCGATCAATCAAAACCTGTGTCTCCTACATTTATCTTCCGTGCCGAATATTAAAAGGAAAACCGGGTATACGCGAGGAAAAACTCTACGCTCCCCCGGAATGGAATTATTCATGTTACGATATGACCGTGGAAAAAATTTCGATGCGATTGTGAAATATTCAATGGTTCCGTATGAATTTGCCATAATTATCTTATTGTTACTTGAATAAGTAATTTTATAATGAGATGAAACAATTCAACGAGACAGTAATGATGGTATTGATTATACTAAAATACTTTGCGGTTTTGAGTATTTGGGACACGTTTCTTCATTCCTCTGGGAATGTCTTAAGTGGAAAGGATGGCTGCAAGATATTTTAAAAATAGGTTTTTAACATATATATTGCTGTCGTACTGTGTCCGAGCTATCCCGCCCGAGGGCTATAGAGACAACTACAGCTTGGACCGAGTATACCTATTTAAATTAGACGAAATGGCTATTTCGTAATCCCCGGTTTTATCCTCCAAAACTGGATCGATAAAAAAAAAAAGAAACAAGAATAATAATAATAATAATGCTTTTTTATATTCATCAAATTTGTTCGCTGGACGATTTTGGAAGGCTCCTAATTCTTATAATAATTAATTTATGGAGAAAAATACAACCGAGGGACATACAGTGGTACCTACAGATTGCATGATAAAATAATCATTGCTCTAGTGTCATTATCCAGAGAGGAAACTGAGGATTACGTTTGTATGGAACAAACGCCACCAGCATTTCCTCTTAATTACAGTTTCGTGATGCTTAGTAACTTCATTTATAAAAGGACGCCTAGATATGTATTTTACAAGAGTTCTTAGAGATCCCTAAAGTATTCGACGCACACAGTCCGTTGGACAGCAGCCGTAGCATGGTGTTAAAATAAATATTGCATTTCTTGTGTGGCTCCTACGTCTTTATAAAACCCCTTTTTATAAAGAGGGGGATTTCTTTTCAGATATTTGCGTGTAGTGACTTTGTCTAGCGTAAACATTCTTGTTTAAGAATATATGAACATCGCTGTGGAATATCTAAGTTACTTCTTTATACTTATTTATGAAGTTATTACATCAAAGGTTGAATTAGGTTTGTTTTTCGGTTGAAAGCATACAAAACTAGAGGTATTTATTGAGATTTTCTTATTATATGACTTAGTTAAAGATATTAAGAATGAGCTGAAAATAATTTAGTTTTATAAGTCTGCTGATACGTGTACTACCAACTGTAAAGTAAAATTAGGATCCATGAGTGAAAGAGATAGAGAGAGAAACCTTCCTATTCCCTTAATAGACATTAAATATACAAAGCAGATCGTTAACGTATCAATCCAAATAAAAGCAGAAAAACAATTGTAACTGTAACTTGATAAAACCAAATCAAACATTTTCCCAAATCTCGCGGGCAGTTAAGAATTAAGAAACAAAAGAAAAACACCATAAATTGGATTCATTTATGCGTCCCCCGTACCGCCATATCCGTAAAGGGGCAGACGCAAAAACGAAACAATAGAATACTAAATTGAACTTTGGTCTGTGACAGCGTGGTCGCAGTTAAAAGCCTTCGTTCGATCAATCAAAATTGTCTACATTTTGTCCTTACCTTAAACTGTAACGGGATTTTAGCCGACAAGGCTTTAATATTAAACGGATGGTAATTTAATTGTATAGTATTAATATATTACCTACATTGTCGTATAATAGGGTAGTGTGGGATAGTCAGGAACCGATGGACGTGGCGGTATCGGCAATATTCATTAATTAATTACTCCTAAGAAGTAACCGCCTATTGGTAATTCAAATCGAGCGTTAACGTGCTTCGGAAGGCACGTAAAGCCGTTGGTACCGGTTATCACTTAATTGTGATAGTCGTTAAGCTAGTTGGAGGCCTACTAGGCGACTTGAAAACTCCAACAGTAGGTTGACCACAAGCCTACATCCATCGATCCGCAGTGGGCACGCGTGGACGAGTATCTGCCCATTCCCTTTCACCCTCATTTGTGAAAGGAGGCCTGTGCTCAGCAGTGGGACGTTATAGGCTGATGATGACGATGAAATGAAATGAATTTATGATGAAGAAATGACATCCATTAAATAAGTTTGAAACCACAGAAACCTATACAATAACATAAGAAAACGTGTTACTACCAACAAATAAACATAAAAAAGAAAATATAGAAACTGCTTACTTTCGATGAAAAGGTACGGGTACGGGCGTTGAATATTTCAAGGTAATTTGTACAGCATTACTTTTTCACGGTCTAACAAATCCATTTCGGTTTAGGCGTTTGGGACCTAATCCTAATTGTTATTCTAGTGTTTTCCACGTTTTAGCACCTGGGGATTATACCAAGTTTTCGCTTTTATTTATATTTTCATTCTTACAACGATATTCTATACGTTTTTTGTTTTATAAAGGTATTTTACTCGACAGCTGAAGTATGAATGTAATTTGTTATGAAAATGCTTTGATAAACATCTAGAGACATGCGAAGAGGTTCAAAACTAGTCAAAATCAAGTTACAGATCAAACGAATACTTAGTGAATGTAACCCACAGTTAAACTTCGAACGCGAAATGAGGTAAAGTTTACATGAGACGTGTACATGTCAGATTAAAATTAAGCCAATGATTCCAACAAAGTAATACATTTAAAGTTACACGAGCTAGAGTGCAGGTTTCAACTACAGTAACAGTAACAACGTATAAGGACTAGAAACTATTACAATACCTTACTCGAATGCATTCAAATGTCATATTTGACGCATATATATAAGTTGACTCCAACTGCGTTCCTAGATGTGGCTTGAATACCTAATACACACTTTGCATATGCTTATTGCAAGTATAACTGGGTTGGTAAAATGGTGGGACCGGGGAAAGACCTGGAAATCATAGATCCGATAAATGTGGGTGGAATACTAAAAAGAAGAATCTAGGATAGCTAAAAATCTACCAATATTATAAGACTAGTGACTTCAAAATCTACGATACCATGTTCGTAAGTGATAGAATTAGCAATCCGAATTTTAAGTGCAGACTTAATTATTCTACGAGCTCTAAGACTGCTCTCGAAGTTTAAAATTGATGGAATATTGAGAAGTGCCTTAAAAATTATTAATTTTCAACACTAAGACAGCTCAATTATTATAAAGCCCTTTTAAGCTTAGATAACTCACTTAGAACCTGTCTAAGATACTTACAACCTAGTGTAGGTTGTAAGTATCTTAGACAGACCTTCTTCAACGCGTCAACATTTAACAATTAGATGATAATGAATTATGTAAACTATGAGCAAAATATAAGTTAAAATGTTAATATTCGTGAGGCTTGTAACTCTTAAACTTATGAGTTAGCATGCGTTTCGATCGTAACTTAAGAATGAAGTACGAACCTACATGTAACTCAACTAATAAATTCAGCCAGCGTTCTCACATTATGAGTTATTTGCGAGTAAGCGGCCTCTGTTTTTTTTTTCTAAGAAATATTTTTATTTTCGAAAGCTCACATGTATTATGTTGAACATGTTAATTTAATATCGTCTGAATGTTTAAAATTGCAATAATAAAATAATGCTAGAACAAAAGATAAATGCATAGTGTCAAGCTTCAATATGAATTTCTTTACACCAGAACTCCGAACTCGAAATTTACTTAAAGCAATAGAGTTTTCATATTTTTCACAGGCCGGCAACTAAGACTATATATTTGAAGTGCAGACAATTCATTTTTCAAATAGCGGTCCACTGTGGTCTGTAAAGTTCCACCGACTTGCAAACTTTCTAGGAAGTTCTTCATAAACTTTGATATTCGTATCCGTTCGACCGATCCTGGTCTTGTCTTAAATTTCATAATTCGACCGACTAAGCCAAAATGCTAAACTTTCTGTACACGTATTAAGATTGTGGGTTTTTGGGAGGTGGGTTCTTATTTCGAAGTTAGTTTACGGTGCTCTTTTATGTCTTATTTATTACTTATTGCAGTTTGCTTTGAGTTTGTTCGTCGTTTTACGTAACAGACGGATCAGTGCAACGTCTTGGCCGAGTTTCAACAATAAATTACCATTTTTTTATAGATATTAGCTACTACATTCCGTCTCTGTTTCATTTCATTGGTTCTAGAAGGATCAAATTTTGTACCGGGTTGGGTTCTATGGTTTTTATTTTCAACATTATCTGCTCAGCCAATATAATTCTCTATTATAATATTAGTGGGATAAAAGTCAAAACCTTTTGAAAAAGCTAATATAGATTAGTTCAGAAGTCATCCTTGAGAAGAACCGGCAAGTATCTCATTTTTTTAATATTTTACTTTATTAAGTCATCGTAAGTTCGTATACAACAAAATAATTATTTGATAGTTTTAACCGAAGCTAGCGAATAAGTCATTACTCTGTTTCTGCGGTGTCTGCAAGTCTGTACATACATCTAAGCTGCTCTTGTGAGTGTAATTTAATTCCAGGGGAATGTTTCTTGCAACCGCAGTTGAAACGGAAGCCAGGGGGGATGGCAGCCGCTCGCGGTTTCTGGCCTGCCCCAGGGTGCTGTATTAGGTCACGACATATTTAATTTAGCTAACTAAGAGTTTTTAATTTTGTTTGCATTTTATGCATATCTTATCTCATCCCATCTCACTTCTCACTATATATATATAATATTATGAATGCGAAAGTTTGGATGTTTGTGAGTATGTGTGTTTGTGAGTTTGGATGTTTGGTTGTTTGTCACGCTTCAATAACTCAACGGATTTAGATGAATTGGCACACAAATAGAATATGTTCTGGATTGACACATTAGGATACTTTTTTACTCCGGGACAGCAACATATCCGTCGGGTACGCGGGTGAAACCGCGGGGCTCAACTAGATTTAACATAAAAACTGTTATACAATAAACTTAAACCAACTTCAAAGTACACTAAAAAGTAATCAAATCCTGACCTGATGACAATGGGACCAAACGGGAAGTGTACCAAAAAAAAACAAACCTACATAAAAAAATACAACTGAATTGAGTACCTCCTCCTTTTTATGAAGTCGGCTAAAAATTTATAGAATTTTGTGAAAGCAACTAGAAATTATTAAGTAAGTGGGATAACTGAATTTATATATTTGAAGAATGATTGAAAATTATCTAGACCGTTATCAGACTGTTTCAATTCGCAACTTAACTCAATTTTGAAATTACATTAAATATTTTCATTATAGATAGTTCATTGATTGCCAATTTATATCCAAATGAAAATACTATTACAATAATGTCAATAAAACCAATAAAGTTAGATCTTCAAAATTACATCTATTGAAATAGGTTAGTCAATCCCACGTCCACCAGTTAAAGTAAATCTAATTTACTTTAATAATAACCTCAATAAATATGAACACGAAATAAGATTAACTTCGAATATAAAAAAAATACTTGGGAGTTTTCAGTTTATTACGGTTCTTTAACAAACTTCTAAAGGTCCAAATTCAGTGTCGGTGTTTTTGATAATGATTAGTTAAATAGTTTTGTATTGTTGGTATGTTACCCAAAAAGTTTCACACTTCAACGGCTTTTTTATGTTTTACATTTTTATTAATAATTTAACTGTTTCTACAGAATTAAGTAGGTTGTATGGTTTGATGTTGACTTGAAAACACGTTTACATTTAACGCTACTATATTAAGGAAGATAAATATAAGGGTATAGCTTGTGGACCCGTTGTTCGGAGAATCCTATTTGGGCCCATTTAATGTGATGTAGTTAACACAAGCTTACACAACAATGTTATTAAACCGAAATTTAGGAGTGCTATCACCATTGTCACTTTAGTTATCGGTGTCTAGGCAGCATTTAGTTTTGTGTACAGAATTACTCTTGAAACTAGACACAGATATTTCAATTCCTACAGCAATGATGGTTTAGTGGTGATTGCATGCGCACAATCTTATGTGTATAGGTTCAAAAATCTAGCATCTAGATGGAAAGCACTGTGAGAAAGCCTGAAAGGCCGGGAAGCCAAATTCAAAGGCAAATAAAGTCTGTACTGGTGGTCTTAACTTAATCCCTCTCTTTGTTAAGAGATGCTGTACTTTAAGTTACTTATATGACTTGATAATTAAGACAATGACATGCAAACTAATATCATCAATTATACTAATATCAAAGATAGTTTTCTAGACAGCAGAAGTAATTACCATATAAACAATGCATCCAACTGTATACACTCAAAATTTGATTACATACGTATAAACCAAATATTATATTCCATTTGTAGTCGTAATTTAACTTGGTTAATATAAACAAACAATATATTGTATGTAGGTACCTGGCGGGCCCTTTGAAGATCATATACCTAATTAGTATACTGTGATGAATTAATTCACAGTACGTTGGTTTCTGTAGCTACAACTTGAGTGAATTCATGTGTATGACTTTTGTTGCTAATAACCTTTCACCAATGGTTTTTTGTGTACATTTAATGCATGTTTAACAAGAATTTTAAGGTTTTAATGGAGTCTCCCTTATTTTAAAATAAAATGGACGCAATATATGATGTAGAGAATTTATGATGGCAGCAATGACAAAAATAATGTTATTTGACGGGCCAGTTGGCGCAGTTCGTTAAGGTTCACCTTACGCGCCACAGGTCGTAGGTTCGATTCCCAGACAGGACATGCATTTGTGTGCATGAACATGTCTGTATGTCCTGAGTCTGGGTGTAATTATGTATATTAAGTATGTATTTACAAACAAAAAGTAGTATATGTATTATATCAGTTATCTGGTTTCCATAGTACAAGCTCTGCTTAGTTTGGGATCAGATGACCGTGTGTGAGGAATGTCCCAGGATATTTATTTATTTATTTTTAAAAAAATGGTATTTTCCAAGATAATAATACTCGTTGTAACATTATTACAGTTACAAAGAAAAAAGTCAAGTTTGGTGAAAAAAAAAAATATGAAGGAGAGATCTGTATCTTACAAAAACGCTTGTAAATCCTTTAGAATTTGAAAATGAAGACAGCATTAAATTTTATTTCAAACTAAATGAATACCCGTTGAATGAATGAATTCTAGTTTTAAGTTAAAGTAATCTACCGAGTTAGTGATGCAAGATAGTATTTTATTGCAGCCGAGTGTACTGACAAGTCTTTTGAAGTGCGTCGCCAACGGATGTTTACTGTACATTCGTTGGGAAATCCTGTTTTGATGGTGAATACAATTTAGTTTACTTGAAAATATTTCATCTGAAACTCCTATGGTATTGTTAGTGCTGCTTGGCTAGCATTACTGAACCTTGTCGAGAAATAGCAATTCTCTTACTTTATCTGTCTGTACCATAGAGATCGAATATTAATAGAGTGACTTTACTAGAGTATGCTTCGGAAGCACGGGTACGGGTACACGGGTATTTGCAACGCTGCGCGCTGGCTTGAAACGAACTGCGCGTTCATAGTTTGAACGACTAAAATTACATGCCAATGGTGCCGATTCTGTTGTAAATCGCACTAAACTAATTTTAGTCACATCTCATCACTTTCTGACGAACATATTGAAAAAGGATAGAACATATTTTAAGTTGTAAAATTAATATTTGCCGTCTTATTTTGCGTGTATTTAGGCGTAACCACGATAGATGGCGACTAAATTTATATTGAAAACAAGCATTGGACTAATTTGACAGAACTAAATTTCTTACATCCTTTTCTTATGTTCTTTGTTAGAAAGAGACATAGTGAGATTAAAATTAGTTTAGTTGTGAACAACAGAATCGGGGCCTTCTCTTTTTTTACCGAGAACAAATGACAAGGAACTCATATCGTCTTTTTCTCTGACAGGAAATCACAAGTGTACGATATATCTATGAATGTTAGCGCTATCACGCTATAAAGATATATCACGCTATAAACATATATGTTTGCTCTATCGTAGAAATTAAGCTGTAAATCTTCCTAAGAGTAAATAAATAAAATAAGACACTCTTATTAATATTCTTACTCTATGGTCTGTAGTGACGTGTTTCTAACTCAAGTGCATCCTCAGTGGTTTTATTTATTAGTGATGGAGAGAAAGCTGGGAACTGAATACGATTAAAAGAGCAAAATTAATACTTATAATATAGTTTAGTTGTTGGTAAAACCTTCAAAGTAATTAACCATGTAAGCCAGCTTACTTTGGAATTCGTGTAATGTTTATACAATGTAGTGATCAATAGTTTCGGGTGAGTACAAAAGGCTGGCGGTTATCTAGAATTAGTTTCCATTAACTAAACAGAAACTCAATAGAATCCTTACTGGCCAACATTTCAAGAAACAAACAAGAACAAGTTTCTAAATCAGCGTAACCATGCGCGGAACTTTAGCGGATTAATCCGGTTTCTATACCAGTTCGTCCCGGTTGTAATCCAGTTCGGGGCGGTTCGGTCCGGCCGAGTCTGGACCGCGCCGCTTATATCTGATTTGAAATTATAAGCGAGCACTTTAAGTTCGGACGTCCAGCGTTGTTGTGCGAAATTCCATTTGATAAATCGAATAGTTTCCATTGACATTTCACGTGTATAGCTTTTATGAGAACAAATGTATTTTATAAATAGACAGAAGCCTGGGAAAGTGTAGAAAATTAAAAAGAGATTAACTTTCTTAAGCCCTATTTAACCCGGCAACATTTCCAGCGGAATCAAGTCTCGCAATAGCTAAGTACCTGTTAATACGATATTATTAATACTCAACAACTTCCAATAAGCATGTTCTTGCATCGAGATACCTGTTTGCAAACTACTCAAAGCTATTAACTAAGAAACTACTCGCATAATCTCGAGTTCAAATGCTGAAGACGCCTCTAATTGAGCGCACCTTGTAATTTTAAGAAGCGAACGTGTTAGCTTATTTATAGATGCATAAATCAGTTTTAAAGATACTTGTAACGTCATTTCAGACAAATTACCTCAAGGGCTACATGGAACGTTTAGAATCTAATTATGTTAGATATACTATATTCAAAGGTAAATAAATTTAAACATATTCATATAATCATCAGACCTTGCAGATTTTTTTCATTTGAATGATAGTACTTACTTTCAGATTCGATCTCATCATCACTTTTGATGCGATTGTCGTCAAATGCGTGTCTAAAAACATTTTTAACAGAAATTTTGAATTTCATCACATACAAAAGTACTAAAACGAAAGTTCCCGATAGAGGTTTACACTCAAACAGCATAATCCCATAGTTATTTCAGTGGAGCTAGAATGAAATAAGTTTGCAAATTCGCCCGCCACTTCAGTCTGATATTCCTGAAGAACTATCAAAGTAGGATCAAAGTTTCACTTGGATTTATTGGTCAAATAATAAAATCGAAATTCTTGGAGATTGGTTGGATTTTTAAGACGCTACTTCGGATGATGGATTTGGCTAAATACAAATCCCTATTCTAAAATCACTAAAGAAATTAAAAGTTTTAAATATAATAAAGAAAATAATTATATTGAAAAATTGATTATAAAATTTCTCTTTTATTTCTAAATTTAGGTTAAAACTAGAAATAACTCAAAAACCATCAACCCAAATATAACACACAACGGAATACTCTCAGTTAACCCTAACAAACGGGTCCAAAAATCCTATTAGCCCACCCTGTGGGACATGCGGGCCTAAACAAAACACCTATAGACTCGTGATCTTTTGTTAACTGACCTATAAGATCCCCCGGGTGGTGACAATGATATCGATTCTCTAGATTAGCCATTTAATAACAAATGTTTTACTAAAATGGGGTAAAAAATCATCCAATGACGCGGCCGGACCGCGTGGTCTGGACTATCTTTTTTTTTTTTTTTTTTTTATTATCGTGGGGAAATCCTCATAGGATACCCGACCGCCTTGGGGGGAGCGGCCAGGTTATGCCGGACTTTTACCGGCTAAAACCCCACGGTGGTCGCCATCTGCGCTACAGAGGGGGGCGGGCTCTCGTGCAGATCGCGTACCTGCTCGCCCCTCCATGCGCGGCGCTGTGATAGCCCGTCCCGGGGGAAGTTTGATACCTCCCCCCAGCACCCTCGCGGTGCTATCGCACGATGAATCGTGACCACAGCGACTCATCGTCCTCCTCGGGGTCGCTTCTGGGCGTTCAGGGCCCCCGCCCCGATTGCCCACGACCCCGAAGGTCCCCGTTTAGTCGCCTTTTACGACAGGCAGGGGAACACCGTAGCTGTGATTCTTAGCCCCAGCTACAGGGCAGGAGGGCCGCCACGAGGCACTGCTGCGCCTCGGCGGCGTCGTCTCCGGGCGGGATCGGCTCTCTCCCGATCCCGCTCAGCCGCCTCCTTCTGGACCATTACGGTCTCACAGAAGGAGGCCACGGCCCTCCACGCCGTATCCCCGCTCAGCATCGCCGACACGACTGCTGGCAGGGAGAGATTCCGACCGATTTGGCCGACCAGGTTCCGCCGCTCGAGTTCCCACGCGGGGCACACAGCGAGCGTGTGCGATGCGGAGTCCTGGCCGCTTCCACCACAATGGAAGCAAGCCGCCGTCGCCTCACGTCCGATCCTACACAAATAATCACCGAAGCACCCATGCCCAGTGAGTATCTGTGTAAGTCTGTAGGTGAGTCGTCCACCTTGTCGCTGCATCCAGGCCTCGAAGACCGGCAGGACTGCTTCGACAACGCGTTTGCGTGCATGCCGCTCCTCGCGGAGCCTTGCACGCCACGTTGCGAATGCGATAAGTCGCTCCTGCCGTCTGATCGCCTCTTCTGGGTCGCCTCCACCACTCTGGCGGACGATGCGGATCCGGTCATAAACCCTCGCATCCATGTCCGCCAGAATGTCTAGCGGCGGAAAGCGAGCCAGAACAGTTGCCGCCTCAAAGGATATTGTGCGATATCCCCGTACTATCCCCGTACGTCTGGACTATCTAGGCTAATTTTACCTATTTCCTTTCTTTGAATCCTAACTATTATAAATGCGAAAGTGAGTTTGTTTGTTTGTTACGCCTTCACGCCTCAACTACTCAACGGATCATCATGAAATTTGGCATGCAGATAGCCTATGGTATGGAGAATGACATAGGCTTATACTTATACGTTTTATCCCGGCTTATACTTTCAGTTCATTTTTTATTCATCACGGGCTACTTTTGTGTAAGATTCTCTACGTCTTTGTTATTTTCAATACATTCTAAGAACTAAAAGTTTAACGAGAAATACAAGTTCAGAAGGCTGATTACCATTTGCCGCCTACTCCCTAATTAGTACCTTAATTACCCTAATTACGGGTATGTCAGTTTGAGCGTTAAGTGAACAGACAGTGGAAACTCTTCAAAGAGTTCATACCGCAACTTCAGACAGTCACTTAAAACAGATTACAAGTCGACAAAATCTAGAAAGCATTTTCAAAAAATCTTCTCTAGTAAGTTACATTTAGATTTCATTAATATTAGTAGTTTTTAAGTAATCACGGATTTTTGGTTGTTGAATGTAAGCTCAAATTATTTATTACGATAGCCCATCTAGTACCAATCCTGATAGATTGGTACTAGATGTGTAATATAATTCGAGCAACAAGCAATAAATAAAACAGTCGCTTTTATAGTTATAAAAATTTGAGGTTATATTTAAATTTTAAATATAACCTCAAAATTTATAGCATCACTATGGATGGCCCATCTAGCACTAGTACATCTAAGTGTGATAATTTAATTCGGGAAGCAGGCAAATCGTGTTAATCCTCCCGGTGATAGAATGCGGGTGTCCCGGCCCCGGTAGGGTTGACACCATTGTTGCTCTGCGTTATTTCTGTGGCCTTAAGACTTAATATCATGCAAAGTCTTTGTGATTCTTTATCTAACCTGCCATATTATGTGTTTGATATATACAATACTAGATTTATGCACGACTGCACTCTCTCCACTATGTCGTTTCTAATTTTTGCCGTCATATTGATGATTGCCAATTCTTTTGACAATCATAGTAGGTACAGTCGGGGACTGAAAATGTTTATCACTTTTCAAACTCGATTCCATCTCATACCGCGCGCAATAAGGCCTAATAAGTCATATCAACAAACATATTACATTTTTAAATTGTGAAACGTTTTTAAGTATCGAACATAGCAAAATGGCTGTCAATGACTTTTTGATTATGTAAACTCATCTAATAAGGCGCCGATCCCGCAGAGAGAGTCCTATAATATTTTTTTAAATTATATTGCGACATTTGTTGAGCGTTTGTAATTAAATAAAAATCTCAATAAAAATACAAAGGTAATAAAGTAATGGCAAGTTTATTCCTGCAGCAAAGGGCAGTGTTTTATTGCAAATTATATTTAGTGCTATATCAAGAGAACTCAATTCTTACTAGGTAGGTATAACACCTCTTTGAATTATTTTTCATGTCAATTACAATTCACGCCTATCAAAAGTACTTTTATTTCCGGTCAACCTTATGAAACAGAAATGTGCAAGCGATTATAGACCGCAAGGTGGTAAACATTTTTAGACCGCGACTGTACATTAATTGGCATTTTTTTATCTCTTCTATTTAAATTCCCCATGCCACCATCAGGTGGACTAAATTAAAAAACTTTTCGATCACTTTATTTAGGGTCAGCAATTTTTATGGGCCGATGTCAATGGAGAAGAGTTAGAAAAGACGAAACTTTTTTAATTCTTTTCTAACTCACTCTTGTCTTCAATATCCTTAGTTGCATTATAAAAACAAATTTGGCTTTGGAGTTCTACTCACAAAACAATCCACATAAAACAGAAAGCACAAAAAACGGAGTAAACAATTTTTTCTCGACTTCAAAACACATTGCAAAGAAGATCTCACCAAGTCTCATTTGGTATTCGACACTGATCTGGTGACATTTTATTAAAACTCATACATAACCTTCTCGCTCACACAACAAAGTAAATGACCGGCTGGGAGCAACAACGGTGCGTCCGCTCCTTGAGAAATTCGAGGGAATCTCGTATATAGGGAAATTCAGAGAAATAAACTACGAGATAGCAACCGCAACTATGTTAGGAGCCTTCCAGTCAATATACGAAACGGTAAAATAAAACGAACGCTCTCTATTTACAATACTAGTGCTCATATAGTCGTTTTAGGGCAGATAACTTTTATCAACGCTCAGTTCTATTGCGGTTGATATAATGTATTATAGTTTCAAGACATTGTCCAAAAACAATTTAATGACAAACTATTTATTGTTTATAGGCCTGTGTTTGACCGCAATCTCAACATGGTAAGTGATGATGCGGCCGAAGGTGGTAAGCACACAAAGCCTAGAACGAACTGGCTCTCAAGTGCAGCTATCGGAACACACCGAAAGGTGCTTGGCAACAGATTTTCAACTTGAGGGTGGTAGCCAGCCAGGCGGGTACTACAAAGTACCCTACCACCGTGCTATGGTTTCCTCACGATGTTTTCCTTCACCGAAAGCTTCAACGAATATGAATATCATTCAGCAAAAATAATTAAGTCTGTAGGTTCATCATCATCATTATGGATATTACACGACCGATGCAGAGCATGGACCACGTATCTCATTAAGCAAATAATCTATTATAAGCTACTGCAAAATGGCCGACGTCTGCAATAATTTTCTGAAAATTAATAGAACACATACCAACTTAGACATCATTAGAGTAATTTTGATCATCCCGAACCTACATCTACAAACTCCGACAAGTTTAAAAGACGTTACACCACTAAACCGCGCTGGGGTAAAGGCGTCTATACCTAAAGGAAATATTATTCCCCAGCCAATGCCCCGTGAATCGAACCGAGACGTGCCTCCATTTCCACAAAATCAATAGGCAAGACATTTGAACCTCCACACGATACTCCAGAAACTCAAGATAAATCTGCCGTGATGGATGCGTCTGTAAAATTCACGATCCCCGCGAAATCCTAACAAGTACTCGGTGTTTTTATTTATTTTCTTATTGAATTGTATTTTCTATAAGCCTTCACAGACAGGTAACGTGAAGACAATCGTGATGTTATGTCTAACAAGGCAAAAGAAGCATAGATTGATTTAACAACGAATGGTATCGCAAGTAAGATTTGTAATAAAGGAATTATTGTTTTTGTATAGCAGAAGAAAAATCTTTTGCAAAAATACAATCTCCTTCTCTAGACTTCAAATAAAATAATTTTAGCGAGACTCTATATCGTACATCCGAACCAATATCTCACATTTCCTACCTGATCGCGACTAAATTTGATACAAGCAAATATAGACTACAATTTCCTGAGTTCAGCACGTCCTATTGACAATTTAATGATATTATATGATTAAGCTCTCGCGAACATTGTGTATGCTTGTATTTAGACAGTAACATCTTTTGGGACTAGACTGGAGTTATTTCTAGCTTTTACAGACTAGACGTTTCTGTTTCTGGTATTAGAAATTTGTCCAGCTTCAGTATACGTATAAAACTTCTAGGATTATAGAATTTTGTCTAAATTGAGACCACGCCAAAACTTGTCCACATAAGACTGGCTTCCATCTCGCGATTTTATTTACGTCCCCTAGGGTTCAAAAGTTTTCTTGGGATAAAATTAGCGTTATCCTATGTCCTATAATGTTATTCAGGGTAAGATGAGCCATTACGGCGTGTCTGAGTACCAAACGTCACGAACTTTCTTATAGCTATAATATAAGTACTAGATGATTCGTTAACTTTAGTTCACTTGACATTTTTATTTCAGTGCACCGTTATTCAGACATCCATATTTACAAATTTTCGCTGGCTACCGCTATAATATTTGTATGAATATTTCATTGAAATACGAAACCAAAATTTTAATATTAATGACAGCCATTCAAACAATAAAGTTTGGACGTGTCAGATTCGTTAAAATTGGAAACTATATGGAATATTAATGGTTTTATGGTTAATACAAAAATCAAGGCATAAATCAACGAGGATGCCAATTTACTGTCGGAGATAAATATCATTTGATGGTTTACAGAGGGTATTTAACTTTATAATGAAAATATTTATTTATTTGATGAATCAAATGAAAAGGTTAACAAGTGATAATATTGATATTGAATAGAGAAAACTGATATTCATGCCACTCCTCGAACTCAAAGGATGCCTTAACACCATTGCAACAAAGAAAACAGAATTAATATCATAATTTTCCATTAACAATATCAGTAAAACCACAGAGAATTGAATGGGAGATATGTTTGACTGTGACACGATGAACAAAAGAAAAGAAAATATATAAAAAATGGACTTGCATAATACAACAGCATCGCTCATTAGCATACATGATTTAGAATTGTATTTAAAAGACGCCTATCTGAGTTATGATGCAGTATGGAATGCTCCAGCAGTGAATAAAGATCTCTATAATAGGAGGGAGCAAGCAATGGAAATCCCAGGATATGCTACACCAATCATGAGTGATATAACAGAGGTACTTAGCACATGGCGAAGCAAGAGTTTCTTAAGAAGAAATAATAGATATATAAGGAATTTTCTTGTTGATTTACATCATTCTCTCAGCTGTGGTCGTACACTGTATATTGTAATATGTAACAAAAAGGAGCTCTCGTTAGTAAAACAAAAGCAGCTGGTTAGAGGCAACTGAGAATAAATAGGTACATCTACATATTTAGTAACGCGGAGTGGATTTAGAGATACTAGAAGAGTGAATGAGCTGGAGCTATCGGTGAAGGAATACATTGAGGGATTTCCTCAGCAGTGACCCTGATGTGGAAGAGAACTTTATAGGCACGCAGGCTGCCCACAACACGAAACTTGAAATCTGTCGCTGTCAGAATTTGTTACAGCTACGCTCAGCGGTAAAATGGTATTTTATCTATCTACTGTTTATATGGACACTGGACATCATGCTCTCGTTATTTTAGCATTGAATATGAATTAAATTTATCATATTTCTTGCTTCGTATTCCTTATTTAGAGTCACTTTTCTCCTACATTTTCTCTCAAAACCTTGCTATTTTGTAAGCCAAATATTACTATGTCTTAATCAGCGGGTTATACCTACGCTCACTATTCTCCTCGAACCACGTCCATACCCCATCCAGTAGATCTAGAACCCTGTCCCTGGACTGTTTGCGTGTTTTCATGGCAAATTAAGCAGACAGCGCAGCGGACTCCGGGTTAAGTCGGCTACTAAATAGCTAATGTATTTAGTTAGAATCCCGAGTAAAAGGTTTGAATTTATAATTTCCGGGTACATGAATCGTGAATTCGGTTTCTAGAGAGGTCCGGGATGTTCATGTGAGTTGGATTTGCGTGTTGATTTCCAAAATTCGGATTAAATATTTGCATAGTTTTTTTTATACCACTAATGTGGCAAACAAGCAAGCCTGATGGTAAGCAGTTACCGTAGCCTATGGACGCTTGCACCAGGGGTATCACTCGCGCGTTGTCGACCCTGAAGAAATCTCTTCACACCCTTTTTTAAGAACCCCATGCTGTACTCCATTGGAAAAACCACGGCGGGGAGCTTATTCCACAGTCTGAGCGTCCGCGGAAGAAAACTCCTATTTCAGCAACATTTCTGCAGATAGCGACTGAGCTCTTGCCAAATGGTTGTCAAAATTGTGAAATGAGCTCCCCGCCGTGGTATTCCCAAGCATATACTTACCAAGGATTTGATGACATTTATGTAGGGTTGGCAACGCGCGAGTGATACCTCTGGTGTTGCAAGCGTCTGTAGGCTACGATACTAGCAGACAGGGCCGTATACTTGTTTTATACCGTAGTATAAAAAACATCAAAAATGAATATAATCCCGGGGAATTTACAAGCAGGAGCAACAAAGGTGGAAGACGTATTAAAGAAAATAAGACAGTTAAAATGGCGATGGACAGGACACATGACAAGGGAAAGCAGAATAAACTGGACACAAATCATAAACGTGATGGTAAAATAAATAGAGGTAGACAAGTTAAAAGATGGATGGATGATATTAAAAATATTGGAGGAGCAGCCTGGTCAAGGAAAGCGAAGAGTAGAGAAGAATGGAAACAGCTGGAAGATGCCTGTGTCACAGGACACGCTGACCACTAAGCCGGGAAATCCGATGTGTTAGCATATAAGTTAGCATTTTGTAATTGTTTATGTATGTTTAGTATCAGAAATAAAGGCTTAAAAAAAAGAGCAAGAATGACACTTGTACCGAAAAAAGAGAGTTACGTAGCCCAGCAACAGATCTTCCAGTTTTGAAAATGTTACCACCTTCGACCACATTATCACTTCTCTAAGATAGTGATCAAATGTAACTTAATTCCAGTCGGAGTATGTAATAAAAGTAATTTAGGTACGGTCAGAAAATAAAGTTACTAATGACATGTAATTCAAGTCATAACTGTCATAAAAAGCTGGTTGACAAAAAATATGATTGAACTACATAAGAATTAAGTTGCCGTATCACTACATCGATTCTTTTTTTTCAGCCAATTCTAGTGTAGTTAAGATTATGCTCAGTTTTAAGTTATGAGAGTAGAGCGGGGTAAAGTGGTTCAATGGCGCCGATTCTGTTGTAAATCGCACTAAACTAATTTTAGTCACATCTCATCTCTTTCTTACAAACATGATTGAAAAAGGATAGAACATATTTTAAGTTGTCAAATTAATCTTTGCCGTCTATTTTGCGTGTATTTAGGCGTAACCGCGATAGATGGCGACTAAAATTATATTGAAAACTAGCATTGGACTAATTTGACAGGACTTAATTTCTTACATCCTTTTCTTATGTTCTTTGTTAGAAAGAGACATAGTGACATTAAAATTAGTTTAGTTGTGAACAACAGAATCAGGGCCAATTACTGATTTTAGCTTTTATTTATTTCATGTATATATGAAATATGTTTAACCACAACACAAAAATTAATATTACTAAAAAAATAAATAAAAATATCACACGGCCATATCACAGGCCTATAGACTATAGTAAAAAACACTTAATGTAGCACTTTCTGCGAGCTCAAACCAAGAAAAAAAAAACGCAAACTTATACGATGAGAAAACATACCATACTATTTGAAATCATAATAAATCGAATTTATAATTCTCTACACGTTCCAAGATCAAACACTAATAACTTAGCCCACACTTAGTTATACTTCACTAAGTTGTAATATTAATGTGCATTTGGCGTGTTACCTCGTGCACGCTTAAACAGAGATTAAGCACACACACACACACAAATAAGCACACACGCGTATAATGCAAGTACCAGTGTGAAACTTTCAAGGAAAGTGTGATTTATGGTAGATTCAGATTATGGGACACGATTGAACCCTGTGGACTACATAAAAATCTTTAGTGTTGTTTTTAGAGCGAGGAAATTAGTCCCCTTTTTTAAGGGAGAAAGGGTAATCAATGTTACTTTACTTACTTCTTTATGGCCTTTATACGTAAGGGGAAAAGTTACAGTCTCTTTCACGAAGTTTGTTTTTGAATGTTGTCACGTGTGTACGTGAGCATTATTTTAGTGTGCGTAACTGTGCAAAGAAACGTACGCACATAATCGCCTGCGAATTTGCCACTAAATCAATAGCAGTACAGTATTACCCAACTTATATGGCGCGTCGTGAATCTTCGTTCGCACAGAAAAGAAAGTATGGCACCGAAGATTAACGAAAGAATGCTTAAAACTTACAATCAACATTAGATCACTACTATAAGGTTCATAATACACTGCAGCTGTTAGTTCCGTCTCACTCGCAAGTCACGCCCCTCCGCACGGCGCGCGCTAACATGGCGGCAGCTGTTGACCAATAGCGTTTCCCGCGCTTAGAAAATGTATCTTCTGCGCAGGTACATCGGTAAGCCATATTAATTGGGTACTACTGTACGGTCTGTGCCACAATATCTATACCTGTAATTTACTTTAAAGTAGAAACTGAAAAAAAAAGAAACATTTTAACAAAAATATTTTGATTAAAATTATAATATTGCAAGTCGAATGAAGATGAAAATCTTGTAGTATCTACCCTTTTATGGTTAGATTGTAAGGAAGTCAATCTATTGTCAGGTAAGTAAAACAATATTCAATTATACATAATAAATTGAAATTCTAATCAATCATAAAAGCAATCACACTTCACTTCACCCCAACTTACCCTGCAGCTACAGATAACGTTAAACAAATTTTAATTGCCACTTTCCCCCTGTCTCCTCTATAATTAGAACCCTTTACGGGACCCTAATGCTGAAGACGATTGTCTTGCTTTCTTGTTTATTGATAAACTGTTTTCTTGTTAATGATAGTATCTTTTTAAGTAGTTTGTTATTTCTGGTCTTCCGTGATACGTACAATTTAAAAGCATTTAAATCATAATGTAAAAACTTTTGTTGATGTTTCTGTGAAGTTACTATAGTGGGACTATCTTAAACCCTGGGTTTTACTATACTTGGCTTAAACCATCTCATGTAATAAGACAAATCACTATGTCTCTTTATAACAAAGAACACAAGAAAAGGATATAAAAAATGTAGTCCTGTCAAATTAGTCCAATGCTTGTGGTTAGTCGCCATCTACCGCGGTTACGGATAATTACCCGCAAATGAAGAAGGCAAAGACTAATTTGACAGCTTTAAATATGTTCTTTCCTTTTTCAATAATATTTGTAAGAAAGAGATGTGACGTAACTAAAATTAGTTTAGGCACCAATATAAGTCTTTAGACCTTATACCAAATACGCAACATTTAATCGATTTATTATGTATCAAAACAATTTCCAATTCCCATTCGATACTAAATAACTTTCATTTATAAATCACTCGTAACAAAACAAAAAGCAAAATATTAAACACAATGAAAAATGCAGGTTCAGATTACAGCTAGTGGAAAAATGGAAATGGCGTAAAAGAAACCGTCTGCAAAAAAACGACATGAAATACAGGAGAATAATTTAAATATATCCATTAATCTGTCTCGTACATTGCTGTCACAACTAGTAGCGTCAGCATAACAAACGAAAATAAAAAATGTAAGTAATTAAATTGTGACATTACAGAAAAAATCCTCCATACTGAATAACTATGGAATATCAAAGAAACATCGTGAATGGATGATTTTTATCTCATAAAAATCGGCAATCGTGCATTCCTTGTAAAATATCTAGAAAATGTTAAGCAAAATAAAATGGTATTATCAAAATTCAGCAAAGAATATAGCTTAATTAGATTTCGCTCAAACTTTTTCATCAAATATTGAACTAAGTTAGTAAGTACTTGGGAAAATTCTGGAAATTAGGCTTATTGTCCACTTAAACTTAACTTGCCTATAAGTAGGTTTTTATTCACTTGACTTTGAGGTCAAAAGTTTTAACTTGTGCAGTCAAACAAGTACTCAAATAGCGAACAAATAATGGAGTGTCATTTTTAGACACACTTGAGACACTGGAGGAGGTGGTACTTGTGAAAAGTAAACGAAAAATGTGTAACAATATACGCCGTGGAATATTTCAGGAGTATTATTGAAAATCTAGGCTAGCCTGGATATATGAGGATGATATATTCGAGTTATTTATCACTGTTATATGCGATGTTATACAGTTAAATTATATTCGTGATACTGAAAAGATGTGTTATGAAATTAATGTAAGAATGAGATAACGCTATATGACCTAGTCATTAACCCCCTTACTCATAAAGCGCTATTTAACTAATATACTGTTTAAATGGTCACGTAAATAACGTCACATTATTTGACAATGACAATAGAGTGACGTTATTTACATGACCCTTTAAACAGTATATTAGTTAAATAATGTTTTATGAGTAAAATATGAGAATAAAGAAAATAATGCTTACTAACGGGAAGCTATCACTATCCACGCATATTCTAGCCGCTACACATACGAACCAATTAACTACCTACTTAATCCATGATATCGAAACGAAAATATATAAAAAAAATCTAAATAAATTATTTTTTATGCCTTCAGTACTATCACTGTCTCCAAATTAAACTGCCTTATTAATAGATCGGAGATACGTCGCTTTTGTCTCTTCTTACTCGTCTCGTGGATTTAATAGAAAATTTAAACAAGCCTCGTGGCTTCCACCCTGATTAAAACGACTAGGCTCCTCGGGAGAGGCCAAATTAAAATCTTAGAACGCGTGGTTTAGTACTGTGACATACTGTTCACTGAAATGTCCAGTAGATTGATTAAGGTAAAATATTACAGGTCCTGTTTTTAGGTCACCAAATAAAATGTTATCTATACTAATAATATAATAAAGCTCATGAGTGTTTTTGTTTTTTGTTTGGTTAAAACGCGCTAATCTCTGGAACTATCAGTCAAACTCAAAAAAAAACTTTTACTAATAGTAATCTACATTATCCCCAGAGTGAAACCGCGGGGACAGCTAGTTTACGATATTTATTTTCTTTTTTCGTTTTCTTACTACCAAATAGTTTTACATTTATAAAACCAAACTTTCCTTACAAACCTGACTAGGAAAGTACAAGCTTAGTTTTTAAATTTATTTTTTATAGTTTGAGCGTTAGTTTATAAGATCCTAATCTATCATACTAATATTACAAAAGGGAAAAAGAGTTTGTTACCTTAAGAAACGATGACTCCTCAGCGAGACAACTTTGGCAATACGAATTTGACACATAGGTTAAGAGTTAATAGCTATGTCATAAAGAAGGCCGGGAACGCGGGTGTAATAACTATTAAAAAAAAAAAAAAAAACACTTTCCTATTAATGCGAAATCATGAAAAAAAAACTCATACAAGAAGCTCGTCGAACCAAACGGCAATGTGTCACAAGTGTTAACATTATTTGATTAAGAGATACTCTGTCTTGTCGTTTAGGCAGAATTCTTGCGGCATCATCGTCAATCTGGAGAGTTTGGAGTTTAGGGTTCCGCAAACAAAATTCAAATTATGCTATTATATGCGCAATATCTTGGGATTATTGTTCTTGGAGCTGTCTTACCAAATATAGAAGTATTAGTGATTAACTCAGCTTACCTGAAAAAGAAACGTGAACAATTAGGACAGGTCAGTCAAATTATGTTCTATGCATACATTGAGTTATTATTACTACGTATAGAGAAGACGCCACATATCACAACTATGGTCCGTTTAAGTGAGGCCACACTTGTTGTTGTAGAACGATGAACGAAACGCGTTAGCGCCGTGAAAATCACGTCATACTCCTAAAAGCGTTGTGATAGCGCTACGTGTTTCTACTGTCTGCTTAGACGACTAATTCTTGTTTCAGACTCGAAAAAATGGGACATAGCCTTTGCTTATGATAGCTTCTCTATACGTAGTAATAATAGCTCAACGTATGCATATAATATTTCGTTAATTTTGGTTTTGCTTCTTAAAGGTTATATTTGCAAATACAACAGTATTAGATTTAGGTTACACGGGTGTGTTTAAAAGTTCAAATGAAAAGGTTAGGTTCGATCGATTGCTTAAAAATAGATAGATAAAGAAGCGACATGATAATTACAGAATAGAACTTATCATTACATGTTTGTATGTCACATGTAGGATCGACCATTTGACATTTTTGAATAATTCAGTGCTATGTCCTATTGAGACATTGACCTTTTCTACGTAATTATTATCAACCAACAATTACATTAAACACTGTATTTATTTGTAATATTCTTTATTATATCTTCCAGGACCATCCTACTAATATTATAAATGCGAAAGGTTGTGAACATACTCACGTTTGTTACTCTTTCACGCAAAAACACATAGGATACTTTTTATCCCGGGAAATCATACGATCCCTCAGGAATGCGGGTGAAACCGCGCGGGACAGCTAGTCGAACATACCTATAACCCAAAAAATCCCAATGACGCTCATTTGTTTGAAATCTGTTCCGCCAATTCTTCACTTAGTACCGACAATGCGCTTCGATTGGCTACGCCAACCAAAAACACGCGCTCTCATTTGCTAACTCAAGGACACACTAAACATTTAGATGCAGCTATTGGTCGGTACTGCTAATAATCAGTGCAAAAACACTTACAAGTTGCGAAATTGGATTGCTCGGATTGGATTTTCCACGATATCTAAGTTTATTCCTCTGCATAAAGAAAGCTTTCTTTTATTAACGACAAAATAGAGTTCTAAAATACAGGCAGTTGCTTTAAATAGAGACCAACATTAAGCTATTATTACTACATATAGAGAAGACGCCACACTTCACAACTATGTTCCGTTCAAGTGAGGCTATCCGGCTACACTTGTTGTTGTAGAACGATGAACGAAACGCGTAAGCGCCGTGAAAATCACGGTGTTTGCAAGAAAAATACTACTAAAAGCGTTCATATAGCCCTACGGGTTTCAACTGTCTGCTTAGACGACTAATTATTGTTTCAGCGTTAAAGACAACTTTAGTTGACTCTAAGAAAATGGGACATAACCTTTGTATGTGATAGCTTCTCTATACGTAGTAATAATAGCTCAATGGAGACCAATTCTGAAATCCGGCAAAAAATCAACAACTCCGAAGGAGCTCATAAAGATGTAGTAACCAGCAGGGTCTAGCACTAAACACACTTAAAACACATACAGCTTAGGAGCATAAAAATGCCTCCCGATGTATAATACTTTTATGTCCTAAGATCCTAAATAAGCTTACATTCAGCCAAGTTAAAGTATCGTAAATCAAAACACAAGAATATATGGTGTGATATTTCCCTCTATATTACACAGTAGGCTCATGGGGGATTTAAAACATTCGCATAAAAAAAGGCATCGCCCCGAGAGGAATAGTCCGCGAAAAGATCCGAAAGGTACTTCAGATTATATCGGTGATTTAGAGCACGAACATATTAAATTGAAGACTGTACGAGGCATAAACAAATTTCGTTTCGAGGTATTTCGCTGGGGGAACTTTCGCCGCCGAAAATTATTGATATTATTTTACTTTCAATCAAATATCTGTAAGATCATAATTATATTTGCTTTACGGGTATTTTTGTATCACTTATGGGATTTTGAGGGTGAAAGCAGACTGAAAAGCTAGTTAAATTACGAGAACCTGTAAAAACAATTCTGAAAAAATCCTAATCTCACTTAAACCATTAAGCCAAACGTTCATAACGGAATAAAAATATAATATTGCGGTGTATATTAATTCATTTATCTTCTGAAACGACATCAAAAATCCAGTGACGAATGGACGAGAAAATTTCCATAAAAATTACGAGCGTCTAGAGACTTTTATTAAAGTAGGACTGTCGAGAGACATGGAGGGCATCCCGGCGTCGCTCGGACAATTAATAAACAATTTGTTGGCAACCGCTTGCACGTACGTGAGGGGCGTACGAGCCTGAAGAAGCCTCAACAAGTCTGTAGCAGTACAGACGGTTTAATTGGAATAATTTATGTTATTTCTGAAACGTTCAAGTATGTGGAGAGGAGCTTTCTTAGTTTTTTGGTATTGGAAGAGTTTTGCAAGAATCAAGGGTTCAAGTTATTAATAGATTATGGGTAGTGAATGAAATCCATCGTCATTTATGGAAAACGTATTTTCTGAATCTAGAATTGCGTTTTATTACGATTTTAGGATCTCAAATCTACTTGGAAGAAATCGGTTCAGCGATAAGGCCGTCTTCTCTAATTATTTGCACTGTTTGTCGTATATATTTCTATAGTTTGTAATTTTTGTAATGATAAAGAATATTTATATTCTGAAATCGTCAAAAATTTTACACAAAGAAAAACCAGTAAGGACTAATCTACCGCGCTGCAAGCAAAATAATCACCTAATTATTAGCCGACTTGAAGGCTCAGTGTAGTGTAAGTAGTACGACGGATGCCAAGACGAAGGTACCGGGTTCGAATCCTACAATGAGCTTGAGCATTCGGTGAAGGAAAACATCGTGAGGAAACCATAGCACGTTGGTGTATATTACCCTACTTTGAAAAACCACCTGATTGGACCCTCAAGTTGAAAATCGACAGCTGCACTTGAGATCCAGTTCCTTCTAGGCTTTGTGTGCTTACCACCTTCGGCCACATCGTCACTTACCATGGTGAGATTGCGGTCAAAAACAGGCATATACACAATTAAAAAAAATATGCAGAGGTATTACCCAGCTTAACCCAGAAATAAACAAATTCTTCAAGAATATTTTTAACCGCTTCAAATATCGTTAAAAACATTATAATAACAACAAAAGCGTCAAAAATATCGCAATTTCACGCGACATCGTCAATTTTCCTTGTAATTATTTCATGAGCCAACGACGCGTAATAAAAAGGAGTTTACTTGAAAATAAAAGACGTTTTAATAGTAAGGTTCAATGGCATAGTTAGAAATGGCCATTGCGGTTGTACTATGAATGCTTTATAAGTGTTTGGTGCAAAATGTAAGCTTCAAGCTGGATGAAATCTTAAATTTATAATTTGTACGCAATCTCCGAGGGAGATAAATACCTACAATACTCACAGAGGTCTATACTGGGTGTAACGAAAATCCTATCCTATCCTAACTATTATAAATGCGAAAGTGAGTTTGTTTGTTTGTTTGTTACGCCTTCACGCCTCAACTAGTCAACGGATCATCGTGAAATTTGGCATGCATGGCCTATGGTATGGAGAAGTACTTTTTATCCCGGGAACGAGGGTGAAATCGTGGGGGACAGTTAGTGGTATATCCGAAGGGGGTGAAGACTACATCAGGTACATACTCTCTACATAAAGTTTCAGCTCAAAATATATAACTCAAAATACATACAAAATTCATTCATACCAAATTTTTGCTACAAGTTTATTGAACCAACATGTCAGGTATATTTATAAAACGTTTGCTAAATTTAAATTCTCCTTATTAAAGATTATGAACTCAGCTAAATGCACTACACAAAAGCGCCACAGAAACCAATTAATATTAACATATCGCTCCCGCTCATGAAATGGAGTCGTACATAGGGAAACAGGCGGTAAAAGACATTTAGTTAAATATTTAGCTTCAGTACTTGGAATAACGGGTGTACATGACAGTGATTGCTTTCAAATAGCTTTAAAAATGTATTTACCTTTATACGCGGTATTTTAAAAGACTATGTATGTTAGGTGTAAAAACGGGGAGGTTTTTATATGCACTTTAATCTTATTTCCCGTAGTCTTCATATAAATTGAATTGGTTTGTGTTTGTATAGAACATTAAAAATCAATTTCGCTCACAGGATTATCAACAATTTACACTTATCATTACACTCCTATAAAAAAGTCGGTTAAAATGATCATAATAATAAATTAATTTAATAGCGTATGTTTGTAAGTTATTATGATATTAAAATAATTATTATTTGCTATTAAAAAGGTTGAAGTATCAAATTAATAATTTGATTGCGGCTTTGTAACGCCATTCGCGTATTTGAGATGTCATCCAAGATTAATATTATTTTTATAGTCAGCTGCGACGGGACGCGGGGCCATTTTGTTTGGCGCGTTATTAATTCAAAATGGCCGCCATAAAACTGAGTGGTTACGCGCGCCAATGTCCTTAATGAGGGACGATTAAAATTGCTCTTGGAATGGCAATCGGAATGCATTTTTTTTCGATTATTAATATTATCTTATGCTTTGACATTTCTTAAGTCACTCTTACTTAATATAGACTTAATTTACTCATATTTCTGAGTTGGGATCGTGGGATGGGACATGTATCATACCTGAGAAAGAAATAAGTCAATGCAGAAATACTTACTTTATCGTCGTTTTAAGCACAAAATATGAATACTTAATAAGAACTCTATACCCAAGCCGTCTAAGAACCAAATTTGATTAAAATATTCACGAAAAGTAGCAAGTGAATAATAAACTCAAAGTGTCTCAAATTAAATTAACTTATTCTTTGACGCTCAATATTTTATTAATAATGTTAATAAAAGTTGATTAACACTTAACTTTCGTTAAATTAAATTTAATTACATCGTAAAACATCCAAATAATGATTATAAACTGTAAATTGACACTTGATGTTTACGTAGGTACATTTATATTCAGATAAACGTTACTTAAATTAAAATGAGACGTGTGCGATGGCGACATTTTTCTTGACATTGATTTTATTTACAGATAAAATTCGTTCATAATGAGTCAATTTGTAATTGATCAAGATTTTCTGGTATTCCGAATTCGATTTCCATTTCCGTAGATATTTTGACCATAGAGTAATAAATATAAATCAATGCTATTACAGCTTATGGTGCGTCCATGCTACGCGAACCGAATCGAGCCACGAACGAACAGGATTCGTTCGTTGCTCGCGATGTCAAGTGTGGACGTACAACGAGCTTACAACGAGCATAAAACGAGCCTTTAACGAGCGCGATGCGAATCCCTGTGTTCGTAAAAAAACTGACAACGCGGGCGGAGCGCAGTCGAGACGAATGCTCGTTCGAGACTCGCAAGTTCGTCCACGCTACGCGAACAACGAACGAATCCTGTTCGTTCGAGGCTCGGTTCGTGCTCGCTTCGCGTAGCATAGACGCACCATTAGGATGACAGAGAACTACTTCTACAATAAGTTTTTGTATTGACACCTCCATTTTCAATAGTTTACAACCTCTCCCAACATTCAGTATTCAGGATTTCTAGCTTCCTTCAAATAAAATAAAAAATACAATATGTCTCCATGTAATAAATAACAAAAACCAAACAACGAAATATATGACTAAATAAACTCATCAGGGTAGCCGGTGGAATTAAAATTTGAATAAAAATGAAAAGTGCCGCGTTCCACGGGCGTAAATCTTATTACGGCGTGGGCGCAAGATTGATCGCTCAATATGAAATATTGTATGCTCGCCACATCGATGTGAGAATTAAATTATTATATTTGATACGGTTGTTTAAAGTAGAACATTCTGGTCATTAGGTAATTTTTTAATCCTGTTCAAGAATAAAATATATTGTAATATCAATGCGCATTTAAAGATTTAAAATTTTGCAGGCCAGAGTCATCGTGGTTGTGTAAGATTCCACGGTAAGGTTGTGGGTTCGATTCCCATCCACGACATGCATTTTGTGCATGAAATGTCTGTATGTCATGAGTCTGGGCGTAATTATGTATATTAAGTAAGTATGTATTTATAAACAAATAGTAGTATGTAGTACATCAGTTATCTGGTTTCCAGTACAAGCTCTGCATGTCCCAGGGTATTTATTATTATTTTAAATATTTGTCAGTCAATATTTTTTATTGCTTACATTCAAATTTCACATTTAGTAAAATTTTAATTAATTAAACATTCATTAAACAATATCGCGGGAGACCTAGTTGGAGATGGTGGGACGAGATAGAGTCCTTATTTAAAGTATTGGTAATTGCTGCTTGTTCCCAACAGTGAGACAAAGTGGACCTACCTAATGATTAAATAACCATTGCTAATTCTACCTAAAAGAAATCGGTAGTTACTTAAATACTTTTTCATAAATAAACATATGAACTAAAATGACAGCCATAAAATATTAAGTTACCCTAAATACTCGAAACGAAGGAACCTAATATGAATAAAGCAGTTCTGTTAGTGAAGGTCAACGAACAAAAACAATATTAGTATGCCTACATGGAGAACTCTCTAGATACGAATCTACGTCTGAACTACAAACATTGCCTATTCATTACATATGCGCATGTCATTTTGAAGATATTTTATAACAAACGTAAGTTGTAAATATTCTATTGCGAAATATGATTTTTCTTTGTAGGTTTTATTATTAAACGGTTGTAAATGTCGAAACGAGATTTTGCCAACATAATAAAGTAAGGGAAAAACTAAAAAAAAACTCAAAAAAGCAAAAACAGATATGTTAAAAATCAATATTCACAATTAAATAATCTTCTCAAATAGTAGCAGTCATAAATGTTTAAAAAAATACCTAGATAAAAATCAACAAATCATAAAACACGTTCCTAATCGTAGTAGTTTACATTTTATCTGCCGCGTCCATCGCAATGGTATGGACCATTCATCATGGCTCCGCGATCACATTAAAGTGTCCTACTGTCAACCATAAATTAAATACTATACTAATGAGTCGGATTATGACGTGCCTCTTAAGAGACTATTAATTTCACATTGTATGGGTGGTCTGGGATGAGATAAATTAGTTATCGGGATCAATTTAAAAGAACTTTCTTTATCGATATCAGATACAGATATTGATCCAAAATCGTCGGCTTGATTTCTTCGGCTGGATGAGAGAGCTTTAGTTCAAAAGAAGGCATCAAGTCAGGAAGAACAGAGTGGTGACCAAAGGAGTGAGAAACGCCGAATGCACTAGAGGGCTTAGAGATTTAAAATGTGCTCACAAATACCTAAGATACAACTATCTACTGCCACAACTAAAGTAAAACCGTGGTATGTACAAGTTACCGTGCAAGCTTGGCCAAATGGCTTGAGATATCAACTCTTAATCTACCAGAGGGCCGATCAGATGACAACGTCTGGCCAAAGAATATGGGGTGTTAAAAAGAAGGTCTGCGAAGATTGGACATCAACCAATCGAAGGAAGAAAATAAAACTATAATAAACACTGCAATAAATTTGCTTAACTTAACCAAAGGACCAGAAATCAGACATCCAGATTTGAATTACGAAAAAGCCAAAGTGCCAACTCAATAAGCCGTAGAAATACAAATAGCTCACACGTCGAATAGCTCAGAGCGAAGTTTAAGTAGAGACGTAGGGGAGTTAAAAGCCTTACTGTGTACCGACTATTTTAATGTCGATATCGACTGCTCGGGAAATTAGCGACTGTGTCTTTTGACTTGTCAAATATGCATTTAAATATCTTTGTACAGTACTGCCTTTGTTAATTTATTAATAAGCTTTTAATTGAAAGGCTCGTGGTGTTGATTGACGAAACGGTCGTGTAGTTTGATTAGGTGTTCTTAGTCGATCAGCAAAGTTAAGCAATCATCGGTTTGGACGGTATCCAGATGTGTTATCGCCTGATGGTATGGTGTGCTTCGGAAGGTACGTAAAGCCGTTGCTCCCAGCTATCATTTAAATGTGATAGTCGTTAAGCTAGTTGAAGGCCTCCTAGGTGGCTTGAAAACTCCAATCCGCAGAGGGTGCGCGTGGTGGAGTATTTGCCAATTCTCTTTCACCCTCATTTGTGAAAGGAGGCCTGTGCTGTGGGACATTAAATGCTGATAATGATGATGAATTTGTAACTCGATGTTTTTCGATTGGAAGTAATTGTGGATTTGTGGTTTTCACAGGGTCAGGTACCTGAACAAAATGTCCTACAACTATCTGCTGAACTGGGAGAAAACGAAGGTTAACTGTCAAAGGATTTTGTCGTAGTAAACTAATATAACTTGTAAGTTTAAGTAGAAAAGTACCGAATAAAATTATAGAAAAGTTCAAGTAATCAATGCTGTTATAAGTTAACTAATACGACACACTGAATGTATTACAATACATAAAACTCCGTTAATAATGTAGTTTCCAACAAAACGCCTAAGCATTGTAAAAGTTTACTCGCATTTGGATGAGTCCATTACCTTCGTACCAATGCGTTCTAGGTCGAAACTGCACAGAGCACATAATGGAAACAGAGGCCGCGATTTTAAATTGGATGTACATTATTTTTAAAATATATTTCTCTTAAAGGTTTCCGAAAAGATCTGGAAATGGTTTCCTAGTTTAAAGAAGGTGTCTAAAAGTAGTTTTATATCTATTATTACGTGTATATCATAATTCTCACATGTAGCCGCCATGTGCTGACTGAGCTCATAAGTAATAACACATTTACTATTGATATTTAAATAATGTAACAGAGCAGTGCAATATTTAGGTTAAACCCGTGATTTTATTATTCATTTTCATCATATTATGTCGTATTGCAGTCTACAGATGGATATAAGCTTTTCGAGTTACTTCACGTTCTTCCAGTCCTTTGCCATGTCATTTGCATACACAGATTATATTATCAATCGGTTAATACTTACACCGATTAATTTACAAGAGTGGTTCATAATCATTCCATTTTTTTAATCTATCTGCCTGTACATTACTCTACGTACTGAAGTAAAATAAAACAGTTGAGACCAATAACGTTCATAATGAAGGCGTGAGAACGAACACCGGCGTTGACTCAGCGCAAAATAAATTGAACCTTTATACAATACACACTATTACTATCGTCATTATTATTCTCGCCTACCCTCAGGTACGGACGGTTTAAAACTTTTATCAGAAGGGCAAAGAGTGATAGGTTAAAAATCGGTGTCTGGCTGGAAAAGCATTAATTAAAAAGGTAGGTTAATTTGTTTACGCAAATAGGAAGGTGTTCCGAAATTTGAAATCAAAATATTCTTTATTCAAATATAATCTAAATAAAGTGCTGTAATAAATGATCTGATGAAATCATGTGACTCGTAATACCGGTGTGAAAGGTTGCTTTTTGTTTGTATGGATAAAAAAGATGATGTAGACTGAAATGTCAAGCACGAGTCTGATTAACCGATTTAAATGCAACCTTCCGAACCGGTATTAGAATATTAGAGTCAGACTTTTCATAAGTGCCTGCGAAGGTCTATTTGAATAAATGATTTTGAATTTTGAATTTTGAATTATAACAACTTGCGATGACATTAGTAGAGAGAGCAACTAATATTTTATTTTTTATTTTTAAATATTTATAACAGTGATTAGACTTGCTTTGCATATAGGCAAATTGCGTTCATACGAACGGCCCCTTTGGAACTCATACCAGGAGATCATAGGCCTCTCCCAGAGCGCGCCACTCCTTCCGGTTTCTTGCCACCCGCATCCAGCCCAGTCCGGCCACTTTTGCACCACATGGGCTGGTGGAGCCCCACACTACGTTTGAGAAGACCAGTCTCCACTCTAAGACTCGTCTGCTCCATCGACCGTCGGTTCTGCGGCAGATGTGGTCGGCCCATTGCCACTTCAGCTTGCTAATTCGTCGAGCTATGTAGGTTACTGTCGGATAACTTCGGTGCGGTGTATCCTTCAAATAAACCCCAAGCATAGCTTTTTCCATAGCTCGCTGATTATGATTCGCCGTAGAGAATAACAACTACCTTTAATAACTATTCACCGAATAACAACTAAGCGATAATCAACCCAATAGATCAATTAATAAAGTCTACATTTCTAACCGGACTACAGTTTAATAATTTACTTTTGTACCACGAGGTTTGCTCCCTCGAGGGTGATTCCCGTATCGGCACGGATCGGTTCGGTACAGATAAATGTACTCCAGTTGGGGTCACAATGATTGTATGGGGTAACTTTTGCTTTATGATTATGGTCCAAGTTCTGAACGAGGTACTTCGCGATGCTGGAAATTGGAAATAGGGCTTGATACTAAAGTGTGTTAAATTACATGTGAAGAATACACTTACAATGATTAAAAGGTAGCGATCGCGAGATTTCTTGAATAAATATCAATAAATCTATTCATATAAATAAAATAAAAATATGAAAACTCTCATAATATAACAGCAGTTTAAAACATTTCACAGACAGTTGTGATAACAAGCCAATCTAAATTCAAAACATTTCGTATTATGAAAGTGAAGCAGAACACTATGCAACGATCTTTGCATCAATAAAAGCGGGATGGAATAAAAACCAGTCTCAAAATGCGAGGCGAGTGACCACTCCCGACGGGGCGATTGCAATAAACACGTTTGGTGTTGTGAGAACACCGGCACAGGGGGGACGAAACGAAATATTTACGAAACAGGATTGCACTTACAGGTCTACAAAAATTATGTGTATTTTCCGTAAGTTATTTTGGAAATTATGATCCTGGGGTTTTCATGTTGTTAATACAAAGATGGAAGCGCTCGTGGTGTAGCATGATTAGCCGTTCTTAATCGATCGGCAAAGTTAAGCTACGTCTGTCGTGGTCGGTACCTGGATGGGTGACCGCCTAGTGGTATTTCAAATCGAGCGTTTCCGTGCTTCGGAAGGCACGTAAAGCCGTTGGTCCCGGTTATCACTTTAATTGTGATAGTCGTTAAGCTAGTTGGATGCCTCCTAGGCGGATTGAAAAATTCCAGCAGTAGGTTGACCACTAGCCTACCTCTACCGATCCGCAGTGGGCACGCGTGGTGGAGTATTGCCCATTCCCTTTCACCTTCATTTGTGAAAGGAGGCCTGTGCTCAGCAGTGGGACATTATAGGCTGATGATGATGATGAATACAAAGATCGTTCTCATGTTCACTCAAAATATTAAAGTATTTTAACAAAAGAAAATTAATATAGAAAGACTCCATCAAATGTAATCCACGAGAAATAATCATTGAAAGAGACGTTTCCATTTTCTTTAATGGCCACTAATATATAAGGCCTGTTGAACTGTAAAGTAAATTATTCCCTTCATATTCAATCTACTAAAAAGAATTCACAGCCAATGCTCGTTTTGTTACAGAAAAAGAAAACCTTTTCACTATTTTATTTCTCGCAGTTCCTAATTTGCGATCTTCATAATTGAATGTTATCAAAATGAATGTCATTCGAGTTTACTTCAAAAAATATCTAGTCTCACGACCTTTTTGCTTAAAACCTCTTACTTTACCGGTGACAGCCGAAAATGAGCTTTCAAGGGTTTCCAATAAGTCAGAAAGTTGTTTAGCTTATTTTCAAGTTGATTGTATACGAAGAAAAGTATTTTTTTATTATCTTTCATTATTCTTCGATGTGGCGTTTATACTACATGCAAGGTACTAAATAAATTGTTGTTCAATATTTATTATCCTTTTTTAGTATACCTTTATAAAGATTAAGGAAAACTAATTCACTGAGTAGTACCTACTACATATAATCACAAAATAGTTGATTTCTGAATGGTTTAGCACATAGAGTAAGACTATGATAGAGTGATAGCGTTAACGAGTTTAGGTACCTTGTACCTTTGCATATAGATGTATGCATAGCTATATCGTACTTGTGTTTGACTGTCAGAAAATAAAACTATATGAGTTCCTTGTAAATTTTTTTCATGTTAAAGTGTCGATATAAAACGTGAAATTGGCATCTATTAAGGTGCGTCCATGCTACGCGAAGCGAGCACGAGCCGAGACACGAACGAATCCTGTTCGCTCGTTGCTCGCGATGTCAAGTGTGGACGTACAACGAGCTTACAACGAGCCTACAACGAGCGCGATACGAATCCCTGTGTTCGTAAAAACTGTCAATCGAGCAGAGCGCGCGCAGTCGAGCGCGAAACGAATGCTCGTTCGAGGCTCGCAAGTCCGTCAACGCTACGCGAACAACAAACGAATCCTGTTCGTTCGTGGCTCGGCTCATGCTCGGTTCGCGTAGCATGGACGCACCATTATATTATTATGTATTTAGTAATTCAAACTAAGAACGCGCAGTTCGTTTTAAGGCAGCGTTGACCATACCCGTGTCACTGCACATACTAGTACAATCGCTCTATTAATATTCTACCTCTATGGTTTAACACCTCTATTTCCCTTATTTTGAAATGAAATGAAATGAAATGAAATGAAATGAAATTAATTTTATTTGCGAGAATAAGGGTAATGCTAATACAAAATAGCGGTGTTAAAAATTAAATAGTTCCAAACTTACTCTACCGATCTGTGCGGTGTGCAAATATTAAAATTGAAAATAAATGTCGTTAATATGACAAAGCTTAAATGACATGATATTAATTAAAACAATGCTAGATGAGAATTATAACAAAGATAAAAAATTAAGGTAACTAATAATAATGTTGGTCATACTCATTCAAAAAAAAAAACAAACAATTATATTTTCCGATCTAAATGTCAAATAAGTCTCATGTCAAATTAATATTATTAATTATGTATATACAAAAAAAAAAAAAAGGGTTTTTAGGGTTCGTTAGTCAAAATTAAATAAAGTGCTGTAATCAAAGTGACCATATTTCTCAGTAGAAATCTCAACAGCGAGTGTCGACGGAATCTACCGTTATCATCAATTTAATCTCAAAAACCTTTATCTTATACTGAAACTAAAATCCTATTGTGCTGCACATCATACGATTTTATAACCAGCAACTTTTATACTACACCTTCAATTGAATAAGAAGCTTATAGTATAATGTTAAGGTGGATAATAGTGCAGCATTAAATAGGTCATTATCGGCGGTTTTCAATTATTAACGCTTCGAGCTATTGTATGGTGTTGTCATCTTTTAAATTATATCTGTTTAGTCTTTCTTTTTTATATCCAATCATCGAGTTATATTTTTTTTGATCATCCTTTTTTGTTTAGTGCCTGAATCGGGGTCTAGGTACTTTATTTTTGGTTCGTGATCTATATGATTAAGAGTGTTTGTAGGTATTATACAACAGCCTTACTCATAAACGCTGTTTAACTAATCCTATTGATTAAATGGTCAAATTAATAACGTCACCTTGCTGTCATTGTCAAACAATTGATGGTATTTAAGTGACCACTTAATCAGTTTATTAGTTTTAACGTTTTATACGTAAGCGGGCCAGGGGCCCAATTCTCACTTCCCTCGAACTAGCCTTCGAATCGAACTTACGGTTCGAGTCCTATTCAACTGTAAAATTTCGAGGGGCGGAGTCAATTCGAACGGTCCCGACCAATCAACGCTCTAGCTGACTGGTTTCCCTTCTAAATATGCCGGCCTTGAAATTGCCAGAATAACGTAACGTTCGTAAAAGTTAGAATTCGTGCTTTTTTCGATCGAGCGATCAGTTTCGATTGGGTGAGAATTGGGCCCCAGTTTCTGCAACCGCGTTACCCAAATAATATCACTGAAAAAAATAAACTACAAGTGACTACAAAATTTTATTTAACAGTAACACAAAATTTGACGACCACTAACCTAAACAGAGTGACTTGCGAACTAAACTTACCAGTAACAAAACTAGTTTTTGTTCGTTACTAAATTTTTTGATTAAATGTAACTAAAGTTAGTTTCCCGACAACAAAACGTCAACTTACATAACTAGTTTTGTAGATCATTTTTTTCAGTGATATTGCTTTGACAGGTTAAAAATAAGTTAAAGGTTAATTACGAAATTCGCGGCCAAAGCCTGGTAATTATTTTTTCACATATTCCTCTTATCACAACCGTCAATCAAATTGTGTAACCTGACAATTCACATGTGACACAATCATTGTCAGCATCACCAGTTATTCACGTCACCATCCTGGATTGCACAAATATTTGTCATGACATGACCCACAAAAGGCATTGTCAAACTCGACCATTGTCATGAGTGTAAAAAAAAACAAAGAACCAGGTCACTATTCCATCGGTACAATGATCAGTCGTAGTGCACCTGTTGTGTTTTAATAATGAAAATTTCGAGCTGGGAAATTCGTGTGACATTGCATTGTAGGTTATTTGTTCAATTCTATTTTATGCTGCTTTGCCTTGAGATCTATATATATCTATCTAGCGAGATTATATATAAACTGTCGATAAATTGCAAACAGTACCATACTGCTTACAATAAAACGCATTAATTTTCGATACTTACCATAGTAGGCACCACGCGAACGAAGTCGCAGCGGGCAGCTAGTAATAAAAAAAAACATTCCTCACACACGGTAATTTTTGATCCCAAACTAAGAGCTTGTACTATGGAAACCAGATAACTGATATAATACACGTACTACTTTTTGTTTTTAATACATAATTACACTTAGACTCTAGACATGCAGACATGTTTATGCACACAAATGCATGACCTGTAGCGTGATAGGTGGAATCTTAGCGTCAACTGGTCCATGCCGATTAATCAGATTTGAATTTGGAACAGTGATAAATTAAAAAAAATATGTAGGTATGCTGTGAAATATGTACGGTAACATTTTATTTTGAACTTGACAATCAAGCCGATCTATTTTATTTTGTCGGGTTACCTATACCCACCTATGTTTGCACACACATACAAAAATATAGAAGTAAGAGTCAAATAACAATAGTTACTTTAATCCTATTCTTCTTACCGTTTGAAATTCAGTAACTCCATGATAAAAGACCGGCAGCCAGCCCCTACGTTCATTAACGCCGATCGCAATTCACCTGATAAAATTGGAAAGGCCTTTTAGAACTAAGTGTTTTATTTAGGACCTAGCGGCGTCCAATAAATTCGGGGCCATTCACAAATTCCATAGCTTGGTAAGGAATTGAAATAATACTCCAAACATTTAAGTTATTAAAACTTGAGGTAGTAATTTACTTTGTTTCGACTGGAAACTAATATAATATGATATTTATTCTGTCTGGCCTTCGCTAAGTCGTAATATTCTGATTAGACAGTAAGTACACAATGGATAGTTTTTTTTCTAATTACTAGGTGTTTGACTACAATCTCACCATGATAAGTGATGATGTGGCCGAAGGTGGAGAGCACACAAAGCCTATAAGGAACTGAATCTCAAGTGCAGCTGTCGGAACAACTTGAGGGTGGTAGCCAGCCAGGCTGGTACTACAAAGTACCCTACCACTGTGCTATGGCTTCCTCACGATGTTTTTCTTCACCGAAAGCTCAAGCTCATTGTAGGATTCGAACCCGGGAAAATCTCCGCTATTATATCTTGGGATCTCATTACAGCAAAATTCTCCGAACACAACATCTCAAATCAATAATTAAAACACAAGAGACATCAATCTTGGAAAATTCCCTTAAAAAAATCCGCCATTAGAAAAACAAAAGCACTCGTCGCTTCGACACGTAATCTTATTAAAGGTACATTTGCAAAATGAAAATGTCCTTAGTTTCTTTCATAAAGCGGGAGCTATACTTTTTTTCTAAACGGATAACGGGTAAACAAGAAAAATGGTTTTGTAAATGAAGACAAAGGGATTCCGCGCCAAATGTATAAAAGCACGGGCCTCGGTGAAAAGTGACAAAAATGATATTTGACATCGCGCGCCCGCTCGCCTATATTCGCTTCATAACTTTTTCAGCATAAGAACAGTCAATGTCGAGGGTTTGTAAGTTTTCAGAACCGTTTTTATGTTTGTTTAGAGTGAATTATTCTGTTCTATAAATATGTTGCTTAGGTTTAGTAAAATTGGATGCAATGTAACATAGTTTATGCAACTAGCTATGCAGTTGATGTAACTTACAGACAAGATAAGAGTTTGTATTATTCTGTCTTCTTATGAGACCCAATGATTTGTGACATGTGTGATATTTAAACGAAACTCTTTATGTAATATCGAAATATCTATGATTCTGACACAGCGTGTTTTGGATCAGATATAGGAGCAGCCATTCTATCATATTATATTCTTTCTGATTTTTACGCACTGTCTTGCTTTGCTCTTTAATCAGAAGAGTAGCAACCTCAGAACTATAATTGTATATGTTTAAGTCAATTTACTTAGGATTATTTTTAACGCGAACTCAGAGAGAAGAATGCACATAATTTTAATACAGATGTTTTTTAACTTTAATGAAAATTGAACATATTTTTATTTGACGTAAATACAGTTTTTTTTTCAATGGTTACGTTATGTTTTTCGTAGTTAGTAATAAATTGATATAGAACTGTTGTTGACTACCTCTGAAAGGTTTATATTAAAAAATTCAGAACTTGGCTTTAAATCTGGTAGTAGTTTGAAAGGCATTTATCGAAAGCAAAAGTCACAGAGTCGACTTATATCAAAAATTATGTTAAACTACATTCAAATGCTGTGAAAACATCGTGGGAACACTTCGGAACACATTACCATATCAATACGAGGTTGGTCTCGAGGCCACCGCACACCGGCGGGCCCAAAAGCTAAATGACTGAAAGAATCCATCCAAGTTTCAATTTATCACCGAGAGATGGCGCTGAATGTATGAATGAATTGAAAGTTAGATTACACAATTTAAATTCCCCCTTCATGCAAAATAGGGACGGAAAGATGAGGTCTGGGGGGTAGAATACATTATACTAGGATCGGTGGAGGGGGGGAGTGAAATATTTACCTCCCGGGAGTTTGGAAGTGTGTTCGTCGAAGCGAAGCGAAATCTTAATGGATTATGGTATGATTGGACCACTCGGTTTACCTGCAGATATTTTTCGCGCTTTTTTTTACAATCCAATCCGTTGTAGATTGGTTTCTATAGAGCATTAAACCGATAGCGCTGCCGGGACCTTTTTTATTCATCCCTTTGAACGGTGGCGAGCGAGCAATTAGGAAAATAACAATTTAATTTTTTCAACAGTGTCTGTTGCTAATCCAATTGGCTGTGTGTTTTTTCTCGCTCGGATCGGGCGGGCTTTGCGAATGTATCGATTAGCAGGATTAATGTTTCGTTTATCAATCCATTTTATTATTACATTCTTTGTTTTATTGAACATGGATTATTAAAATGTAGTATTATGACATGACATTATGCAGAAGCGCTTATATTGTTGGTATACTATTATATATTTAGCACCGAATTCCTTTGTGAAACTGCTTTCATAAATTATCTTGTGATTGGAGGTATTATCAGACATTAGAATTAAATTAATAGTAGGTAATATGAGTAATTGTTTAAATGTCTAAGATGCAGAAAAACTTAAGGTAGGTAGAAACCAAAACCGTTTAGATGAATGCGATTAAAAACGAATCAAACCATAAGTCAAGTTTTAAGCCTTTGAATTTAAAACATAACGTTATGATTCTTGAGACTTGACTTTTGATTTTCGTTCAATAATACGGCTCTAAGTCTCAATTTCGTAAGAACCACAAAACAGGTTTAGTGATAAACAGTGAAATTTCACACTTCACTGTTTCAAAATCAATGCCCATTCACGACGAAAGTGTTAATAAATCTAATTTTATAATAATCAGCGTGTGAAATGTGAATCACTCTTATGTAGGACATGAGCAAGACTATGCAGTAAGCTAGGACATATAAATCAGAACGAAAAAGGCGTAACTACATAGTTGTAGCTACGGTGTATTTTCAGGCGTATTGTGTGGCAGTAGGACATGAATGCGCCGCGTGAATTTGGCTTGAAATACTTTAAATGAATCAAAATCGAGCTCAGTATTTCTTTTTACAAGTTTTTATTTAACTTGCAATGTGTGTATGTATGTTTGTTCGTTGGGGTGGAATCTTGCAAGTCGAATATCACCCACTTCCAGTGGTCGGATTGACTTGATATTTGGTGTACAGTAGTACCCAATTAATATGGCTTACCGATGTACCTGCGCAGAAGATACATTTTCAAAGCGCGGGAATCGCTATTGATCGGCAGCTGCCGCCATGTTAGCGCGCGCCGTACGGAGTGGCGTGACTTGCGAGTGAGACGGAACTTACAGCTGCAGTGTATTATGAACCTTATAGTAGTGATCTAAGGTTGATTGTAAGTTTTAAGCATTCTTTCGTTAATCTTCGGGGCCAGACTTTCTTTTCTGTGCGAACGGAGATTCACGACGCGCCATATAAGTTGGGTAATACTGTACATTAGTATATTGGAAGACAATGCTAATACAGTCAACAAAAAGTAAAGTCACCAATAAAATTTTTAACAAAAACTTATTTATTATAATGTCCCAAAAGTGGGAACATGTTAAGCCAGCGATGAAGCCAGCGATGAAAACACAAACAAAAGTCTTAGCGTTGTTAGTTTGCTCGGCGCATCCTTTCGTATGTGGCGGCGTAGTAAATTTTGCAACTCTCGAGATTTTAAGAGCGGTTTTAAGCTTTCGTCGCAAAACAAGCCTCACGATTTATAGTCTACACTTAGTAGCTGGTTCTAAGTACGGGAGAGACTCTCAAGCTTTCATATCTCGGATTAATTAAAGTTACATAACGAGTAAAGTGTGTTTTATTATTAAAATTTTCCGAAACCTTGTTTTAACATAAGACTTTAAAGGTGGACGCACACTTATCCGAGCCGAACCTTTAGTCACATTAACACATAATTTTCATTTCTCCATATTTATATGGAATGAACTCCACATTACTAGAAAAGTGAAACAAAACTCACTTAGCAAAAGATTAAACTAACATTCCCAGAAACCTAACTACCAAAAACAAGCATTAAGAAAGAAAGACATTACTCAGAACTGAACAAAAGGCACTTAGTCATAATTTCAAGTGTGAATTAACCAGTAAGCTAAACAATGACGCGAATCCGCAAACCGAATGTTTTTGTTTGGTTTTGAATGTAAAAACCCGGATTTGTTTGATGAACGGTTTATTTAGGATGAGTAAGAGATGACTCCGATATTAGAAAGCAGATCTGTATATTTTATTGATTAACGCACTTTTGGCTTAGGTTGGATCATCATCATCATCATATCAGCCTACGGATGTCCACTGCTGAACATAGGCCTCTCCCATTAACTTCCACTTCGAACGGTTTTGGGCCGCTTGCATCCAACGGAGCCCAGCGACTCTGACCAGGTCGTCGCTTTCCAGTACGTGGTCGCCACTCGAGAACCTTCCTTCCCCTTCGGTTATCGGTTCGGAGCGATGTGGCCTGCCCATTGCCGCTTACTAACTGTATGAGCTATATCGGTAATTTTTGTTCTCCTAAGAATGTCCTCGTTGCGGACCCTGTCTCGTAGAGAAATTCCGAGCATAGCTCGTAGGTTGGGTAAAAATGAACAATCACTGTATTTAAATGTTAAGTGTGTCCTTGACTTAGCCAATCAGAGCGCATTTTCCGTGGTGGGGAATTGGCGGATTGGATTTCAAGCAAAATGAACTTCATTGCGCTTGTTCGATGCTAGTTCAAAAGGAGAGTATCTTAGCTTGGTAAGTTATAATGTTTAAAGACTGACCTGAACTCCTCGCTTCAGCACACAATCGGCTCTCCATTGATACCATCACTAATAACAAAAACATTATAGTTTTAAACCTACTAAAGCACCACCGCCCTCTTCCGGACCACGCGTTACATTTCGCAGTATTATTTCCACTAACACTTAATGTTACACCGAAATTAACTTTATTGTCTACTCTATACACACTATTATTGCTAGATTTATCTTTTTCAAATACGTTTCTTTTGAAACGTGTAGCTTCATTGCTAACATTTCTAGTGTCTATGCCCCCTCTGTCTTCTAGAAGTGATTTGAGATCTTGAAGGCTCTTCCTTTTCGTGGAGATTGTCTTTTCTAGTGGTTCCAAGACAGTGTCTTGGTTTGGTTTGCCAGTCATGGTTGGTTGGTGTTTGGGGGCGTTAGTCGGTTTCATTTGTTCTGTTCTGGTCAAATTTCTGCATCATCTTGTGTTTGCATCTGTAACAAGGAAAAGGACCTATTATTTTTTGTTAAATGTAATTATTTGTAAGGAAATAAGTACTGTGAAATCCCTGTAATAAGTTAACAAACAAATGCCAAAATAAACAAAACATACATAATAGGTAGGTATTTCATCAAAATGTGAAATGAATTTCCAATACGCATTTCCAATTTAAAACTATAAAGTTACATGAAATATGAAAGTAAATACAAAACTTATTTATACATGAAAATATTGGAAAATTTGTTCGATGACCGCTCGGGTACTTTGTGTCGGTCAGAATAAAAAAAAATCTCTTTGTGACGGCAAAATAACAGAAAACAGTCTTTTGTGACGTGTAATTGAAAAATCAAAAAAAAATATTGATTGAGAATTCAATAAGGGTTTTTAAGGGGGTAAATTTATATTTCTATGGACTACATCTGATATTCTGATGAAGGAGTTATTACTATAATTTATATATCTCTGATTACCGTCAATAACTTATTCACTTCTATCTCACATCCATTTTTGTAATAAGACACATTACATTTCAATTTAAACAAAAACCTTAACAACTTAATAGGGTAACACCGCCAATAGCTAACCGTCAATAAATTTCTCATCACACAAAAAAGAGACGGCAATATTGGCACGAAAATAAGGGCAAAACATGAACGTTGCCGACAATCTAATAAGCAATTCATCAAGAGATGTGACAGTATGTGTTATCGTACGGTGTTAGCCGGTCTGAGAGGAGGGGGCTTGAGGGGGGGGGGGGTGGGATGCATTGAAGACACCTGCGCCCCACTGACGGAGATAAAGAGCCTCCAAGTGAGATGAACTTGTTTCTTAAAGCCGGATTAACGACTGGTCTAGACTTGTACTAATGAGGAGGTTTTGTTCGAAGCTCGTTACGTTTTCATCGATAAAAAAGGTTTTATTTTTATTTTCAACGATTCGAATTTCGAACAACCATAATCGGTAATCGTGTTTGAATTTGAGGAAGGTGAATGCTCGGAAGGGTTGCTAATGAGGATCTCAAAAAATAGTTACTGTGCAATCTCAGTATTTATTGAAATCTTATTCCAAGAATACCGACTCCGACTGAATACCGACTCCGTCGTATAAAAAAATAATACCTGAACACTATTAATTCTACTAGTGACTTTGGCACAATGTAAAACATAGGAAGGTGTTTTACGAATGAAGGTAGCTAAATAAAATATTATTTTAAAAAAATGTAAAAATTAAGTACTTAATCTAATGCCAATCCATTGCTAAACTATAAATTACACCTGTAAACTACTTTATCTCTCCCCTCCAAAACATAATTCCTCTCCCAACTCAAAGTTAGAAGTAACCGGAATTCAGTAAACCAATCGAGAGTGCAATCCCCAAACTGCAAGTCCGGCGATATGGCCTCAGGTGTGGCGATCCAGCGCTCAGAGCCCACTCATTAATCTTCGTGGTACCATCCTTATCCCAGCACATTAGCTAGGGTTGCCAACGTGCGGAATTGATAATAGAATTCTTTGGTTTGTGGGATAACGGTGAGGGTAATTTAACTATTTGATAAGGTATGGGAATGGATTATGGTTGTAATTCACAGATTTTGTTATTTCATGTGTTATGAGTTTCCAGTAAACATAACGTTATTAAATTATAGATATAGTGTGTACTGAATACAATTTAATATTGCATTCTTATTCGCGAAACGTGTATTAATGGTGCCTAAAAATTGGTTCTAGTGTAAAAACGTACTGTATTTATTTTTACCTTAATCGTTTTCCACATCGATTTGAATACACAAAGCATTGCGTCACACAAAAAATTGGGTAGACTACTATTCTTTTCCTTAACTAAAATAGCTAAAACTATTCCATGAAGTCCAACTACCCAAGATTAAACTCACGTCCCGACGATATTTTTATGCCTAACGACTGGCGGAAATTTGTTCCTACTTGTCACAAGCTAAAGTAGGGGTCCGGTAAAAGATCGTAACTGAAAATTGTTTCAGCCCCCCCAGGGGACCAAGTGGAAGTTCAGCTGCTCGCCCTGAGATCTTTTGCAGGTGTCATGAGTTATCGTGCCGTTGCACCGGTTTTATTGGTCGTGAAAACTATTTATATTTTTCCTTTTCCGTCATAACCTGTTTTTGTTTTGTCCATTTCGTATGTCTGGCATGACATCTTTTGTGACTGACATGTGAATTTCATGTAAACAGTGCCGTCATATATTTAGTTAGTCAAATATATTTTGCCCTTAACTACTTATATCATTCGATAAAATAAAGTTTTCGTTTTGAATAAATCCTTTAAGAATAAAGAGTAAGAAATTTAATTTAAAGGACATAAGACCTCCAACTTCACTTCAGGACAAATCCCAACAAAGACGAGATTAACACTACATGCATATTTTTACTTTTAATTAAGCTAAAATCACGCGTTTAAAGTCCGGGATTACTGTGGATTGAATTAAATTTGAATAAGTGGCTGCAGACAGCTGGTGAGAAGCTGAGAAGAAATATAAACAGTCATTTATCGTAACAATCCGGAGGTCCATTCCTCTTTAACCCTCGCGAGGAGGCGCGGAGGGACGAGAGCCCAGGTGCTTTCGTGTGCCCCCCCTCGGTTGGCTTGACGGATTGTTTGTTTTGCTATTCCCGGTCTCGTACCTTGTTTTGGAATGGCATTCGCAGTTGCAACGTGGCTGTTGAAAGCAAATAGTGAAAAACGTACGGTATCATCAATTTTCTTGTTAAGCGGGAGTTGCAAGAACAATTCTTCGAAGCGTTTAATACGGAATTTATCTTAGTTTTGCACGAGAAGATTCCTGTTTTAATTGCATTCAATGGCTGGAGCACCGAAAAGATTTATTATAAACTTTCAAAGGATCACAACTTTTAAGCACAATATGTTAAATCCATCATCGTAAGCGGTAATTTTCTCATCAGGTCGACGCCTTCGACTTTACAAAGAGTAACGGACTGAGAAGATATATCATTTTTAACAACCTTTTAAGTTACGTCATTCAAATTCCGTTTTTAAAACAAGAACTATACTTCTACAATTCCCATTTAGTAACAGTCTCAACTAATGGACGTCTCGGCAAGCATACATAATAGATATAAATAAAAACCAGTACTTATCTACCAGTATTAATGCTAATACGTAATACTAGTTGAAATAGGCGGGCGATATTCTTTAAAAGGGAACGCTAGTTATGTCCTATCTAAATTTAGAAATGGTGGAGTGGAATGGTCACCACATTCCAAGTGACATTGTGGTTAAAGTGTTGAGAGGCCGGCGATAGGGGCAGTTACCTTACTTTCTTCTATTTTTATTTGTGTTTTCCATTTTTCCCGACTTCAAAAAAGGAGGAGGTTCTCAATTCAGTTGTATTTTTTTTTAATGTTTGTTACCTCGAATCTCCGTCATTTATTAGCCGATTTGGATTTTTTTTTTGTTTGGATGGGTACACTTCCCGTTTGGTCCCATTGTCATCAGATCAGGATTTGATTACTTCTGAGTGTTTTTGTTAAACAGTTTTATTGTAAATATTTGGCTGAGCGTTATTTAAGGTTATTTTGTAACTTTCACTCCATTTATCAACGCGACATTTGTCTGTATTTATGTAAGTTTTTGTCAAGGATGTGGCCGAAGGTGGTTAGCACCATGGTGAGGTTCTAGTTGAGCACCATCCATTTATTAATAAATTATTTTATTGTTTCCTAAATCCCATGTACCATTATTCTTGCACCATACATCAACAGTAGTTGCTTGTTCGGAGTCAGGGGTAGAATTTCATGGCCTTAAACGGTTGTGTACTGTCACAGGTATTATTCTCTTTATAGGAAACAAGTGGTGTACTTAACAGTTTTTGTAATGATCCCATAGGAAGTCATTAACATTTTTATAGGGATCAAGTTTTTGTAAGATGACAGATATTAACAAGGAAAAAGTAATGTAGTAAATCGGTTAGAGGTGCTCATTCTGTTTACAACTAAACTAATTTTAGTCTCACTATGTCTCTTTCTAACAAAGAACATAAGAAAAGGAATTAAGACATTTAGTTCTGTCAAATTATTCCAATGCTTGTTTTCAATATAAATTTTGTCGCCATATAACGAGGTTACGTCTAAACCCGCAAATGAAGCAAATACAAATTTTATAGCTTTAAATATATTCTATCCTTTTTAAATAATGTTCGTAAGAAAGAGATGTGATTTGACTATTTTAGTGCGATTTACAACAAAATCGGCACCACTGTCTCATAAAGAGTATTTTTATTGATGATTTAAACGATTTTTCAATCAAATGGAAATTTGATCAGTGTGATATTTAAAAACTGTTATTTATCGCCTACATTATTCATAATCCCTTTTTTCTGACAGCTGTCTCTGTAGGTACTTTTCTCATTATGTACGTGACAATCAGGGTCTTAAACACCCGTCTAAATAGAATGTATAGAATCACTTCCATTCTTTTGGAAATCTCAATGATCAAGCCAAAGAGTAAAAAGTATCAATACTTTCCCAAGAATATATCCCTTGAAATGCGGTTAAAAAATAACAATAGATTTCTATTGTTTTCCTCGCCCGCGCGGATCGTCAAACAGTCAAAGGATAATATAAAAATAAGCAAAGTCAACATTGTATTTTATATTGTATTTTATACGTGATAGTGGTGCATTTATACGGGAACATTACGCGGTAGGTGGCACTCTCTGATTCTAAGTTCGATAAGCATTTGAATTCTAGACCATTTCCCGTTGGATCTAGACTACATTGCAACGCTGTTCAGTTACAAAATATGTGGACTGGGCATTTGGGAAATAGCTACATATATTGTTAGATGTTATAATTTCATAATACTTTAATATAGACAATATTTTATTAAATGAAGTAATCTAATTTACAAAGTTGGTTTTATAGTTTCAGGCACGTAACTTGGCCAGCCAATCAGTCATCGTTAGTAATCGATCAACCTTATTATGGGACTGACATTAATGACGATTGTCGACAACCATCCTGTCTTAGGGGGGCAGTCTTGTAAGACTATTTTTCATTTTTATTTAGTTAGTTCTAAAGAGACATGTTTAAAAATTAATTATGGCAATAACCATAGAACAATGACAAGCAATTAAAGTGAAAAGAAGAATTGAAAGCCAGAACAAATAGCAAAAAAGTGAAAGCCAAAAGCTGGCCAAGTTACGTGCCGGCAACTGTACTTGCACCATACATAAAATTAATTTTTCTTCAATAAATATTTATTTTCTGAAAGGAATTCAAGTCTTCTCAAATATGAGGTGAACGCGCCAATTGTCAGCCCCGTCGTAACTCCATGTCGGATACAATTTGGCGAATGCATTTCCCCACTAAATCGCCGTTCAACTATTGAGTGCGCCATGAAATTTTCATACCCTAAGTGCCTATTCGCGTGGTGTCTCTTTAAGGCAATACTTTGCTTCGTGTTGCCCTGAAAACCCTCTTATAGGTTATAAAAGGCAATAAGTTACGATAAAGGTGTAGTTTATAAAGTTTCTATCTGTTACGTGTGGAAGTTATTGATTGTTCCCGTTCCGTTATACAAGACTTGTACGTAGTTTAAAGAAAATAAGAAAGAACGAATAACATCGATTCCGAGATTCCGATATTTATTATTTTTATTTCTGCTCAATTCATTTTATAAAAGTAGTCTCGACGATGACTTTATCCAGCAAAATAAATATGTATCTTAAAAAAATGCAAAGCAATTTCTCATTTTTAAAAAAATTCTAATGTAATTAAATCCACAATGTATTTTTCCACACAAAAAACTAATTTAGGTATTTCGTTCGTTATCAAGATTAAAAAAGCGAATTAATTCAACCGCCGTCGCACGACACGATTAATGACAACCAAAGTGTAAGCCGAGACGAGGTTACGATAACCCGATAACCATAACCTTAGCACTTAATAGCCTTCTGCAGTTTGATATATTATAACCAGAAATTTAAATATGGTTTTTGTATTGACACGAGAATCTGATACTTTTTGACAATTTATTTTGATTGATAGAGTTCTCAATATCATGCTTTGGGATCGGCAATAATTGCAGTGAAGCAATCCTTTTTTATTTGTATACTGCAACATACAGCAATATTCAAAACATTTTTCAAGGAACATACAATAAAAATTGCCATTATTTTTTATGCGCTGTTGAGACATTTAAATCTTCTTATAATATTTTCCGTAAACAATCATAACATTTTATAACAACCAATAACAGAAACATACATTTTACAATCCCATTAACACATTTCAGCCACATTAATTACCTGAAATGTAAAAAAACCCAAAGCTAGACTCATTAACCGCAGAAAACTAATGGGATTTGATGGAAATGCGGGCAAAAAACGCGAACAATTCCCCGGGGCACGGTTAAGCATGATTTATGGTGGCTCCCTCTGGCGGTGCAACGGAAAGTGAATTGTACTGTGACACTAGCAAATGAAACGCACAGCTAGTTTTTGATATGCACTGAATTTACTTTGTGTATTGATTTATTTATATCATTACTTTATGACGTAATAATGTATTGGCATTTTACATTTACGTATTCCTTTAATTTTTGCTGTCAATTCGTCGTAAAACATAAGTATATATATAAAAAAAAAAGTTCACAACCCTGTTGAAATGAAGTCCGTTGAGATAGCTGTTATACCATATTATAATTGTATTATAATGTATCTATTATTAAAAAATCTTATTTGAATAATGAATAATTTATCAACGAGAAATGGAATGAAACTTGAATAAAAACGGCCCATTAAGGCTCCAATTAAAAATTATAATCAACGCAGAAAAACTACAACCATAAACAACTTTTCTCAATTCAAGAAAGAAAATACTGAATACGTAACAAGCGCAACGTCAAAGCATAACGCACGGTAAAGTTATTACTATCAAGCATGATAAAAACTAAAATATACACAGAGAAGCATCGCACTAAACCGCAGATGCACTAAAACTTTATGCCTCACGTAACAGACATAACAAATACGCAACCAACATGTTGTATCTATAGTAAAAACTGGATTGCAGGCTGACGTGGAGAAATGCGGCTTGCCGGCCGAAACACCTGGGAGCCATCCAGTGTAACAACAATTGTGGCATTTACCCTGGCGCTTTTGGTCATATGCGGGATGCTCTCGTTTAAATGGAATTGTTTGCGAAAATATTAATCAAAGATGCTAGGTGACCAACGTGTCAACAATTATACCGTTTACCCTAATGTGTCGAGTCATTTACCAAAGTCAAATAATTTGAGAAAATATTTTGCGAAACAAAATAGCCAACACTATAATTGCACTATAATTCTCAGTAATTTATAAGCTAGAATAACTATTCATGGAATGTAAAGGGGTATAATTATTCATTTAATATGCAAGATGGTCAACAATTGCGACGTTTGCCTTAATTTGTGGGGGTTGTTGAAATATTTGTGAAAATAGACAAACAATGCAGAAAGGTGCGGCAATTAGCGACGATACCTCACTTTCCATGGCTTTGCGTGCATTCCACAAATATTCGAGACCTATTATGCTATGCCTATTATTATAAGTCTTATGCCTTTTCAAATAAATAAGTATTTATTTAATCAGTTCAGTAATAATGTAAGGCAAGATACCTACTTCATTACGACCCAAAATAATAACCAATTTATCTTTAGACTAAAACCTATAATATGATCAAAACTATTCACGTACCAAACGTAGCTCCAATAAAATGATATAAAATAACAACAGATAATTGATCTCGTGAAATATCCATTCAAAAACTATTACATCGATGTAATATCATTACAAGACGTAAAAATAATCTTCTTACTGACATCGAAATGTCTTCGTGAGGAAAAAGGGAGTAAATAAAAAAATATATATTTTGTGTAATGTTTGGGATGGACAGGGAAATGTTTGACTCATTTAAATATGTATAAAGCCACCACATCAAACGGTATATCATTTTCTTTTGGGGATCGAAGGTCTTTACTAGGGACGTTTGTGATTCCATTAATAATATCCGCAATGTTCGGATATTTTTTTATGACTAAATAATACTTTATTCGAGTAATACATATATTTTGCATTAGGGTGTAATTTGTACCTTACAATTTCTTTGTTTTATATTCTAACCTCCTTCATTATCGCATTATAACATAATAATATCAGTGTTATAGTGTCCTCCGTCTCACTCTTTCGATCACTGTACGTCACATGTCAGATAAAGTCTTCGGAATTTCAACTTACAACGTTTTATAAGTTTCATATGAATAAGGGAATTTTGTATTAATACTTCCGTATTTATCTATTTGAATAGGTAATTATCAAATCTAAACGATTTCGGACTATTCACATGTTCGTAACTGAACAAACCGTGCACTTCACCTCGTTAATAGCATTTTCTCATTATAGGGAAAGGATTGCCATTACTTAGGATACAATTATGGTTTGGTTTGTCCGAGTCTGTTTTAACAGTTGTTGGTCTATTCGCGCACAGATTATTATCGCATTGATCGTGGTAACGAGTGAACTCATCCACCGGTACATTAAAAAGTCAAAAACTACAATTTTATCTTGCCGATACGTTTCTCAAATGTTAGCGCTACTACAGATATTAAAATTCAGTAAATGAGGTTTTTGTAGACCACTGTGTGCACCAATATATCCGAATCAATATATACCTCCCATCAGAAAATATCCGCACCATAACAGCTCTACTCCATACTTTATAAACGACATTATGTAGGTAAAGTGGGTATGATGGAAGAATGGCATACCCGCAACTGATTTTGATTTCGATACCTTTATGTCTATGATTTCCCTTTATTTTTATTAAGGGTCGGCAACGCGCGAGTGATACCCCTGGTGTTGCAAGCATCCATAGGCTACGGTAACTGCTTACCATCAGGCGGGCCGTATGCTTGTTTGCAACCTTAGTGGTATATATAATAAAATATAATAAAATAAAAGTTTTTTTTTTGCTTTATCCCAAGGTATACCTAATAACATTTTTATACAGCGTAATTTTCTTTTGTCTTTAAGGTCATTTTATTCAAAAGTTTAAATGTCCCGAGTCTCAAGGTGAAGTCCAAAATTACTATATTAGCCCACATTACTAATGTTTTATACAGCGGACAATGGAAGGTTGATTAAAGAATCGACTTAATTATAGCTCAGACTTGACGCGTTCATTTCTAAGTTTGGACTGTAAATTACAGTCTATTATATACGCCTAGGGTTTCTTCATAAGTAAAACCATACAGAAGAATAATAAAACGCACAGACAGAGAGAATTAAACATAAATATGTAATTAGAAACACTGTCTACATCAAAGTTACAACTAGATATAGCTTTTCCACTTCCCATTTTGCAGTTCTCTACTTTCCGCATCCACCATGCCTGGCAGGTTTCGCAGGTCATCTCTGTCGTGATGTGGGTGGTCTCCCTTCCATAAGACGTCAATCTCATCACTATTCTGTTACTTAGGTTCTTCGCTGGATCTACGTACTCTAATCAGTTCGAGGCGGGAAATTTGTTTTTTTTTTTTTTTACCTTCGTAGAACAATATGTATAGATGTTTCAGGGATTAGCGACCGTAGAAGTTCATTATCGATCAAAACTCGAAAAAGTTCAAATTTCCCGCCTCGTAACTGATGGTTTAACCTTAAAAAGAGAAGAGACAAGAGTGGACAAACCACGAGACAGATATTTTTGAAGTCCCACAAAAGTGAATCCTACAGAAATAAAACTAATTACTAAAGCGAGGAGCCACTTCATATATTGAGTATATCGGCCCATCAATATTCAGATCAAAACCAACATTTATGAGAATCTTCAGAAGGGAACCAACCCTCCCCATCAAAAGGGATTTTGTCTGGAAACGACGAAATTTGCGAACAATTCCATTCTATTTGCATGAGATAAAAGAAATCATTTAGATACATTATTTCTCTTGTTACGTACAATACGCGGTTATGATTTTTTTTCCCCACCGATATTATGTTGGGAAATATTTTTAAGACGTTTCACTTTTTTATTTTCCTTTCCAATGGGTGGATTTCACAGAATTAGAAACGATTTTAATTCTCAAGCAAATATTATCTTATCCGATCAGCTATCAAAGTTTTGTTAAAAAATAGTACCAGATATTTATTTATTATTATTATTTAGGTACGGGACCATTTAATCAGTGTATCGGTTAAGTAGCTTTTTTGAGTTGGATCGTTTGTGGTTGTTATGCTGATTATGAATCAAAAGGAATTTGAACTTATTTGACGTGTCTGTGTATTTTTAGATGTTTTGTTAAGGACTTATTTATTTATTTTGAATAAAAGAAACATTTCTCGTTGTAACTAATTCAAAGGAACAAAAACCACATGATAATGATATAAGTTCCAAAATAATAATTCCAGTTTTAGACTAAAGCCATATAGCACACTTAATTCAAAAACATGTGAGTACAACGACCTAATTAGTTCACAGAGTGTTATTAAATATGCTCAAATGAGAAAATAATTTCGCAAACATTCTAATATCAACATAGGTACGTCCTATGCCGTCTGTCTGTGTGTTCAAATATTGAAAAAAACATACCTTTGTTTGTCATGTTGGTGACAAACAAGCAAAATTGAATGCGCCTTCAGGCGGAACCGTTGAATATTACGATGAGCTTTTCTATTTGTTCGGTTTACACAGCCAATATTTGCCGTATATGGTCAAATGCCTATTCCAATGTTTGAACTGGAATGAAGCAAGACAATAATTGTGTAAATATGGGCACTCGAATTGGTTAATTACAATAGCTGTGATAAGCTATTTTGTGCCTTTAGTAATTACCTTTATGATTAATTTTTGAAAGTAGCTTTCCACCTCTCCACCCCTATTTACCCCTTTAGAAAAGGATTGATATTGCCATTTTCCAGCTCATTTTGAGCTGTGCTTGCGTGTAAATAAGGATGTTTCTCTTTTTATATATGGAAATCAGAATGTTTTTAAAGCTAATGCACCGAAAATACCTTCTCTCCTATATCCTATCAGATAATTCAGACCCATCATTTTAAAACGTCAACATCATCATCATCATCAGCCTATAATGTCCCACTGCTGAGTACAGGCCTCCTTTCACAAATGAGGGTGAAAGGGAATAGGCAATACTCCACCACGCGTGCCCACTGCGGATCGGTGGAGGCAGGCTAGTGGTCAACCTACTGTTGGAATTTTTCAAGTCGCCTAGTAGGCATCCAACTAGCTTAACGACTATCACAATTAAGTGATAACCGGGACCAACGGCTTTACGTGCCTTCCGAAGCACGGAAACGCTCGATTTGAAATACCACTAGGCGGTCACCCATCCAGGTACCGACCATGGTGGTAGCTTAACTTTGCCGATCGATTAAGAACGGCTAATCATGCTACACCACGAGCGCTTCTAAAACGTGCAATGAGTAAATTATGTAAAACTAACTTGAAAAGCACAAATATTTATATCTGAGAAAAAGTTTGCAATCTAGCTTATTTCAAATTTAAATTATGAATGCTAATTTATCTTTTATAATTCTAATTCATAATAAGCATCGTCATATTTTTATTCTACTAACAATAAAATCAAGTTAGGTACATGATTTTGACTTCAGCATTCAAACCTTTAAATTCAAGTATTCAACCAGCAAAGGTACCTGTATAAACGACCAATAAATAAACACAACTAGAATACATTTCTCGTACTCGGGATTCGAATACATTACCCTGTGATAACGCTGACTCAAACTAGTGCTCCGACATTGTACAAAGCTGGAATAGAATAGAATTGTTGATATTCACTTCGGTGAATTTTGGTGCTTTTAGAAAATTGGTTTGTAGGTAGATTAGTTAGAATGGAAAATTTTAATACCGTCTAAGAATAACAAAATAAGTATTATATGGTCTTTTTGATTGCTTTTGGTTTGACATTCGGGGAAATTACTCAATTATTACAGTTTGGTAATGTTATAATACATTTTTAATGTACGCATAGCGATAAGATTTTTCTAACTGTACAATTATTTAAAAGAATAAATCGGTAAACAAGATACGGCCCGCCTGGTGGTAAGCGGTTTCCGTAGCGATATGGATGCTTGCAGCACAGGAGGTATCACTCGTGACCTTTCCCCCATCCTAAATGAGCTCTGGCGTCCTTTTTCCCGCCACTCACGCGCAGGAACACAACAAGGGATTGCAATTACTGGATCCACCATCAACTGTTGCATCCAGCATGTTGAAATGTGCTGGAATCCACTTGTATTGAAAGGACTAGTACATTTTTTTTATACTAAAGATACTGAATTTATTTATCAATCACATAAACACGCCCACTTAATAATACGTTTGTTAAAAATTAAACTCTCTCATTATTTTAGTCTCTAATTTGATCAACATTAATAGGATTCTCAAAATTACTTAGTAATTAAAGAAATACACAATTTAAAACGTTAGTAAATACAATGAAAATCGTTTCAGTTCCAAAGTTTACCTCTAAGCACTTGCGTCATCCCATAAATTTACCTTTAACGCCTCGACTAGACGTACGGCTAAGCAACCGTCGTTTTATAGGCAAAGAGGAGGTAAAATAAACGATTTGTTACACCCGCGAGCATCTTCAGAATTTTTATACGAATATAAAAGTTCACTTCGTATTTTTATTTATGCAAGCATTTGTATTGTAAATGGCTTCTTGAAATGCAAATACAATTCAAGCGTTACGCTTATTTTAGATTTTTTGATTGAAATTAAAATCATTAAGACTTACGACTCGCGACATTTAAAGTATTAGTATTTGTTACTTATTCTGTGGCTATGCTTTTGATCTCAGCCATAAGATACTTTTGTAATTTTCCTATAAAATGAACGAGAAAAGCGTTCGGAAGTATGTAGCGAAGTTTCCAAGGTTTTAATAAATATGGATACATACAGACATTCACACTTCATTAAAATAAAAGTATAACATTGTCTATGAACATTTAAATGTAAAAACAACAGTATCATCACAGCGGAATACTGTAATGCCAACCCTTACACGACAATTCCATTCGCATAGGGCTGTCACTCATTAGCATATGTACATAAAGAGACTCGCTCATTGGCCGAGGCCGCGCGCCATGTTTGAATTGCAGACATTTTCTGCCGCCATTTTTATTAATTAAAAAACTCCGCGCTTTTTTCCTCTCTCACAACGCAATTGTTTTGTAAGTTATCTTAATGTTCGCCACGCGGATTTTAAAGGCTGACAATATGGTGATATGAATCTGTTGGTTTTGTACATCGAAATTAATGACGTCATGCGTTCTTTTAACTAGCATGAATTTTGAGGCAGTGATTAACGTTTTATGGTTTGCCATGACCGGGTAATGTGACTCGATTATTGTTAAACCAACCATTGTAGCTGGATGGACAAATCCTGGAAAATAAATGGGTAAAAATAAAAAGGGTGATCAATAAACCGTCAATGTCAAAAACTGAATAATGAATGTCCAATTTATAATATCTCATAGCTTATATTTTTCACTTTGACATTTACTCATTTTTGCCATCGGAAGCACATTGCTGTGGGACTAACTACCTTAATTCTTTGGCTATAAAGTTGATTCTTGGTAGGTGCCTTTTACGAAACCTCACGTACATAGAGTGAATAAATTCATGGTACATCAGCTGTGCGACGCTAAACGTACGTGAACATCTACGAGTATGCCACGTCTGAGGCAGATACGTATGCCTCAATGCCTCGTTGCGTGCATCGTCCTTTTTACAAGCATTAAAAAGAATTTTGAAAAGGTATATAACGTTAATAGTGATGTGACATAGAATAACTTACTGAACTGTCGCTTTGCATTCGAGAGAGTGACGACGAAAGTCGACGTGCAAACGCTCCTCTTCGCGTAAATAAAAATAGTTGAATATATTGAAGGCCCAAGGGATGGCCAATAAACTCTGGTTGGATTTGGATCTGTGTACGTATGGAAATTCGGCGCACCGGGTGCGTTTAGACCAATTCCTTTGGGGTTGGATGGACATGGATAGTCTCGGGGCCAACTCTATTAGGTATTGGGAGACGATAGCGGAATGACGTAATATATTGTGTCGTTTCACTGCACAGACATTACTGGTGTACCTTACTGAAATTCCTGCCTGTATTATGAAAAATAGACAAATATGTCTTGCTTATATAAGACGTGTTCAATTACGCCTTTTATAAAAACATGAAAATAAATCATCGTCGTACATATATCACTCACCTAACAATAACAATGAAAAATAATTGAAAAAAACATAATCATAAAAGCAACCGTCAATTTCCCATCTCCACCTTACAATTTTCTTTATCGATAAAAATGCTAATGCCCCAACCCTACAGGTAAGTCAAGAGAGGGAGCGGGGATGATTGCATTCGGTGCCTTTAGCCCGTCCTGAGGCACCCATAAGTAGATTCGGATGCTGAATTCTTGAACAATAGAGCCTTTTTCTTCAAGACTTACTGGAAATTCCCGGGAAAATTTCCTGGAAAAGTTCAAATTACGTGACTTTATAGTTGCCGGTGAGTTGAGGTGAAATGACTTTGTTTTACGACTTCATTTTTAAGAGAGTTTTGATAAATAAAAACATTCTTACATACCACTACTTTGTTGACAAAGTTTTATAACTACAAAAACATGTTTCGAAAATTCATTCGCCATACACATTTCCAATTTAATCGTTAAATACAACGCTTTGTCCGGGAAAGTGTCCGGACGTGCGGGTATTGGAAACACGGCCTTCATTTGTTCGTACAAACGAGTCCCTTCCAAAAACAGTCAACATTTTCAAAATTATAAACAAATATAAATTGCATTTTGTTTTGAGTAAGATTGATCGTGAGTGAAACGGCACCCCGGTGGGCCATTTCCAAAGTAAGGGACTTTCGAGCCACGGCCAAGTGATCCGTTGAGCCAGGATTAAACCGGGATTAGCGGCTCAAACGGCTCAAATGGCTCAAACTTATGATAATGTTAGCCCTTCGCGGACGTTACTGCGCCGTTCTAAACGTGATTCCGGATTTACCCGATCCCAGGTATCGAGAACTTTTTGAAGGCTTCCGATGCTAAACTTGTAGGGATGTTTTGGGTTGCATAAATACAATGTTGAAAACACCCATACCTTTCATTTAGCATGTAAACTACCTACATTTTAACGTAACTTTGCATTTTCACTGCTAAACACTTTTTTTTATTACGATATTCAGTAAAAATTTCTAAATTATAATTTTACCGTAAACACAAAGTTATTTAACACTTGCTTTGTAAACTTATACCAGATTTTCTGCTCTGTTTATATAAAAGCTAGCTCTTATAAAGCCACTGAGTAACTTTAGCATCAATAAAGCTATCTTACAGAATATATTTCCACCATGTTCCATCTTCATGTAACATAGGTTCATTACATTACTGCTATGCTAGAGTCAAACATAAAATCGGTAAATTCACTGACTACGGAATATGCATACCGAGTTAATGTATGCAAAATAGTAAAACTACGATAACTAGTGTATATCACGCGATCCCGACATTTTGTTAGCATTTATATAAGGCTGAAAATACATTGAAACAACCTGAAACATCCTACGTAACGATCCTTGCGAACTGAAACGATCCTTACACAAATACTGATAGGGATACAGTTTGTATGACTTGTGTTATGAGTTATGGTTTTTCATGATTGGTAAGAAATGAATAGCTAATAGTAACAAATGATGGGTCAAGGGTGAATGTGGAAGGAATCAAAGGAAATTAGGACTTTGTGTTACACTAACGGTTGTAGATTTCTGCCTTTGAAATGGTATATTGACCTTACAATTAACATTTACAATTTAGGTCTTTGTAAAAATGGTAACGGACTCCTAGGTTGAGGGATTAATTTCTTTTGTCGAACTCTTGCCTGACCATGAATAATAAGTTAAACTAATCGTTCCTGTGGTTCCAGAGATTGGCGAGTAAATAACGTAGAAAATACAATAAACGGAGGAGGTACTAAATTGTTACTATATATTGAATACATATAGGAAACACAAAATAAAAACTTTACTAGAATGTAAAATGGGTTTTCACTTAAAATATATGTAAATAATATAGTTATCAGTGATAGTAATAAAACTAATTGATATACGAAACCCGTCACCAGTGAATATCTTTGATTGATTAAGTATATTGAAACAAAAGAGGTCCAACCCAACTTGACGCCTCGTGCCTCTGAGGTCACCGAAGTAACATTTGAAATTTCAACTTCGAAATTAAACCTCCCTTAATCAAATTTTGACTTCAGCCATAAGTCATCAAACGAGCCGCCATTTCTACAATATAATAAGTATCTAAACTCGGTTAAAGTGGAAAGTTAACATTTTGACTGGGGAGTTAATTACGGGGGTTTTTATTAATATAGGTGGAATTTTGGAACTTGATTTGTTTTTAATTTTGATTAATGTTTTTGGTGGTGAAATTGAAAGAGTTTCTGTTTGGGACAATGTTACTGAATTAAAAGTCATTATTGTTAATTATGTAAGTTTAATGTCTTGACGAAATTAGGGGAAACACCGTGAGTCATAAGTAGCAGGTAATAGACGTCTAGCTAGTTCGGGTTACCATACTTAAGTAAGTAAGTAAGCTCTTTGTTAAAAAAATATTTTTTATACAAGCTTTTCTTGAGTGACTGTACTTTTTGTTGACTGTACTTGCATTGTCATCCAATATACTAATGTCCAAATATCAAGTCAATCCGACCACTGGAAGTGGGTGAAATTCGACCTGCAAGATTCCACCCGAATAAACATACATACATTGCAAGTTAAATAAAAGCTTGTAAAAATGTGCATTCAGGGTGTTTGTTCCTTCACTTGAGAGTCCTTCCCTTTTAGGTTTAAAGTGCCTACCACCATAGGTCATATTATCACTAACCATGGTGTGGATGTGATAATAAGCCGTTAGGTTAACCCTATGCACGCATGTGATGTCACGGGTGTTAATATCATAAGCTACCCTTGCACTCTCTCAACTCCCAATGAGCTCTGGCAACCTTACTCACGCGCAGGAACACAACGTAAAGTTATTTGCAGCGGTATTCTGTAAGGTGGAGGTACTTCCCCAGTCGAGCTGCTCTTTGAGCGAAAAAATGCTGTGGTCAATACTGTTACGTGAAGTTCTCGTATCGGTGAAGATGAAATCATAGTAAAGTAGTAGACAGTGACAATATGGTCTTTATTCCCAGTGCATACGGTGCATACTACAAAGGGCGGCGCGAGCGCTGTGTGCAATAACTAAGATATAAATAATATGTAATTAAAACATGGTCTTCATGTCAAAATTTGCCAGCTCTAGAATAAAGACGGAGACTTGGTGATTTATATGAGTAATCGTCAGTCCTCGTTGAGCCGCAGCTTCCTTAAACGTTGGTCTATGTTATGAGCGGAATTTTAAACAATAGAAACATAGTTGGCTGACTTTAAAATACAACACCAATTTCTGTTATCGTCATCTGTAGGTTCTTTCATTTGTTTCCTTGTCTTCCGCCATATCAGCATTCACTCCATTCTTACTCACGATCCGTCACTCACTTCATTCACTCATATTTTTCACTGAATACATCCATATCTTTTTCGGTCCTCCTCTTCCTATACACTTTAACATTCATAACGTTTTTCTTGCATGGCTTCATTTCGAAAAAATGTGCTCATAAACTTTAGTAATATATTATTACCTATCTTCGAATATTCACGTATGTGGTTTTTGACCTATTTCTAATATTTTTTGAACTCGTAATTAAAAAATTTTTTCCAACTCAAAACCATTTATTCTATTTAGGTAGTAGGCCTTAGTAGAGCACTTATGAAGGTCAAATCTACTGAAGCTACCACCAATTCGGAATTTGGCCTTCAACTGAGAAGAATCGGCAAAAAACTCAGCAAGGTTACATTTTTTAAATATATTTTTTTTAGAAAAAATACGCAAGTTTGATAACATAAAAAAACAACAGTTTACAAAGTAAATAAAAATCTAAATAAATTAATTTCAATCTATACTAATATTATAATAAAGCGGAAAAGTATTTTGTTTCTTTAACCGGGCTAATATCTTTGCGTCGGATTCGAAAATTTCTGTCACTAATAAGAATTTTAAGCTACATTATCCCCGAGTATTATATGATACTTTTTTTCGGGGGAACGTGGGTGAAACCGCGGGAAACAGCTAGTCTTTTTATAAAACGTCAGAATAAGCCACCACCTGTCCCTTGCACCACAGCAAACAATACTCAAATTTACATACGAGATTTACTTATCCCTTCACGTTGATAGTGAGTTTAAGTTTATATCTGGGATATTACAGTCTATTTGACTCAAGATGAACTTTACTTGGTACAGTACTGTTGCTGGTGCTGTTATGGTGGAACTTTGCTCGTTTCGCCTCCGTGGACCGAAGAGTCACTAGGATTTTTAGCTTTGTCTTTACAAGTTCTGAGTTTTATGATGTTTTTAGTAAATACATATCCTGGGAAATTTCCCAGAGAGCCGTGTGTGAGGAATGCCTCACACACGACTATCTGATCCCAAACTAAGCAGAGCTTGTACTATGGAAACCAGATAAGATATGTTACTATTTAGTTGTAAATACTTGAGTTGAGTTCATACACACAAGTGCGTATCCTGGGGTCCTACTCATTCCTATGAACTCACAACCTGCGGCGTGGCCCGTCAAAAAGAAGCAAATATTGCTCAGATTATTTCAAATAAAAATGTAACCGTGCTGAGTTGCTTGTCCGTTCTTTTCAGTTGAAGACTGAATTCTGAATGGTAATTTCAATATCTTTAATTTAATCACGGCCATCTTATGGCATCAGACAGACCAGTTGGCATGGTTGTTTGAGATTCCACCTATCACGCCGCTGGTCGTGGGTTCGTGGGGTCCCACCCATGCAGGACATGCATTTGTATGCATGAACATGTCTGCATGTCCAGAAACAAAAAAGTAGTATGTGTAATACTACACATACTACTTTTTTGTAGTCAGTTATCAGTTATCTGGTTTCCATAGTACAAGCTCTGCTTAGTTTGGGATCAAACCCCCTAAAAAGGAAGCTAAAGCAATATTGCTAACGCAATTCATATTTTCGAATTTACGGCAGATCTTATGCAATTCATCAATTCCGAATCTTTTATTGAATTGAATTGTATATAATGAGTGACTAGTATACCAAAAAATATAGAAATTACGTAGGATCTGACGAGAATTCGAAAAAATTAATTGCGTTAGCAATATTGCTTTAGCTTCCTTTTTAGGGGGGCAGAGCTGTGTATGAGGAATGTCCCAGGATATTTATTATTATTATTTTCAACGGAGAAACAGGCTTTGACTTTGATGTTTGTTTATGACTACATCATTAATCTATCTATTCGGACTTACGATTCAGAAATTAATTGCGAAGTGATTAAAGTACCTAACTCACGGATAAGATTCGTGCCGCCATTCACTGGTATATTGATAAGCAAATTTAGTTTCCATTGCAAACTGCTTAATTTTTTCGCATTCTGATGTTGTAATATAACTAGGCTCTAATCACGATAAACTCTTGAGTAATCTAAGAGAGACACGATCATATTATTACAAATGCAAAATACCAGTTAGTGGCATTTTTATAAGCAGGCTCCTACAATGGGCACTCTGGGCAAGTTCCCAGGACCCCGCGATCGAAGAGGGCCCTCTAGTTCCAGCTAGATCACTAACCGATAACCGATATTACCAATAAAAATATTTATGTGCAGACATATACTTTGAACAAGTGATTGACGATTTTGCATATCTCAAAGCTAAAAGATGAAGTTTAGCACTAACTTGCATACAGTGAATGCTAATAGAGTTATTTTCGGATTATATAGGGTGACTGGTAAATTAGTAAACGATACTTAGACAAAGAAACATTTTTTTTAATTTACTTAGCACATGAGCCCATTATATTGACCTAGTACCTAACAATAAGAATACACCATCAGCTTTTATTTAATATAGCTATTTATCTTTGGGAAAGTTGTTTGTTATCATGAGTACAATCATGTGTCTAAGTATCGTTTACTAATTACCAGTCACCCTAAGTGAAATAAACGGATCAATAGAGGGCCCCATTACTAAAGTTCCCAGGACCTCCAATAGTTTAAAGACGGCCCTGCTCATACGCAGCTCAAAATAAATTGAACTGATGATAACTAACTACCTAATTAGTAACCAAACTTCGCACTCGAAGCTACTCAGATCGCATAATTATTAGTCACTTCAAAATACGAATTCATATATAGCAAAGATTCACTTATGATCACACAAAACAAAACTTTTCTTAAACAAAAAAAAATACAAAAGTTTGATATCTAACCCGTATTACCTACTTCGTGCGTGAAACAAATAGCATAAAGTGTTAATATTATTTATATTCATATCCACTTAGAACCACGCCATTGGGACCAATAACTTCAACACGTGAGAGTTGACAACGAAAACCTTTCTTGCATAAAATCTAGGTAACCTAGAACTAAGGCTATTTAGGTCTAAACTTTAGTCTAAACATCATTTATAAGATATCGCTTGCATTGTTTTGTATACAATTTATTTTGACTAGATTCAGATAACAAAGATTGTTTTGACTGTTTTATTGCATTCTTAATAAGACATTGTTATTTTGAATTCACTTGCAATGTGTACTTGGAAAAAAAAATACGATTCAGAGTTGGTTGGTGGTTTGAATGTCATTTTTTATACTACTAAGGTAGCAAACAAGCATACGGCTGGCTGATAGTAAGCGGTCACCGTAGCCTATTGACGCTTGCAACCTCAGGAGTATCACTCGCGCGTTGCTGACCCTGCAAAAATATTGAACCTACAAACATACAACCTATATATTTTCCTTCGTAAGCACAATCAATGCAGGCACAAAATAAAATTAATAAGCACGCAAATATATCATCAAATACCATATTACTTCCAAGTTTCAACAGCCTACAAAAACCTAAAATAGCTTTTGAATAAAAGGGTTGACAACACGCAACTGACCACAGATAAAATATGGCAGAGTTACCTTAAGGGTAGGTATTATCAAACGTACATACATAGATATACTAGATATAGATACACCATGATTCACACGAAACACTCAAGGTGTGAATGCGTTTAACATAAATTTAACATTTAAATTAGTCAGGAAAATACCTGCTCTTTATTCTGCGAACTTGTAGAAATAGGTGTTTCAGTCGACTGTAATTTTGGGATCTTAGGTGTATACATTTTGGGATCTTAAGTATATAAATCAATTTAGTGCGTAAAATATTATTTAACAAACGCTGTACCTACTTAAATAATGAAATTTCATATTTTTTTTGCAAATCACAGATATAGTTATTTTACTGGAAGTCCTTATTCATTTTGCAACAAAATACTAAAAAAATAATTTTAACGTCTCACTCTTGTTATAAATTAAATATGGCAAGATGTGTATCTTGCATTGATTTTAAATAACAAATAAAGATTTTTTGGGAGAAATTGGAATGACTCTACAATTGATCATAACTTGAGGCATCCTCTTACTGTTATTATCTATGTAAAAGTTTGGATGTTTGTGACACAATTACGCATAATCGGTTTTAGCTGAAAAGTTGGCACAGATAAACACCATACCTTGGAGTAACGTAAAGAATACTTTATACCCCGAAAAAACAAAGGATTCCATTGAAATAATGGTAAACCCGGGGTGGAAGCTTGTTTAAATATTGAACCCCGGAATTCAGTGACTTTATAAGTAACAAACCTTTACGCCATTTCAACAAGATGATCCAACCATTTCATTTTGAAGAATTCCATACCTGAAACAAGAAATAAACATATAATAAAATCATAATGTTTGTACACTCGTCTTTACAAATATTTGATGAACAAACTGACAAACATTGCCTACTGTATTTAAACTTTTTAATTAAAACTCTTTTCCCTTTTGCAAAGACTATTTTAACTGTTGATATTTCAAAGGTTTTTATAACATGTGAGCAAAATGATCTTATTTCTAAAACTGACATGTGTCAGTCAAATTGCAAAAAGTTTTTACCATGGATTGGCCTGTGTTTAGCCACAACAGTGATGCTGATGATGTGGCCGATGGTGTTTAGCATGTAAATAGTAGAAGGAACTGGCTCCCAGGTGCAACTGTCGGAACACAGCGCTGTTTTGATGTAGGTTGGTACTTTGGTTGGTAGATATTACAAAGTAGGTTTTTTTAATACGTCACACGATTGCATGACGAAAACAATAAATTCACTGAATTAACTGATTTCTTAAATGATCCTCTTATACCTATTGTTTTATTATGATCTGTGAAAGGTATGTAAGATTTTATAAATGAAAATGAAACAAGAAAAATAGTTTTTTTTTCGAACAAAGTGTACCCTGTATTTAAAAAAAGGAGCTTATTAAAAAGCTGACGCGCGACAAAATCGCACTGGTAATAACCCTCAAATACATTATCATTATATTCATAGGGGTCTTTAATCCAAAAAGAAATCCACCAGAATCCTAAATCGGGGGTCTTTTGAACAACTTCAAAGTTAAATAACCCCTCGGTAAGGTCGACGCGGAAAGTAGCTAGCGCAACAAAAATGCACCTTCGAATCTTAACAACAAAACCTATTTTACAATCTGCTTACCGACAATTCAAGAAACAAATGTTCAGCCGTGCAATTTAGACTGTATTTCCGGCAACATGAGTTACATTTTAAGTTAACAAATATTTAAATTTATTCATTGGTATGCACATTTAAAAATGTACTTTAAGTCTTGCGCATGTAGGCACGTATTGTCGCGAGTGCCTCCGTGAGGACAAAATCCGTCAGGGGTGCTCAACGCGCTGCGATTTTTCACCGCGGCCCGCTGAATGACGTCTGTATATTTTACTAGTTAAGTGACAGATGGGTTAGGGCTGGAAACTATTTATTGTGCCATTACAGGGTGGTTGCCAAATGCCACGATGTGAGAGTTTGGGACTGACAGTTGAAAATTGCTCTCTCAAAACTACCCCGCTTTGTATTACAGATTATTATACAATTGTATGCGATTCGGTATCTGTTCGCAAAGTTTGGGGAACCGTTTTATTTGTTACGTATTGACGGATAATAAAATCGAGTCGAAAAGCAATTTATTTTTATTGTCTCAACCCTGGTTATAAAATTCAATCTATTTATGATGGATGGGAAAGTTTTGTTACACTTCTTTTATATTTTTGACATTGAGTGACAAAATATGGTGATGACCCACTTTCTTGTAGCAAAGCTGATAATTCACGTAACACAAGAAGAAGGGTGAAGCATAATTATTATGTAAATGACATGCAACTCATAACACAAAGCCATACACGTAGGCACGCTTAACAAAATATCACTTAAATCACTCTGTTCTTAAAAAAAATTTGCTAAAATACGAGCGTTTAATTTCACAGTAGACAATAACGATACAATATTCAGTACTATTACCTATTCTGTGACAATATTCACTTCTTATCAATTAAAAGATTCATCAATTTACTCAACTTTTTCACCTCAACAATGAAAATTATCAGTGACAGCAATATGATGTCATTACCATTCATTGGGAAGTCACTCGTCATTCTCATTACCCATTTATTAAGTCAATTAGTCTCTCTTCATATGACGGCTATTAATTTCACAGTTCTGATAAAATTCACTTTATGCCGGTACCGTTGAATCGATTTATTTAATAATTAGTTGGTTAACGTTACAATAATCGATTGAATTGTAACACTTAATTTCTGAGTCTGTCAAAATTGGACTTGATATTTTTAAGAAAATGCAGTAGTTTTTGTTTTGCGTTTGTGATTTAATGGTGAGTGATGACGTGGCCTAAAAGACTCTTGGCTGTGTAGAGCTGGTGGAAAACAGCGACACCGGTAGGTTATCAGCGACAGATTTTCACCATGAGTAAGGTACCAAGCCAATCAGGCGTGTATTAAAAGAACGTGCTATGATTCCCTCACCGAAAATTCATGATCATAGGATTCTACTTCAGTTATTATGTTATTATCAACAGAAACTAGATTTTGTTTTCAATAAGAACGTGTCCTAGATCTATTTATTTTGTCTAACATGATATATCAACGTAATGGGGGCTATTAATGGTCTCAGAAATAATTCCTGCGCAAACATTAATGCCCCCAGGAACAATCATATCTCCAACTGTCAAACTAGCTGTCAATTTAATGAATGTCACTGCGAAGGTAATGACATTGCAGTGCGTTCATTTGGAAATGATAGTGGCAAACAAAATTTAATTCACACACCATTTGATCCGTACACCGTTCCAATAAAGTTTGTTTTCGCTTGATCGGAATGTCACATTACGGTAGCTCAATTGATTTGGCTAGAAGCAATCTCTTCCATTGATTCTTTGAGAGTACGTTTCTTTTGCAAGTAAGTATTTGCATTTGCCTGAATGTGTACAAAAGGGGGAATTTGCTTCCCTTTGTTCGAATCCGAATAGATAGTAGGTGGGATAAAGAACCAATATTGTTTTCCTGAGTTTCTTATGTTTTGATGATTTTGCAAACCTACAGATTTGTTTTCTTATTGTAGTGATCTTGCTCTTTTGTATACGTTGCTTGAAATAATCGTTCATTGTGATCGTGGATATTGAAAACGGGAAGACAAGTGATTTTGCCAAGTGAGATCTGTATCTTTCAATACACTCGATGAACAATTTCATTTTCTCTTTCTATATCTTCAGTAAACTATACCTATTCTGAGAGTTCTTTATTTGCGATGAACATGAACTCAGTAGATTGTTTATCGAATTCTTTTCCTCTATCATTTCCATTTAGTGGATATTTCTATGAATATAAACTTTCAAAATTCGTACAAATAAGCAAACAGAGCTAATTCAGAGTCCTCTTCTTCATTCCCATAAAGCCCCCTTTCCATTCATACGAAATCAAAACAAGTTAGTGTCCCATTCAAATTAGTAGCCGGTGATTAATCGAAATAACCACAAAAGGGGGAAACTGTGCCAATGAATAGATTCCGGATACCCACTTTTAGTTAGTTAATGTAATTCTATGTGCGGTTTTATTTGGAGTCATAAAATTGGGGTCGAAAATGTCAAGAAGTGTACTAGCTTTACCTATACCGTATTGATAAATACCATGCTTACTTATTTGATGCCCTATACCCTTAGTGATAAGGCCGATTATTGTAACATTCTTATGTAAAGTTTTGTATTCACTCGATATATGTGGTATTATCACCTTCGCCTAAACATCACTCAGAAAAAAGGTATGATAAAAAATCACCTAAGAAATTTCATTTGCCTCTTTTACTCATTATTTGGAATATTTTACGTTCAGATCATTGTCCCCAAATTATCTAAGCACTAGACATCTAAAACAATCATACGTACGACTCACGATAGAAACAAGGGTCGTGTAAACCAATTATAACTACCATAACTCAATAACTCTGTCGGTAGAAGTCTTAAACTAATCTATTTGCCTTTACGGGCTTACACTATGATTACTGTGTAAGACGATGTATTGAAAACGTTAGATTAATACATTGATCTTTATTGGGATTACGATTGATGATTGAATGAATGAGAATGTCATTGGGATGACTAAAATAATAACCCTCCTTCCGGGTCAGTCGGGTAAAAATAGAGTCAAATTCTTCTATGCAAGGAATCCATAAAAAAAAATGTTTCTCATTTATTACATGCCAGTATAATATTGATTCCATTTTCAAAATTATAAAAAGCTAAGCGAACTGAACGCTCATAACAAATTGTGTTTTAAATAAATTAAATATTAGGCTATTGTTACATTAGCAAAACATCGCTTTCAAATACTTTCAATCGACCGTAATCGTCCCAATTTAATTTATTTAAATTTGGAACGTTTAAAATTAAGTTTGAACCATTGAAGCGAAACGATAAAGCGCAAATCTTTAGCTTACCCGACATCCCTTCCCCTTAACGTTGAGCCAATCAGACACCTCGTACACGGTTCGCATACTGATTATTGCAAATTGTACTTGCAGTTTGTTTGTGTGTTATGTGATCGGATTAGGAGTTACATTTGCTTGGCACATGTGTGTTTGAACTTGTGTCTGGCATAGATTAAGTGGGAACTGTAATGTTGAGTGTGTTATGTTTAAAATTAATTGTAGGTATAGTAGTGACGATATTTTATTTTAATGAAATACTTTTAATATTTATTTAGCTAAATTTAATAATCAGCAATATAGCTCAAATATGACAAATAATTTGTTTGTATGGCAGTTCATTGAACTTTACTATCAACTTAGGGCTATTTCTAAGAAAATATATGAATTAAATAAGCACCAATATACCTAGCAATTTCTAAAGAAATCCCAATATTCTACCTTCCTTGTTCCAGCTCTTAAAATCAACTATCCCTTCTATAATAATAATCTTTGTCATGAAATTCCCTTAGGGGTTACTAGGAGGGGGACACGTCTAGCAATTGTTGCGTGCTTACGTTTCTAATGTCCCATAGAAAACCAATGGAAATTACAACTGTTATTGCATAACATGTGTGCTTTGTTAATATAATAATAGTACAGCTTTTAATTCAAACTGAATTAGGCTTTATTTTGTGTTACTATAGCCAAATGAAACAATAAAAAAAAACAATTGACTCTGACGCAACTTTTTTATTTGAAATCGGAACATGGTATGTGAATAACAATTCTTGCAAAAATAAAAACACAATGACCTCGTTCGAAATTTAAAAATTCAATACAGACATCACAAGGGAAGATTTCAAACCTGAACGATAACTGAACGTCAGAATAAGTTTACTTTTCACCTGAAGTTTTAACAATTTACATACCTGACAAAACTTCGTTTAGAATGTTTTTGTAGCTTCTATTTCCTTCTGATATCTATGGTTTTGAACCATTTGACATTCATGTGAATGTCATAATAAGTAAAAAACCATAATTAAGAATTTAGAAGAATAAAACTTTAAAATACATCAAGGGATCCCACATCCGCAGGTAACAAAGAGACATTTTTGAATTTTGCATATAATGTACCTTAAAGCTCACAAAACGAGGGTTAACACCCAGGGTCGTAACGATCCTTTCCGGGGCCATGTTTCAGTCGTTAACAACGCACGTGAATTCGCACAGTTCCGTTTCCGTTACGTTATCGTATAAATTGTTCGGTTGAACGCCGTCGCCTCTTGGTTGACAGAATACCAGGGTGTGATAAATGTTTGCCTAGCTAAAGACTTAATTTATAGGTGTATTTACAATTGGATGATAATACGTATGTATTAATTGTGTGTCGGAGTTAATATTCATTTCTAATTCAGAATCTGTAGTCCTTTATCTTTTTGTATATCCGCTTAGTTTGTAGGCACGACGTTTTGGTTCGTTTTAGTAGAAAATTCAAAAGAATATTTGAAAACTATTTTACAAAAAACTTAAACCGACTTCAAAGTACATTAAAAAGTAATCAAATCCTGATCTGACGACAATGGGACCAAACGGAAAGTGTACCCTTCCAAACAAAAAAAGATTTTTCCTAATCGGTTAATAAATGACGCAGTAATGAGGTAAAAAACTCGAATTGAGAACCTCCTTCTTTTTTTGAAATCGGTAAAAAATTATGAAATTATATTGACAGTTTTATAATGGGCTGTCTTATAGCTAATAGCGATTACCAAGGACAGTTCTGAACGATGTATAATTATCGTCTTTTAAAAACTTATTAAAGCTTTAAATACGCAAAATAGAACCTTCATTCATTAATTGCATCAAAACAGTCTCAGTTACATTACCAAACAAAATTGGTTGGTCAAACCAAATCAGTCCAACAACAAGCGCTCTATTTTAAGTGTCAATGTTATACAAGAGGTTATGCACGGAGAAAGTGTGTTATATTTTTATTGACTCAAAGATGGCCAGTTTGCCTTCACACTACGTTTTACTAGGCAAATATTATGTGATACCTTTTGAATTGGGTCCGACATGTTCCCATGGAATACGTATTTGCACTCCATATAGAAGGCCTATCATTTGCCTACACACTTCTAAAGTGAATTCTAAGTGTGACTTAATAATGTAGGTTTTGGTATGACCTCAATTTGTCTTTGCTTTTAAATCTTTAAGTGGAAATGAAGAGAAGGAATCTAGATGGTATCTTGGTTTTTATTCAAGGAAAATCAATGGTTTTCTATAGAAAGGGAAAAATATTGAAAAAGTTTTATTCTAGTTACGAACAACATATAATCAGACTATATGAAGAAAAATTGCTTCGCAGAAGTAAAAACAAATACTACTCTCCTTCCAAATATTTGTGGTATGAAGTGAGCCAGCTGAAATCTAGGAATTTCTACTTGAATCTTAGTGAGTACAGTCGTCCACATGAAGTAACCTGATTATTGTTAGGTAGTTATTAGATTTTTTTATGTAAGGTCCTAATAACCCTATAAAATTAGAAAAAAAAACTCTAATATTATTTTTTGATTACTAAAAACCTATACATTCATCCCTCAAGAGGAAGTTCACAAATTTATTAGGACCTTATATGTACAAACAATAATCAGAAATTGAATAATCCTTTGCGTGGAATATTTGATACTCAAAACATAATCTGAAAGATTAATTGTTATTTTAATCACTATAACAAAAGGTTTTAAAATGTTTTGTGTATTTTTAATAATATTTTTTATGAATACACAAAACGTTAAACAACTCTTCGCTGACATGTCCAGAAGTCAGATATTTTTGGTGTCGACTGTACCAACCATTTCCTAATACTATGGTAATGGCAGGATCAATCTCCTAGATTCCTGGAACACGTCTAGTCTAGACGTGTGGCCCCAGACAATCTGACTTCAACAAATTGGACTAGAAATGAGAAATTTATACCAATCCAGTAGGTAGATAGTTAGATATCATAGTTTTTACTTTTTCTTTTATACACTACTAATCTCCGTTGGAAGTAAAAATAGAATATTTTATTTAAGTTCGCTGTGACAGCCCTACATTTATTTTAAAGATTTTATTTTGTGTGAGAAATTTTGTCCCGAATCTAAATGTAATTAACAATTTTAGTATAAAATTATCATTAAAATTCAACATGTTTGTAGGCCTATCCCTAGGGAAGGAGGTTATCTCCCATCAGTCTATAAAATCAAGCAAACCCGCCGCAAACCACTAGTTAAGTTATAAATTTGAAATATTAGTTACACCTCGAAAATGGTGCTATTAAAAATTATAATCACGATTAAAATTGTACAATCTGAATTCAACTTTATTTATATAAAAATAAATGCGAGAACAGTATGACTGGTGTGATAATAAAGGTTCAATGAACTCTACCCCCTACAATAGGGGTGTGAATCTATTGTTTCGAGGTTTTGATGATATTGGCGGTGAAAATAATAAAGTGGATGTTAGTTACAATAATTATATTGTTATCATTATATTACAAACGTTTTGAAAATATAAATAGATATTATTTTATATAACAGAGTATTTCGCTATTAATTTTAGGATTTAAATTTAATCAGTAAAACAATGCGAAATAATTATAAAATTCTCGCGATATTCTAACCATATATGAAAATTATAATAGGTATTAGTAGTTACAAGTTAAATGAATACAATAAAGTATAACAATATCAATATTATAATACACTAAATTAAAATGTAAATTTTATTTGTATTTAACTGTATCTACTTATTTAAATTTGTCGTGGAAAACTTACCTACATAAACATACATAGACATATTTTACCACTTAAGTTTGTAGGTACAATACAGATAAATAATCTGAATATCGACAATTAATTGCCGTCTACGATGAAATCAGAGCCACCCATAGCATAGACGAATGACATTAATGAAGCATTAGTTATGATAATTAAAGATGGCCGCTTGTCTAATAATCTCCATTAAGTGCATTTCTATTAGTGCTACCAATTTTGATCATCTCTGTTCAATCATTTGAGAAAGATGAGAAAAGGGTCAGTAACGCATGAGTGATGCCTGGTGTGTTGCATAGCGTCCATATGGCACGGCAACCGCTTACCATCAGGCAGGCCGTATGCTTGTTTACCGACTTCGTCGTATAAAAAAAGTGATCAAAAACAAATTGCATGCTTTTTAATTGCCAATCTAAATCCAAGAGTAATCTTACTGTTTAAAATAAAAATACTATAGAGACATTCAATCAAGACATTCAGTCAACTAACATAGATCCGCATTGATTGAGAGATACGCTTCAAAGTCAAAGTCAAAGTCAAAGCCATTTATTCAATTTAGGGCAGATCCAATCCAGAGGGGCACTTATGAACGACACCGCACAAACAGAAACATCTTCTCTTTCCGCAGAAACTTTAAGTGCATGTTTTATTGCAACTAATACAGATTCTGTTTCTCAGATTACTTTATTATTTTTATTTTTATTTATTTTTTAATGAAACAAAATCCACAGCTCTTATTATAAAGTGACTTAACATATAAAATTAATCTGACAGCCAATGACGGATTTACATTTTTTAAAAATAAGAATTCATATAAGACAGCGATTATTCATTTAAAATTAACATTACTTTATATTTAAAAAAAAAGAGTTTGTTTCAGTGTGAATGGGGTGAATTTGTGTTAGTGTGTAATGAATTTATGTGCACATGTATATATATTATAAATAAAAATACAGTATATATTAAATAATAAAATAAACAATTGTAATATCGATTTATACCAAAGAGGAGAGTTGTATGATATAATAATTATACTTTATATATAGTACAAAATAAGTAAAATAAACGGATGAATTAATTATTTTTGGCCACTTATTATTACGCGAAAACCTGGATAGCATATGTCTATTGTAAATATTTACGTAGTTATCAACTAACAAATAAATAAACATACATACAAGTCAAACAACTAATTAGAAATGAACATCAAATATGATATTTTCTGCAATGCGAATTGGTATTGGATACATTCCTGGTCACAACCAGTGTGTAGTGACAAAATATTTGATCACATTCCGATATATAGCTCGGTAGCCGCCAGCCGCCTGCCGACACCGCGCGCCGCGTTACATTCTATGTACAATTGAATACTGGTGACCAGAACTATGAACATTCGGATGAGATAATACATTAATTGAAAAATTACACAAAGTAGTTTCTTGTTTCAATCCAAAGCCCGCAAGAAATAGAAAGGTTATCCGAAAGTTATAAGGATTGTAAACCTTGACATAAAAATGGTAGAACTTATAGGTTAGATTTTGGGCAACAGAGCAAGCTTTGCGTAAAACATAGATTATTCGAAGAGTGTTTAGTACTGATAACGTTACAAAACATTCAAGACAGTACAGTCATTGGCTTACAAATAAAATACATCGATCTACAAAAAAGAGAGACTGACTAAAGGCATATTAACATTATCAACGCATAGCTTTAACCACCCAGTCTAGAATCTTGAAATGTTACTATCTTACTACGTACTGAATTAAATCAAAATTCAAAAAGTATTTATTCAATTTAGGCCCTGATAAGGCACTTATGAACGTTAACAAAATGACTCTACAACGGTTCCAAATACAACTTGAACTGAGAAGACTACTTCCTTGTAATATTCCTTGTGATTATTGAAAATTCCATCCCAAAGGGGGGAAAATAAGGGTGAAACCGCAGTCGTTAGTAAATTTTTAAACAACCTGTCGCATAAATTCCTTCTAAATTCTTACTCCGCAATATTAATTTCACAATAACATTACGTTGTTTTCAAATTGTGAACTGAAAATTGCAAATAAAGCTGAGAATAATTCGTAAATCCTCTTCTCAAATACATATTGCGGTCTTGTACCAATCTTGTTCAATACTTCCTTACATGTTCAGTATCAACCGAACGGATCTGTGGTCTATTTGATTCTAGGAGTATGATCTGGAGGTATGTGCTATCTATGTGTGTATATATGTTCGTGATGTCATGAAAGTGGGCCTCGACTGAAAACCAGCGCGAGGGTTAGTTTTTTACTGACCTAAGCACAATGCTAAGTCGAGACCTATTCCTGGCATCACGCAACATTACATTTTTGTTTAGTTGTTATATTTAGTTCTGCTTTTTTATTTTTATTTTTTACTATTATTAATGTAATTTTGTGTGTTATCCTGAATAAATCTTTTTTCTTTCTTTCTTTCTATCGATTTTGAATGGTAATGCCTAGTTTTTCGTCGGGTGAACTGACAGCTTATGTAGCTGGGAGACCTTCAGCTACATCATCACATACCATGGTAACATTGTATTAAAATAACAGCCTATTCAAGCTCAGGTTCAGGACCCTGAGTAGTGACAATCTAAGAAGACTATGATTACTATTGGATATTTAATGTTAAGTCGATTTTGTCACAACACTAGCTCGACTCTCGCATCAGCGTGTCCCGTCACTAAAAGACTATTAAGAGTTTTGACAGATCGAACCAAGATGGTTTCCCGCGTGCATGTTTTTTTTTTAATAAGTGTCTTTAATATTATTTTTAGGGCTTGTTTGATGTAAAGAAGCTCTAACATTAATTAGTTTCCATAACGACTGAACCGGCTTTCGTTATTCTTGGACTATAAGAAAGCTTTATTCAAATATGATCAATTAATACTTTTTATGCCGTCAAAGTCAAACATATCCTCTCGAGCCATCACCACGTGGTAGCACCATCTAGTAATATAAATCATTAATAGATTTCGTGCAAGAATACCAGCTCCAAACTAATCTAACCTCGATGGTCAAAGGTCAGCGTTAGAGGAAATTTGCCTGTGATATACGTAATTGCACCCGCCGGGCATCGAACTGGCTACTACCGATATATCATTAGTATAGAGCCATTGGCGATATCAATATTCTAGTCTTTATGGTATTGTAGATACACGCACGGTGAAATTAGGAATTGTTCATTTCCGAAGTATGTTATTGACATATCCCTGTCGGAGGCGATTATCGGAGCTAGTTGTTATTTTGACAAGAACAAGCTCTATGCTGCTCTACAATCCTACTACATCCTACTACATCCTACTACATCCTACCACATATAATATAAACGCGAAAATTTGTGTGGATGGATTAATGGGTGTTTGTTACTATTCCACGCAAAAACTAGTGAATGGATAAAGATGTTTGGCACACAGATATAATATATTCTAGATTAGCAAATAGAATACTTTTTACCCCGGGAAAGCAATAGGTTCCTCGAGGAGAAGCATTGACAAATAAAAATCGTCTCTATCATATTAAAATAGAATTGCAAATACATACAATGCAAAATATAATAAAAAAAGAGTGGCGTAGGTACTTATGGTGTCAACTCGATCTCGGTCTATTCGATTAAGAAAAATTCTAACTTAAACGTGAAAAATTGCTCGAGTTTGAAGGCTTGAATCGACCCTAAAGGGTATTTTTTCGTCTTGCTTACATAGATTAAATTAGGATTAATCTATATAATAATTTATCTAGACTTAAAGGGATAGGAACCTAGAACTACTGACATTTTAAATGTAAATGTATAAAATACTAAAAAAAACAGGACATAGAATGTCAAAATTGTTTTACTGGTTTAAAATAGGGTTAAACTCAGTTAGTACTGAACTCGCACCCAGCTCTTTGTGACGTGCAATCATCAAAGCAAATCAATAGCGCAGCAACCCTAGCCGGACGGCGACAGGGCGGCGCACTTTGATGTTCCATCGAGTACCTACTGAATTTAGCACCAAATTGCTATCTAGGGCTGCCTCTACGCACTTATTTATTCAAATATGTTTATATTGTCGTTTACAGTTGATTGGAGGGTGAAGCAATCAATGTAGCTACTGAATTAATTCACAGGGATTTATTTATATAGCATTGTGAATTAAAGTACATGAAGTTATTTTTTTTTTGTTTACTTGTAAACAAAATAGAAATTGTTTAATAAGTAGCAAAATATACCTTTCGTATTATGAGAGTTTGACACACACATTAGAATAATCTATCTACATAGATACGAAGCGTGTCAGCGAAGTTCGTAAAACTATCTGAAATGTATGTTTAAAATGCAGTTTTTTAAATCTTTATTTCTGATTTTCACAGCCAACCATACCATAATGTTTATAATAAAAACAAAATTATTTATACTCAATCCAGGAATCCAGAAAACACATAAACTGTTGAAACTTTTAACATTCGATTTTATTCTTTATTCCGAAGAGATATATTTGGATTTCCTTGTGAGGTTGGTAATCAAGGTTCAGTAGAACAATTACTGCTGTTTTTTACAACTGTTTTGTTTAAAAATAACCAAGTTTAAGGGACGACTGTTCTAGCTATTAAAAAGCTACAGTCGTTTATTTTAATCGTAGGTACATCGGTCTTACTGACTGCATTAGGGTTGCTAGATGTGCGATATTATACCGGATAATTTGTAATAACGTTTTATTACAATAACAGCCACACACTGGTCTGCTCGCTATTTTGACAGACACAAATAAAGAACTTTAATATGTTATACTATAAGTAGTTTATTGCAGTGAATAGTTTTTTTTTGGGTCTATTTAATTGGTTGGCCCTGAAGTTATTATAGTTGTACTGTTTTGGAGATAAATATGTATTAGAATAAGTTTGTAAATAAGTTAACATCTATGTACGTTTATATAAAACACTGCAAAATTAATTACAATTATTCTTGTTTTATAAACTTTGAAAAGATAATGGAAAGAAAAGATTACACCAATATAATTACTATAAATTTCTTTCCTTAATTTTTATTCTCCTTGCTGCGAAGCCCTGCAACATAAATGTCCGGTATTTTTACAATCAAATGGCAACCCTGTTCTGTCCCGTTTAAATTAGCCGCGACGTCGCTTGTGGGACATGGGACATGTGACATACAAACATATTTTTTCCGCTAGTAATACAACACCCATTCGAATTGCAACCTTAATCCAATTATCATTGATGCACCAACTGCATTTCGCAGCGGTAAAATAAATTTGTTCTGTTGTAAAGGACAAAAAGATTGACATATGGACTTTTTTGCAGTCAATCTCTGTACAGTTGTATATTTTATCTGAGGTAATGAGGGATTTAAATATTGTATCTAAGATGAATTGTTGCTTGCATTTTGAATACAATAAATGTGTTTACTTATTGTATGCATATTAGTTATAAATATTAAATGGTGTGGGTAGGTGTGTCATCGCAACAATGGATTTGTCAATGTATTGACAAAATGTTACGTAGGTACGGTGCCCTCTAGCTAAGTAGAGTTTAGTGCGATAGCATACATAAAATTGTAACTACTCGGTCGGAATAACATTAATTTATTGACGAAATTTGAAGTTTAAACAAGTTTTCGACAAGGAGTCGAGAATCTTTTTACAACGAAGAGTAGAAGACAATGGTATCCACCATCATTAATTGTCATGAAATTAAGTGCGTCTCTCAGTGTCAGTATGTCAATAAGTTAATGTAACTTGAGATTTTAGACATCGAATAGTCAAGTTAGTAAAAGTTGATATTTATATGGTTAACATTAATTAATTAAAGTTTTCTCCCTTTAGGGAGCCAACATACGAGCTACTTTTTGTAGAACTGCGATAATCGCGGCTACAAAAAATATTATGATCGACTTTTTGTAGGTCGTGTGCGTTTAAGTAATGAACTATGAGTGTCCTTCAATCGGCGACAAAATAATCGCTCGTGTGTGGACTTCCTTAATCTAAGATACTTACGTAGTCTGTGGTATATTCAAATTATCCGGTCATTGTAGTTAAAATGTACAAATGAACAGTTCAAGAAATGAAATCACTATCTAAAGCAAAACCATGATTTAAACTAGTAATAAAGTAACTCAGAGGCCGTCATCTTTGATGTGCCGCCGTGAAAATACTCCACAAGTAGAACTAATTGAAAAGATGAGTTCGTAACAGAAATAATAATGTAAAAGGAAGTGTCAGCTGTCTGCCTCAAGTCTGTTACGCAGTAATCTCCAACTTTGAATTAATTCGATTCAAAATCATTTATATTTATACTGAAGAGATTGTATTTACGCAATTTCTTAGAAACAAAACGAATTAATTCTGTTGATAAAAAGTCAAATTCTAGCACGCCTTAGACTCGACTCGTACCTTTAGTGGTGAAAATCAGCATAAGGTACAGGAGTCTTTGGCGAAGTTTAGCTAATGATAAAATGCTGGTCAATAATAAGAGTCAATTTTAAGTCGACAACGCGTCCATCTCATCCCCGTTCTTCTATCGGACCACTAGCCGTCAGCAGGGTCTCCACCGCTTTATCGTCGAAATTCCTTTTTGCCGTACCAAGCGTTTGGTTCGATCCCTCTTTCCTTATACGCACGACCAAGCTGTGGAATGCTCTCCCGGACAACGCGCTTCCAGACGCATACAACATGGGTTGGGTTTGTTTATAAGGCCAGAGTGAACAGGCATCTTATGGGTACGCGCGGTCCACCCTCGACTACATCTTCGCTTACCATCAGGCGGGATTGCGGTCAAGCGCAAGCGCAGCCATAATAAAAAAAAAATATATATTATCTTTTTAATGAATTTATATTTAGAACCTACTTTTAATCCTCAAACGAAGGAAAGGAAAACATGTCTCAGGAATGCGGGTAAAGTCACGAGGCAGAAACTAGTCTTAAGCATTATTGCTATATTTGAAAAAATAATAAGAGCACTTCCATCAGGAAAAAAATATATTTCCAAGCAATTTTATTCAAATTACACAATATTAACGTTTCATTGTAAAAATGGCCTTAAAGAGGACATCAAATATGTTGTATAGGGGCCCCGATTGAGAAATATTGCCGACGGCGCGGGCCGAATCAAGATAACTGATATAAATGTTATGGGCCCAACTCTCAGACTGATAATTTTATTTAGTTAGACTTTTATAAGAAAATGTTACATTAATACGTCACAAATACCTATTATACAGCTAGTACTTGTAAGCTTTTAGGGAAGTGATTAGTAACTAAATTTTTTTGAACTATATAGGCCTGTGTTTGTTCACAATCTCACAAGGTAAGTGATGATACGGCCGAAGGTGGTAAGCACACAAAGCCCAGAAGGAACTGGCGCTCAAGTGCAGCTGTCGGAACACGCCGATAGGTGCTTGGCGACAGATTCTCAACTCGAGGGTGGTAGCCAGCCAGGTGGGTACACAAAGTACCCTATCACCGTGCTATAGTTTCCTCACGATGTTTTCCTTCACCGAAACCTCAAGCTCAATGTAGGATTCGAACCCGGGACCTTCGACTCGGCATGTAACCACTGAGCTATCATCGCCTTATATTAATAAAGATGAAGTGGGATGAGAGACCAAGTCACAAACAAAGCCAGTAAAGGCTATTGCAAGTGCTAAAACAATCATCTTTTAATTATTTCAACATCATAAATCGCAGTTGGCAGCGCCCATTGTTACCAACCTCTGCCATTCAACTAAAAATTAATAAACACTCATTTTGCCGAACAATCGCAGGCAGAGGCGCCCAATCTTTGTCCCCCACAATTTAATATTAAATTAATATCATGAAATTTGATTTCGCACCTGTCAGTCTGTCTCGCTCTTTGACAACGCCGCGGAATGTTTCCATTTCCGAAAAACATTTTATTTATTGACGATGGGTGTCGTTTTTGCAAACTGTCATTTTAAAATTGTATTTTGTCTTTCGTGTGAATTCGCCCGTTATGACTTTCGTTATTATGTTAAAGGAAATGGAATTTTTGGGGACACTGGAATTGAGACAATAGATGAATAGCAATTTGGAATAAGATCGCAATGACACTGGTGAATAAGAAATGCAACACAAAAGTAATAAAAGAAAGTGTCTTGCCATCCTAATGAGCACTTATTTTCATAACAAATGAAACTTACATAACAGTTCCTCACGTAGGTATTCTATGATTTGAACTCCTATGCCATACCTGAAAAAAAAAATCATTTATTAGACTTATATCACAAAAATAAATACCTACACATATCCATTCACATCTTTACTTATTAAGAGTGCGTATAAAGCAAAATAACAATCATAGAATTGAAATTTACCCAAGTGAATAGTATTTAAATGAAAACATATTTTTATATGGGTATTTTCATTATATACGCGAGGGTTCTGCCTGAGCAAAAACATAATGGAATGAAATTTCTTCGATAGAAAAAAATCACAAAGCTACCTCTAATAATAATGAATTTTCGGTTTTATTCGTTCATGGTGTATCTAATTAACACAAAAATTCGATAAATAATATCACTAACATATGACCTAGGGCTGCTACTAACGATTTTTAAAAATATTCTATACTTTACGAGTTATTTAGATAAAAAGCGCTTAGTTCATTTTTGTTCCGCGAAACACGCTATCTCCATCTCATCTCCACGCGAAGATTAGACATAAGTTTGTTTCATCTGACATTGCCATATTTTTCTGGCTTGGTACGCACTCTTAAGACACACTACAGTTAATTCAGAAGCCAAAGTCCACAATTATTTTATGTTATTAACATATAATTTGTATTGCACGTGTTGCACCTTTTTTACCACGCCCGAAGCCGGGAGCTAATTCAATGCAATATAATCATAATAGATTATGTAATTACGCATGCGCTTAGTAATGGCGTTAGATCTATCAATAACTTCATAGGAAAATACCGGAAAAGGGTTCAAATATTGTAGGAACAAAAAGAGGACGTAAAGATTAATTGACTTATGCCTATATTTATTCAAATGATGTTCTGTCTGAGTGACTCATCACAGTATAAAGTGTTGCTAGGAACACGTAATTTGATTTTGTGACGCATTTCCACTTAGCAGGGTATATTCGAAATTCAACCCCACTTTTATTGTAGTAATTGATTTGAAAAATAAAATTTAAATTTAGAATAAGATGTATGAGGTAAGTATGTACCAATTTATTGTTATTAAAGAGTGTTTTACACCAAAAATGTATGAAATTGTAAGAAATGCATCTTTATGGCTTTTTAATTATTTACAAGTTTTTTCAATAGCAGCTATTTATTCTTAAGGCGGCCCTCTGTAGCCGGCGCAACTTCAACGCAAGCATAGTCTAAAAGCTTGTTGTTTCATCCAAAGTAATGTTTGAGTGCGAAAAGAGAGAGACGGCATCAGAGCCGTCGGTTATCAGTCGGTAAATTCCGCTGATCACTCGCGACCGCTTCGCTAGGTCGTCATTCATGATTTCGCATATCATAAAACTTGTTCCAGGCGTATACTTCTTGTGAAAAAATGTTACAAGTTTGTGAAAAAAAGTTAGTTATTTAGAATCTCCAATACATTTGCAAGCCTGGTATCTATATGTTTTCTTTACTTTTACAATTTCAAGGTACATTAGATATAACCAAAGTTCAGGTAAAATTTGTGCAAAAACGCTGTTTTTCGGAGGCTTTGACTGAATTTGGTTCACACTTTTTTTCCAATTTCGCCTAGATACACGGCTAGATATAGTGCACAAGATACTAATTTGATCAAAACGAAAAATGTTTAACAACGCCATAATAAGTACAGAGGTTTTGTATGAAAAGTATGACGAAATGAGTGCTCTTAAGTTCCAAGAAGGCAGACCGGTGGCTATATTGTAGTACCTATGTATAGAGTACCGACTCTATACAGGACACCTGCGCAACCATTTCTACACGTACGTGGACGATCCGCGCATAAAGCCACAAGGCACTGCAAAACGTTAACTTAACAGAATCAAACTAAAACTAAAGTTTAAGTAAACGCCGTGTGGTGTAACTCAGTGGCAGTTGTAAGAGGATCATAACGTTAGTGAAACTTTGAGGTTTGGATACCAAAGTATTGGGGCTTGAGCATGGATTACCATGGTTAACTTTGTGGAGGGATTACTGGTTTTCATCGGTGTTACGGTTTTTTGTGGTCAAGACTGTTTGACTGTGGGAGTCTTAAAATCGAAATGACATGGTTTGAATAAGATACGTGTAGATATTGGTGCCGATTCTGTTGTAAATCGCACTGAACAAATTTTAGTCACACATCTCTTTCTTACGAACATTATTGAAAAAGGATAGAACATATTTTAAGCTGTCAAATTAGTCTTTGCCGTCTTAATTTGCGGGTATTTAGATGTAACCGTGATAGATGGCGACTAAAATATTGAAAACGAGCATTGGACTAATTTGACAGGACTAAATTTCTTACATCCTTTTCTTATGTTTTTTGTTAGAAAGAGACATAGTGAGATTAAAATTAGTTTAGTTGTGAACAACAGAATCAGGGCCATTGTGAGACTAAAATTAGTTTAGTTGCAAACAACAGAATCAGCACCATTGTACTATAAAACACAGCGAATGCTTATCTCGCCAATCTACTTAATAAAAAACTAATATTTGCTGACTGACGACAACTCACAGTCTATCTAATCCAGTGGACGCAGATTTGAGAGGAATTTACTACAATTTGTGAAATACAACCCCTAAAATAATAAAGGGTAAAATAGAGGATCACGGGAGAATCTGCGGGGCAGAAAGCTTGTTAAAAATAAACTGTGTGATAATAGACAAAAGGATCGAAATTCATCGACACCCTGCCGTGCAGTTAAACTTTTTTCCTATCGATAGGTTTGTCAACAACAAAAAAGTTTAACTTGCAAAACACATTAACAAACAAACATCATCGATTTCAAAACTCAATACATTCTCTCCAATACAGGGTCATATTTTAAACCCGTTCAAACAAAGAGAACATCCTGTAGGCGCTCGCAATAGACAGTAATGTTGGAGTACCGGTAAGTTCCGGCTATCCATCATCGGTACACGGTTCCTGAACGTAATCGGTAATGGGGGGAAGGGGGGTAATACCGGAATATACGCTGACGTGGAGTAGGGTTTGTATACTATGTGATTTAAATAAATCATGTTTAAAGTGAAGTGACTGTGTTTTTATTGTGAATTGTTGTTTATAGGGCAACATTAAGTTTGTAGTAACTATTATTACTTTTAATAATGTTTTATAGTTACGTCAGCATTTTAAGTCACTTATCATGTAAGCTAACTCATCCCTCAATGAGCCTTTTCAGCTTACTTCTGGACATAAGTAAAGCAACGAATAGTATTTGCATTATCACTTAAACATCGGACTAACTTCGTTGTAAACAAAGTAATGATTTTTAATCTCCGTAATAAGTATGTAATTAAAAACGACTTCGCAAATACGCATCATAAAGGTAGTTTCTACGATTTATGTGTTTCTACATCCGCGATCCAAGCAATTAGCATGCGATGCGAAACCTTGTTCGGCAATGTTCGGTAATAATCGGACGGAAGATGATTCGGTTGACTGTACCGCTGACGTCATGCATGATTGATGACTGCCCCGGAGGGCTATTGAATAATTAAATTATTATTTGTATTAATCTGATGACTTATAATTTAATTATGCAGTGATATCAGAGCATCGGGGAAATCAAGTTTCGATGAGCAATTTATTTAATACATTGCATTTCAAGGAATGTTTTTTTACTTTTTATTCTTGTCACGTTCCGTTACATTATCTATCACTTTATCATCATGAGACCATAATTGAGCACGCTTCTTTCACAAATGAGGCAGATTCTCCACCACGCTTGCCCACTGCGGATTGGTGGAGGTAGGTGTTGGAGTCTTCAAGCCGGCTACGAGGCCTTCATGCAACTAGGTTAAAGCCAGGACCAAAGGCTTTACATGCCTTCCGAAGCACGGAAAATGCTCGGGTTGAAATACCACTAAACGGTCATCCATCCGGTTATCGTCATCACCGGTATAACGTTTAGTGCCTAAGTTTAAGTAAATGAGGTTTAAATTACATTTTCTATTTCCCATGACGTTTCCAAAAAATCTTCATAATATAATCAACTAACAATCAAAATGAGTAAAAGTAAAATTAAAAAGTAATTTGCCTATTGACAGAGCCATTGTACGGCGAGAATTAAACTAAAAATAATAAAGTGTCGATATTGTATGTATGTCTGATTCATAGCACAATGCACCGTTACGTTGCATATTTGTTATTGATACCCTCTTAAGGAGGAGCTTCATCGAGATTAAAGAATTTAATAGAATGGTCTAAATGCAACAATGAATTTATTTCGTAAAAATTTAGTTATTAAAACCTAGCATTTGTAATCCGTTCGTAGCCGGGCCCCCGTATAAGAATATTACTTGTTTCATTTAATACGGGCGCCTGCTCAGTTCCCTTTAGTCATATTCCAATAATATATGCTCAAATAATTCCTCTTGGAACCCCCTAGGCAACTATGTAAACTGCATAACAATCCGTGTTGCGTTTCTCTAAAATTATAAGTATAGTAAGGGACGGACAGAGATATTTCGTTTTATTATATGTAAGTATAATAATTGGGACAATAGAAGTGATTCTAGACTTGCATCTCTGCTCAGTAAATGAATATTTTGAATTTTTTAAATAATAATGTACGTACTATTGTTGGAACTTGGAACGACGGGGAAGCTTCAGGTTTCAAGAGAAACTGACTGACATATCGATCGACGCATGGCTCAAACCGCAGGGTCTAGACACTTAAATTTTGTGTTATCGTAGGTATCCACTAATAAAGAGATTTTCTAAATTCACCCGTAAAGGGGTAAATAGGGAATCACGAGTAAAACAGCGGGTAGAAAGCTAGTTTTCCATAACAGTGAGAAAATAAATAATTTATCAAAAGCGTGGTTTCGTTAAATACGCATAATGTCAAATAAAATTTAATGCCTATTACAATTTATGTGAAACATTTATTTATCATGATGCCATAAATAATGTGTATATTTACGTACTGCAATTTCGAATTTCAAGCTGAATTGGATATTTTTATACGTGTTTATGTTACAAAAAAATTAAATTGATCAAAGAGAATTTTATACTCAAATAGAAATAAATAATTCCAAGACATAATAATACGACGTATTACAATATCAGAGATCAATTGGACTAAAAAACATCTAAAGAAAATATTTTACATTTCAGACAGGTGTCGGATTTCAAATTATTCTAGTTTCTACAAATATTTATAATGTCTACGCTACTCATGTCATACTCGTTATTCATAGCGAAATATTTTCTAACTTATGGAGAAATATTTTTTTATTGAATTAATAAACAAATCATGAATACAGAGTAGTATTTGAGTATTCATGACAAATACAGTACGTAAAAACGTATATTTTCATTATTAACTCTTCACAAAATATTCGTTTACCCCTAATAGCAGAAAATTCAGTATTGGTGCCGATTCTGTTGTAAATCACTAAACTAATTTTAGTCACATCTCATCTCAAACAAACAAACATGATTGAAAAAGGATAGAAAATATTTTAAGTTGTCAAATTAATCTTTGCCGTCTTATTTTGCGTGTATTTAGGCGTAACCGCGATAGATGGCGACTAAATTTATATTGAAAACAAGCATTGGACTAATTTGACAAGACTAAATTTCTTACATCCTTTTCTTATGTTCTTTGTTAAAAAGAGACATAGTGACATTAAAATTAGTTTAGTTGTGAACAACAGAAATCAGAACGAGTAGGACAGAAAACACTTCGCCTTAACACACATCAAATGATTCGTTGCAATTAGAAAGGGATTTACTATCATGAATAACGAATTATATTAATAATAATTACGTTTCATTATTAATAAATATGAATGGATTTCAAAGGTATGTAAATTGGCATTCAGACAAATTATGTTCTTTAATTTAGTGACTAAGCCGTTTTGATTATAATTGTCTATGCTGTGGTAAATGTTAGCTTTATATCGTGATCTATGTTCAGTTGATGAGTTATGTGATATGGAAATTGCGTATTATGTTCTTATGTAAGGTTTTTTAAGTATGGTTTGGCCTGTTTTTTACTACAATATGACTATGTATCCAAATGGTCAGAAGATCTCAGACCTTGCCGAGTTTCTTACCCTACTCAGTTAAAGGCCACCTTTCGAACTGGTAACTTCAGTAGCTTGAATAAATTGCTTCGACTTTGACTTTGAAAGCCTTAAAGGCTCTCAAGTGCAGCTACTAGAACTGAATCTGTCACCAAACAACCTGTTTAGTGACAGACTTTCAGCTTCGAGCTGCCAGGCGGGTACTACAAGTATCCTTCAATCGTGCTATGGTTTCCTCGCGATTTTTTCCTTCACCGAAACACAGGCTTATTGATAAATTCGAACCTGTGACCTTCGCCACGCTTGTCGACCGACCAAAGAGCTGTCATTAGCCTTAAAATCCTTATCAGCAACTGACGGACATACGTTATAATGTATGTCCATCAGTTGGTATGCTTTTATAACTCTAAAACAGCACCAATTATTGTTGTGATTATCATATAAAAGCTACCCTGGAAGCTGTAATGTAACTTACGGCTTACGGAAAATAGTAAAATAAGGACATTTTCCCACACACGACCCGCTTAATTTTAAAAAAGCCACAATATTTTATTATCTCGCGCCATAACCTGCACTTAGCCGTAATGGCGGCAAGGTGGTCATAATTATGTAAATTATAGCACGTCTATATGACGTCATGTTTATATCGGGACTCGTCCTCACTTAGTCGGGACTCCGGGACTGAAATAAGAATATTTAATTAGCAATCAACCCTCTTATGTGGTCTTTATACGACATCAATTTCACTCGTGTTTTATAGAGTGCAGGTGTGAAAATGTCAGCTGAAATTTCAGTAGCGCCGTCAATAGCCGTGACGGACGTCATTATATCCAATTTGTTGTTGAGTTATTTTTACCAGAATGAATTTAAGTTTTTCTTGTGCATTTAAAATGATATTGAAGCGTTGTTTGTAATGTTACGAACTGAATAATTGCATGTAATTTGAAATATGTACCTACTCAAATACATATGAACTTGAACGAATTAACCTCTGGACGTGAAGCAAGACAAATTAGTATGAAATCACGTTCAACCAACTTTTGCGGGGGGATGTCACTCTCACAAAGTTCTATTTTACGTAATTATTACAACGAATGCAGAATCGTGTGTATTTATACTTCACGCATACTACTATTTTTATTTGTGTGCTATATATTTATACTATTTTTGCATAGCACGCTCTCCTTTTCTAATTACAACAAATACGAAATTTCTTTACGAACTACATACACAAAATTCACATTTACACTAGTGCATGACACAGTCGATACGGTAAGTCGATGAACGAATGAACGATTTTCGGTACGGTTTAGCAAGTAACATAATTATTTTCCGTCTATTTGCAATAAGTCATATTTTTTATTTATTAGTTATCGGTTACAAACTTTTTAGATTATGCCATCTTACCGATATTATAAATGTGAAAGTTAGTTTAAGATATCGATGTTTGAAACTAATCATGTATAAACAGCTAAACGGATAAATTTGGCACAAAATAGGAAAAAAGCCGTAGAGCGAAAAGTAGTAGTAAATCATTGGTAATACTTAATAATAAAACAACTGGACCTATTATGTTGACAATTTGTTCTGTTTGTAGGGGCATGCTACAGATATTTTTTAGACAATAGGGAACATGCATTTAATTTATTTATTCATATAATGTATTTAAAGAGACCGTTGTATGGAACCCTAATGCCCATTTTCGCCAACAACTCTTAAATAATAAGTAACCCTTAGGCGCTGATCCCACAGAGATAGTTCTGGAGTTCCGAGTTCTGCATTCCGTGTTGACTATTGTGCACACAGCAAGCAGTCTAGAGTTCTAGAGTTCTGCAATATTCGCTACTGATCGCACATCATACACTTTTTTTACTTTCAAAGGCCCCACATAACTTACAGTCAACGCGGAATGCAGAACTCGGAACGCGGAACTCTAGAACTTTTCTCTGTGGGATCGGCGCGTTAAGGCGGCCCTCTGTGGCCGGCGCAACTTCAACGCAAGCATAGTCTATTTGTTTCATCTTGAGCTTGTTGTTTCTTCCAACGTAATGTTTGACTGCGAAAAAAGAGAGACAGCATCAAAGCTATCGGTTATCAGTCGGTAAATTCCGCTGATCACTCGCGGCCGCTTCGCTAGATGTGTTTTTCGGAGGCTTTGACTGAATTTGTTTCACACTTTTTTTAAATTACGCCTAGATACACGGCTAGATATAGTGCACAAGATACTAATTTGTTCAAAACATCTAACGAAAAATGGTCAACCATGCCATAATAAGTACAGAGGTTTTGTATGAAAAGTATGACGAATTGAGTGCTCTTAAGGCTAATTAGGTAACACTTAACGCTAGTTTTATTTTCAATTTAGGTAACACCTACATTAAAAAAAACTTGCAAGTTTGAGGTGGTATATAAAAGAATTTGGAAATGTATGCTCTAATAGATATTTATACCTCTATGGTTTATAACTAACCTATAGTAAAGTTTAACATAGACGTAATTAGGTAATATATTGCGTACGCAAAATCTTTCATTCGTTTTTATTATTATCGATATTGTTCTCGACAGCGTTAAGCACTAGTTCTAATATGACAATCATGTCATAATAATAATGAATGAAGGATATAAGCCGACTATGTATGAAAGTGATAGTTTTCGGTATTATCACATGGAAGTTTTGGTTTATTTAATATGGTTGGATAATGTTTATGCATGATTCGAATTAAAATGATTTTAATGTAAATTACCTGTAAAACTGCAATAAAAATATACTTACTTGTGAAATTAAATATTGCTCTTTCCACTACTATAATTTCTACGTGATTTCACGGCACATTTCGTCCTAATTTCATTTTCTCCTAATGTTTTCTCGATGACATTGAATGTTATACTGCGACAACTGTCATTATTTTTTTCAATACCATGCCTAAAAAGCATGGTTCGTGGCGAAAGGGGTGTAGGCGCGGTCACTATTAGGACAGGTCCAGAGGTTAAATCGTTCAAGCATATGAACTAACATTTGTAAGCAGGATTTCAGAAAATACAGCTTCAAAGATGTAATTTCGTATTTATATAAAAAAAGAGGGAATGCTGCCAGCCTGCTGAGAACCTTGCCGTTAATCGGTAGCAGCGACAGATTCGAAGAAATGTTATATTTTGTACATATATGCTGTAAATAATAATTGGACTGTTTTACAAAAAACTTAAACCGACTTCAAAGTACACTAAGAAGTAATCAAATCCTGATCTGATGACAATGGGACCAAACGGGAAGTGTACCCTTTCAAATAAAAAATGAATTTTCCAAATCGGTTAATAAATGACGGAGTTATGAGGTAAAAAACATAAAAAAATTATATAATAATAATACATTCGAATTGAGAACCTCCTCCGTTTTTTGAAGTCGGTTAAAAATAAAATGTCATGCAAATTTAAATGGTGATGCCGCCAGTCTTCTCGGTAAGTTTGCATAGGGCAGCGATAGGGTAAAGATTTCTATTTGTAATTTTAGTAAATTTTTAAATTAGCTATAAGGTAAAAAAAACTTTTCCAAAATTGAAAATGTAAAAAAAATATGACTATTTTCGATTTTTGCAAGCCATATGGTCTCGTCTTGGCAACATTTTACATAAAAATGTTTTAGGTGGGATATAATATTTAGCCTAGGTCACTGCCAGTGTGGCAAAACAAACATTTTTATATCAACGTCAACGAGCTCTTGTCAAGGCGAATCAAACAAGCCCAAATTATGACTATGGGGTTGCGTCGTTTTATTACAGAGTTCCCATGGCCACCTTCCGGCTCCATCATCAGATCAGCTCCATGTCATAGTAATATTGTACTGTCATCCGATTTACATATGCATGCAAAACCGGGAAGTGGGTCAAATTTAACTTGCAACGTTTGATTACAGACAGACAGACAGGTGAAACTAAATATTAAAAAATTACAGTTAAAAAAAACACGCTTTAAAAAGCCCTGCACTAAAAAGTGTTAAATAATAATAAAACAGAACCTAAGTTTATTCTCTGTTTATCCCATAAGGGCCTAAATGTAAGCAATTTTTGTAAATAAGTTTAATATTTGAATGAAAAGCGTGGGGTGCTTTTCATATTGTTATTACGATATTTCTTCATGATAAAATACTTAGAAATTCTTGGATTTCAAGAAATTTTTTTTAGTCAAAATAAACTATTCATACCATTTTATTATGCTAATTATACAATGTTTTCACCCAATCTCACTTTCTTTCACATTTATAATAAGTATTTAGCTTCAGTGCCTACCCTCTGACTCCATCATTAGTCTGAAAACCATATATGGCCAAAATGCACCCTAATACGATTCCAATACCTACGCCCAAACACGGCTAGGATACGTTGCTCCGCTATGGGGTTTCAGTGCCTACCCTCCGGCTCCATAATCAGACCCTGAAAACCATACATGGTCAAAGTTCATCTTACGACAATTCCAACAAGCCCAAACACGACTAGGAAATGTTATTTCGTTATGGAGTTCCAGTCCCTACCTTCCAGATCCATCAATAGATCAGCTCGATGGTACCAAATTATTGTATTGTCATCGGTACTTGATAAGTGTGCAAAATTTTAGTTTAATCCGACGTCTGGAAGTCGATGAAAATTACGTTTGAAGATTCCATTACATACATACAGGTGAAGCAAATAAAAGCGTGTTAAAAAAATCCACGTTTCGATCATAAAATCAACCAATCATAATCCAATTTTCAAATTCCGAATAAAAAAAACAGGAACAATGTATCCTTACCTTACATAGCAATGTCATCTAATGACCTCGTCCCAGGTGTCTCCTCCAACCGCACTTAGCACACACACTAGTTAGTTAGTACCTGTGTACGCTTATAACACTATATGTGTACCGCGCTACCATTATATCACATTATAATTATTGACGGAAATATAACGGTATTATTTTATGTTTATAGCATTGAAAAAGGGTGATTGGGTTACGTTTATTACTCCGTGAATGGGTAGGATTATAAAATTCTAGGTTTGTTTCTGAATAAACTCATCCACTAATAAAATTACTGTACTGAAACTTTTGCAATTTGAATTCGATTTTTAAATAAATTAAGTATTTTTGACGTTAAGACGACTAATGACCCATTTTTTTGTTTTTGAAGTTAAATAAGAACATCAAATATTTAAAAAGTTAAAATAATCTTGCGTTTGATCTCAATCTTCAAGATAAATACAAAATCTAAAGCACAAATTCAATACTAAAGTAATATTACACAGTTGGGTCACTTTGCATTTATAAACTAAACATTGTGTGACTTAGGTAAAACTAAACTAATTTCCTAAGTGGTCCGACGTTAGTTTAGTCAACAAATTATGTTAGTAATTAGGAGAACTGAGATTAGGATGGTGGCCAGTCTCTGGGAAATTGTTAATATTAATATTGTATATTTCATAGATAAATTGAAAATAGCTAACTTATATTTCCTGCAAAACGCGGATTAAGATTTAACGGCATTAATTTCATAATTGCATCGAAAGATTAATATGCAATATATACAGGGCGAATTTTTATTTCTAGCCAGTGTGGGCAACTTCTGAACTACAGGTCTTAGAGAAAAACGCTGAAAGGAACCCCGAGCTAAATTTTGAAGAAAATTAAAATGCGATTAAAATTTATTTAAAAAAAATATTATTTTCGAAGATATTGAATTTTTTCAATTTTTTTTTTCCAAATTCTGCTTCTTCGTCACAATATGAACAAAACTATGTAAGACAATCTTGCTCTCAAGTTGCTAGAAGTTATCCAAAATATTATTTTATTTTTTCCTTGACCATGGTTTTAGGCTGCGTAAAGTTTGACGAGATGGAGTAGATCTCGCAGGGACTATGTTTAGCCATAAAGAATTGGCTCTTAGCATTCTGACAAAAAATTTGAGAGAAAAAGAAAAAAAAATTTTGGAAAAAATTAAAAACACATTTTTTTTTTCTATCTTCTCTATCTATTTTTTTGCTATCCATACTAATATTATAAATGCGAATGTTTGTTTGTTACGCTTTCACGCCTTAACTACTCAACCGACCACGATGAAATTTGGCACGCATATAGACTGTGGTATGGAGAAGGACATAGGCTACTTTTTATCCCGGGAACGCGGGTGAAACCGTAGAGGAAAACTAGTTATTTAATATTTTAAAAACATGGTTAGAATTATTTTTATACTTTTATTTGAATGCTGCTTATTTTACAGTTATTCTTTCTCTTTGATAATATTAATACGAGTATACGTGCGAGAGAACTTTTAGAAGATTGATAGAAAAATCTTAAACCTAAATCTAGAATTTATCTAAAATACTTACAAGAATTCTTAACAAAAAGGAATGGTCCGGTCAAGGCATTCATAATTCTTCGCAGCTTTTATTTTTGGTCTGTCGGCCAGCTTGATAAATAGCCTTAAATGCTTCTAGTTTCTTTGCTTAGAGATAAAACTGGACAAGACAGTTTTATCTCAGTCTAGCTCTTGAGACCCTTGTTATATATTCGAAATTATAACTCGAAATTGTAAAAGAAATAAATCAATTATAAAAGTTATTCTGTCGCCAAATTATGATTTGTTTGACACTATATTGTTTTGAAGTGTTAATTTGCAAATCTAATGAGTAAGTAAACTTTGATGAAATTATTTTGAACTTTTTCAAATTTAATTTATCTACTATTAATTCTTATGAAGGCTGCTTAGTCTAAAATTAACTTTAATTAAGGCAGGTAGGTATACTCATAATTTTAAGCACAACTTTATAAAGTGGAAGTTGAATTCAAAGGCACTGTCAAAATATCAAACACAACACTCCACTGAATCCACCTTCAGGTTCTTTTATTGAGAAATTTAAACACCCATTCCAAGTAATAGGAAAAGTTTTACCCTCCCCCCCTCCGTATAAAGGTAGCATTAATCACACGGTGGCAAAAACTGCCACTAATTTCAAGCAAAGTTTTAAATTACATGAATTTTACACACCCAGTGTGGCGAAGTATTACATTAGTTGGCCAAAAAACTGACCGTTTGCCCGTAAATTTTGCCAACTTGTTCTATTCCAGACATCTGTTGTCTTTGTCTGACTCGTCGGAATTATATATCCGTCTCTAGTTGAAGTTTCTCTGCAAATACGACGAAGGCAAAGATATTTCTAGTATTAAGTTGCATTCTGCAGTTTTCGAGAAAATTTACTCTGTGTGGAATTTACGGGATTTCTGTTTAATTGTTTGCGGCAAATATTGAGATAAATTAAAGGTCCAAAATATTATACACGTAACTACTTATAAAAGGGAAACAAGTGAGTTTTTTATGATACAAAAATAACGTTTCAGCTGACAATGAGTATCAATAAAAATAGAATAGTTGGACGATATTAAAATCTTCCATTTATTGCGGTCCCAAATATAACTTTTTAACACAAATCCAAGTTAAAACTGTTGTTAACGGAATTACATCGTAAAAATTTTACACGAAGACGCAATTTCATTTACTTTTTACAGCTGAACGTCTATTTGTTTCTGTCTGAAAAGGAAACTTGTGAACGGAGGTTACAAATGGAATAAAACCTCTCGTAGGAATTACTCTGGTCGGGCAGTTTGGGTGGAAATAGTGGAATGCACTTTTGGCCACGGACGCAGGTGACAATGGTGCGAGAACGTGATTTCTTTAGTTTCAACTTTTGTCCAGATCGTTTGTTGTTTCGTACCACTTGGCAGTTTCTCGGGAGTTTTGTTTCCTTTGCAATCGTAGTACAATGTTAATATGGAATATTGAACACGCTTAACAATACGTTTGTGGTTTTGATCGTTCGGTTTATTTCATTGTTTCGGAAATTAATAGAATTACAGTCAACTCAATAATTATTCCAACACGATAAAACCCATAAAAACATTACAAATTAATGAATTTGTTTGAAAGACAAACTACTACCCTACATTATCAAACTAACAATTCACACATAACTCTGATACAATTAGAACAATTCCCAAACTGACAAATTGAACACGACGTCGTAAAATACTACCTAAATGTGAACACAAATACTAGGATTAGACTTGTAGAACGAGATCTTATTTTAAGACTTACAAACAAGTGTACAGGCATTAAAATACAACGGCAGAGGGCTGTATAACTTATAATTGTTGTCAACGTAACTTAGATTGGCTTGACGAAGCAAAATAACTAGAACAATAACTTGTGATAACTTTCCACGAGGAGGTAAGCGCGCTGGATCTTCTTGGAAATGTTTTTGAATATGGAATATTCTTTCCTTTTAATTTGAAAAAAAGGAAGTATTCCCATTTGCGCACCGATATTTTGAGCACCGATTTTTTGAGCACCGATCCTTTTCCCTTTTCAGCACCGATTCATATTTTGGATCGATGCTCAAATGGGAACACAAATATAATTCGAAATCATTCCCTTTTGAGCACCGACGGATTTGTAGCTTCTAGTGTTGTGGTGCTTTCATCTCTCTAAATAAATACCTCCAAAAAATTATACGGTAATTAAAGAAAAAATGGTACCAAGACTTAGTACTTACGTTATTTTATTGAATATTCCCATTAGAACACCGATTCTAGAGCATCAGCTAATATTTTAAACTGTACCAGTATAACATATGCTCGAAGGAGCTCTCTCCTTTTTCATAAGTTAAAAGAATGCTGTTTTTTTACTAGAGAGAGCTCCTTCAAACTTCTGTTATACTGGTACAATTTAAAATATTAGCTGATGCTCTAAAATCATCACAGATCATTTTACCTAAGCTCTTCATAATAATAAAAAAACGTATGGTGACTTGTATTGTTTGTGTTTTGTTCAAATTGAGAAAATTTAAGTCTAGGAAAGTAATAAATAATTAATATTCATCTGTAATTGATAATAAACAATTAAATTATTCTGTAAAATAAAACTATTTTTTTATCGATATATTTTATTTAACACCACAGTTTTAAATAGTATCAGTACAACAGAAGCTTGAAGGAGCTCTTCCTAGCTACAAAACAAGATATATTATATATTCTTTCCACAAAATGTATACTTATTATTACTTAGGAAAAAATGGTACCAGGATTTGTTTTATTTTTTTTTGGAGATATCTCCTTCGAGCTTATGCTATCCTGGTACCATTTTTTCATAAGTATACATTTTTTGAGGTATTAAGAGAGAGATTTAATATAAGTAAAATGGAGAGTACATTATGTTTCCATAATTAGTCAGTACTTAGGTTTTCTAACACAAGCTAATCTTTGCTTAAAAGGAGAATCCAAAAATATATAAATTATGATTAGTTATTTAGAAATAAATTTATTATTATTACTAGGTAATATCAACAACAGTATATGTATTTCGTTCAGCAATTGACAACCAACCTAACATATTGATCAGTACTCAAAGCGGAATAGTTTTGATGCTCTAAAAATGGGTTCTCTAACGATAATACTTTTTACTTTTTATAATAAAACTGTTAATTTTTATCGATACGTTTTATTAAACACCACAACACTAGAAGCTACAAAACCGTCGGTGCTCAAAAGGGAATGATTTCATATTAAATTTTTGTTCCCATTTGAGCACCGATCCAAAATATAAATCGGCGCTGAAAAGGGAATAGGATCGGTGCTCAAAAAATCGGTGCGCAAATGGGAATACTTCGAAAAAAGAACCAAATATTAAATTGACTGGGACTTTTTGAGGGGAACTAGCAGAGTGACGTTGTGTTTTCATTTTATTTTCGTAAATTCGTGTAATTTGAGTTTTATTGCATATTATCGGTGGTATTTTATCCAATAAAGATCAATCCATGTGCACCAGTGAAGTGAAATGAAATGAATCATGTGTATCGTGACTTTTCAAGTTGTCTCAAGAAGTCCATGAATTTTTTTAGTACAATGACCACCATTGTACTAAAACATGACTATTATAGACGGTGACTAACTGAGGACTATGTGAAAGTGATTTATTGTGACTAGAACTTATAATATAACTGGTAAGTGGCAAAATACACAAGCCGTGTGACGTCAAAATCTTTAAAAAAAATTGACTGAATTTTTATTTTTTATTTTATTCCTAATTTGAAAAAGGAACGCATGTTCTATTGAATTAATGTTTTAACTGAACCTTGCTGAGTTTCGTGCTGGCAGTCTTATAAGTTTTTATTATTTGTATACCTACCTCTATGGAATAAATTAGTCTACTTTTTCCAGTTGGAATTGTTTTAATATCGACTCAAAACGTATCTTAAGCTTTGATTGGCGTTCAATAATACGGACCTAATAATATCGATACAAAAGTTATATTAATTTCAAGTGACACTTCCAGTATTATTAGAATATGATAATCCTTGCTTCATCTGAATAGGCACTTACTTAGAAATTATTACAGCGGCAGTAACTTGGTGAATTACGACTATTGGGTTATAGCTGCTTCACAGAAATTTGCTTGTTTGACCTAAAAGCATTGTTATTGTATTGGGAAGACAAGGATGGAACTACTATCATCCTACACTTAAAACTATTGCTTGAATATTAAAATAGTGCTGTAATTTTGTTCATATAGTCATCGAATTTCATATTGAAATACTCAAAATGAAACACTAAAACTTTTCACTGTAAGGCTGTATAATATAAATAGTTACAATAAGGCGCTGCGCAGACGTGTGTCCTGTCTCGGATACAAGCTACCAACGAATATTTGATTTCTATAGAACCAATATTAAATCAGCCACTCCCTGCGCGGACCAGTGTCCAGTGTCGGTAACAAAAAGTGTCCGACACAAAACACACGTTTGCGCAGCCACTTACTCACACAGCACAGCGCTGATCAGCGTTGCAGTTATCAAGCTACAGGAATAAACAAACTTTTACCATGAATACTACCCTGGCCACACAGGTACCATATACTATTAAAAACAAAGAAAATATTATTTACAGATGTAACAAAAATATAAATTAAAGGGGTCAATGTTCCAAACGTATCGAAGTGTGTCAACCCTATTAAATAAATAGTCACAAAATAATTAGGGCGTACCGTACCAAAAGTATTCTTCAATATCGTAGAATATTGGTTTGCTGAAAGTGTCACAAGTGATTAATGCATTCACTTACCAAACTAATAACAGCGAAACCCGTTAACATAGCCATCAGTGAGCTGTCGAGTCTGAAATTTCTCATTTTACTCTATGACAGATGTCCGACAAACTATCGCCCGCGTCGGTTCGTTACGGAGTAGATTAATATTTCGTCGTAGTAAATACGTTATGCGACGGCGATGGACACTGGTCGAACTTGTTCAGCTAAATTGTCGAAGTTGGTAGCCCTTGGGACGCGTCCGCTTAACGCTAGGGTTGCTACTGTAATTTTTAAAGTTTGATCTGGAACGCTGATAAGTTACTAATCGATTTAAAATTCGCCATAATAAGTGGAATATAATTTAAACAGATACTAGTTTACATTTGCACCTATATTATAATTATATATTCAATATAATAAACGCGTTTAACTTAGAACTCGATTTATAAACTGCGGCTTATACATCAGTAGGTACGACTTTACCATGTAGTTATTTAACTGAATAATTTTAATTAACATGTTTAGTTAACAAAACCGACATCTAATAAACTACTGACAAATATTTTGATAGAAATTCCAAAACCGCAGACATTGACAACCCTATGCGAAAGACAGACTAGGGTTGAACATGACGTGTAACATTGAAGCTGATACCAAATTAATTTGCAAGTAAATCGCCACACATTGGAAATACCCCACAACAATGCGCGAAATTTAATTAATAATTACCGAATGTAGCTCGCGGTGTTTGTAATATTTTAGGCGTAGAATGCACGGAACCACAATCGCGTTACTATTTTATCGATATCGATAAGATGATATATAGTTTTTGTCAAATGAATTTTGTGAATTCCAGTAGGCAAAGCGAAAATGCGACCACAATTTGCTCCACATCTTAACTAATTAGATATTAAATATGAAATAATTTATATTAGACGAAAATACTAAAGTAAATGAAAAAGTTATTCGTAATATACGAGTAATAATATTTTGAAAATGGTATTATAGATTTATTATTGGGTTACAGCCTGTTCCAAAATTTTTACAGTCTATATTTTTATCGATAAGTATAAATAACTATTTACACTTCGATATTGTAATCGATAAAATTTTATTCGTTATAGTGTAAACTAATCCTTACCGTACGTGTCCAAACTGAAAATAATGAATTGTAATCATAATGCAGTTTGCATTATTTAACGAATTTCCCGCCATTTATTGCTCCGGAAAATCCCGTTTGTCTATAATAAGGATTATGTTGCATTGAATATAAGTTTAATATTGAATCATTATTAAATTCAGATTACATTTTGAAAATGTATTATTTAATGCATTTTATCAAACTGCATTTACCGAAAATTCAAATACGTTCAGAAACGTAAATGAAGATACATTAGGAGTAGTCCAGTGTCAAATAAAAATAGACTTACCACACTTCTCTTTAAGATTATTATCCAATGTTTCTACATCACATCACAATTTAAACTCAATACTGGCACGTAAGAACGATAGCACGAAAGATGGAGTACTTGCAACTGAAAGCCGAGTTCCGAAAAACTCCAATATGTTATTACTCTCAACTGCATTGCAAAACTTAAGGGGGCCCTTCATGGCCAACGCAACTTCAACGCAAGCATAGCCTAAACGCTTGTACTTTCATCTAACGTAACGTTTGACTGCGAAAAAAGAGAGACAGGATCAGAGCCGTCGGTTATCAGTCGGTAAATACCGCTGATCACTCGCGGCCACTTCGGTAGGTCATCATTCATGATTTCGCATATCATAAAACTTGTTCTAGGTACTTCTTGTGAAAAAATCTTACAAGTTTGTGAAGAAATTTTTTTGTTATTTTGAATCTCCAATACATTTGCAATTGGATCAAGATGTTTTCTTTACTTTTCACAATTTATAGATACATTAGATATGGCCACAGTTAAGGTAAAATTTGGGCAAGAACGCTGTTTTTCGGAGGCTTTTACTGAATTTGTTTCTTTTTTTTTTGCCTATGAACAGGCCTAGATATAGTGCACAAGATACATATTTGCTTAAAACATCTAATGAAAAATGTTTAACAATGCCACTATTAGTACAGAGCTTTTGTATGAAAAGTATGGCGGATTGGCTGCTCTTAAGAGCACTGCATTCTCGAATGTATCCCACAGTACAAGCTGACTCAATCCATACATGGAAAACGTTATGGAGTTGTATTTCGCAATGAGTAACAATATGTTATGTGATGATGCATGGACCACCCATTGTATTAGAATTACTGCTAATGACTTTCGTAACTTTATAATTGTTTAAAGATTGCTGTATATAGGTGTAGAGTCATCACGGCAGCACGGTCATCTAATCTAAGACTAAGCAAATCCTGAATGGAAACCAGGTAAGTGATAGACTATAAATATACTTGCATGCACATACTTTTACACTTAGCTGGTTGACCGAACTTTGGTCAGTGTACAAAAAACGATAAAAGGTTACAAAAAGATTCAACTGGATCGGGAATCGAACCTACGATCTGCGAGAGGGAATTCTAACGCTTTGGCCACTGGACTATCGCTTATGTAGGTACATGTTACAGTTAAATTAGGCACCGATTTTACCTGTGAGCGAACTTTGCTCGAAAACTCGGAAAAACGCTTTTTCCTAGAGATGAGATCTCTAGATCGATTTTTCGCCCCCAAAAAAGAGACATAACACATACATACATACATAAAAAATGAAATAGATATGTATATCTTATTTTTATACAAAGTCACGAGTATCTAGGTAGGTGCATAGTATAAAAGAACGAGGTCTGACTGATAATGAGAGATCAAAACAACTAGAATAGCATCTTGTTATAGCGCAAGGGTCCAAGAGAGAATTATCCGACATCCAACCCCAAGAAGGGAAAACAGGGAATAGCGGGGTGGAAAGATTGTAAAAAGTAACGATGGAAGACGTTCATGGGACGCTATTATCCTACGGTGCTTCCATGGTGGGCTTAATTTTAAAGAAAATGACAACTAAAATACAATAAATAATCAAATAAACGAGGATAACGAATCAGCATTCACTGTAGGTACTTATCAAAACAAAGGAAATATGATTTTGTTCTTGTAGTACAGTAAATCAAACGTGTACGTGTGTGGAAAGGTAGAATTTATGTGAGAAGCAACATTCAACCTGCTGTGCCGACCCTACTGTGGAAGCTTATAGTCGCTGAGCAGTCGAGTGGAAAGTCTGTACCATAGACCATGAGGGGGATAGATAGACGCTTCGTGGAATTACCTTAACAATGATTTTAGTAAGGAGAAAGGAAAAGTTTTAAGAGACTAGCTAACAAAAGAGACAATATATTTGCAATGGCTCCTCACTTATAGCTAAAAGAAACAACGAAGTCGTTGGTAATGCAATAGCACACTTTCTCAAACATAAGTTGTTTCAGGAATAGAAATACTAAACCATATAAATCTGTAGAAGCTTATGAACTTATGTACGATGCATACGTTCACAATTTACATTTGTCTTATCCAAGGTGGCCATGTCAACTTAGAGGATGATACAGCCACGACTCTTATCTGGACCCTTTTAAACATGAAACATCAACCATAAATAACTCCGCGTAGTCTATAGCATTAAAGCTCCATGGTCCGCACAATGCGAATACGGAAGCAAAAGAGGGCACGAACAAAACATACAGACATACCTGGCTCAGCTTACATTAGCGATAAAATTATGAAATATGGACGCGGTCGGTGTTCTGTTGCTAGAGAGAAACACCCGTGAATCATGGAGCTTTTGTGAGTTGAGGTCTCTTCGTATTTAGCCGGGTTGCGATCGGGGCTGGGCCGGGAAAGTTGGCCTCGAAGTACTATAGCTCCTGCTGCTCCTGTGATATCAGTGTATGTTGTACAGGCTGTTAATAATGATATGGCCGAAAATGCTAAGAACACAAGTTTAGAAGCGATGGCAAAAATGTTTAATGATGCGACGTCAAGCCTCATTAGACATTACGAAATACAGAAAAAATAGAGTTACGTTGTACAATAGTTGTAAGTTAGAGGATAGTTATTATTTAGAGATGGAAAGCGAACGGCCCAATAGAAGGCGTGTTTTGGAAGAGGAGCTAATGATCAGTAGACTGAAATAGACTGATGATGATGATTTTATTTCTAAGTGTGCATATACAAGTAATGTCGTTTTGTTGGAGGACCGTTTAAACTACACCAGCTCTAGCCAGTTCCGAATCCGTCTCGTTAACGTCACGTAAACATATGAAAATACTTCAAAAGACGGGGTTACCGTGTGGGTGGCGAAATACACGTATTATATATTTGTTTTCCGTTTCATTAACATAATTAACTTTTGTTTTCGCCCACTTTAAGGTGTTTTCTGTGTTGTTTACTTTTTAATGTGAGGATTGCCTTTGCTCTAGCGTTGTTTAAAGGTCACTTGGCATTAAGTATGAGTGGTGGTTCTACCGCTTACAATTTTGAAAGTTTCGGTCCAATTTTCAGAACCGAACCTCTAACTCCGATGAAAATATCACTGGCGAAACTATCGGAACCAGCTTGAGAAATATGTTAAAGAGCATCATTATCAATGCACAGTGTTCTTGTATGGTTGGTTATAAGGAGATGATGATTTGATGAAAAGTTGATTATGTCTTAATCCCCCACGTCATTCGTTCATTAAATACACTATTTGAAATAGCTAAGCTTCCTTTGATTTGGATTCCAATTTCCTAAGGGATCTTATTATTTTGGTTCCGAAAGTTATATGCTAATTGACACCCATTAGAACATCGCTATTAAGAGTTATTTTGCCTTGTTTGACGTAGGCATCTTCCAAAGCACGCCAAAGAACTTTATTTGCGACTTCCACATCCTCTAGAGCTTCTGGATCTTAAAGTAGGTACTTTGCATAGGACTCTTTAGCATTATAAGCAATGTTATAAGCACAGGTCCGCATTCAGGCAATAAAGTAATTGATAAATACTACAATAGCTACATCTCATTTACTTTCATTGCAGTGCTATCTAGATAAAAGCTTAGTCCCAATAAAGTAAGATACCAAATACCATTATAATGCGTTTTACCTTTGATATTCATATTGCAAGTAATTTCAATGGTTATGCCAGGCTTCCAACCGACATTTGGACAAAATTCAAACGGCATATTGCATTGAAATGTCAATATAAACTGCATTCGGGTAATGCAGCCGTTATCTGGCTTATGTATGGATTTAGGTTCACAATTGCTTTGTGTTTGCGAAAGCCGCTTAGGTACATCGTAATCATCGTCTATAAAGAGCTTGAGAGCCTTTGCTAACACCCACCTCGCTATAACATATCTGATATATTATTGTTGGTAATAATTTTTACTTAGGCATTTCCTGAATGTTACCCTGTTTAAAATATAGCAGATCAATTTGTTTGGAAAGTCTATAGCTACTGCGTAGGAGCACCTTTCCTTCAGAAGACTGAAAAGCAGTCAGACAATGACTGATGGTAAGTGGTCATCTTCGACTATGGAGATTAGCATTAATATGGTGATCACCATTGTGTTGCCGTTTACAGAAGACATCACACCGGTAGATTTTTGGCGATTTTTTGCGGATGCTATGTGTTTGAGAGCGTTTAAGGCTTTGTGTACTTACCACCTTCGGCCAAATCATCACACATCATGGTGAGATTGTGGTTTAACATAAACCTAATGAAAGAGAGGTAGAGCATAGTGTTATTTCGCTCAAAGAGCAGCTCGACTGTACCTCAGCTAAATAACTTAATGTTGTGTTTACAGATATACATCTAAATAGATGACGCGAGTGTATGTACTTCGCGTGTCAAAATCTGTGCAAAATGGGGCGCAATGTTTTTCTTTTGAAACTGTTTCGCGCGGACAAGGAACTCGCATAAGGCTGCATGTCCACCAGAGATGTGTAGCGAGGGATATGTTTAGCTGACAAATGGGATAGCTTCGTTTTCACGTTAAAATCTAATGCCAGCCTAACTAAATCAATCTTGTGACATGGTAAAAGTTACACGCTTGGTTTTCATACTTGCTTGCGTTATCTATATAGATTTATGTCTGTGGTTGTATTCCTGCGCGTGAATAAGTGCTCATTAGGTAGGGGGGAAGGGTTGGTAACGCGTGAGTGATGCCCCTGTTTTGCGTCCATTTGGCTACGATATACAGACTTCATCGTATAAAAAAATAATTAACAATTAGTTTTCTATACACAAAGGCTTGAAAAAGCCACCTGCTTCACTCCTAAGACCTCACTCTAATTACCAACTAGTTTTATGAGACATTCTGCAAATCATTTCCAACTTCATAAATTGATCATCAATCTATTAACAATGGACTTGTGAGGTTTCTATGGAAAAGTATTAGCGATTAAATGTTTATGGGTTTTCAAAGAAGTACTTACGTAGGTACTTAATTGGTTTTTAGCAATTACCTGTTATTTTCTTATTAAAGGACTTTGGTTATTATGTGAAACGAGATATGGTTGGCATTCGATTAGTATACCTTACTTAAAAATTCCGTCCGTATACTCTGACCCTAAGTTACTTATAAGTTTTATAATGCCCGGTTTCAATAAACAAAAACGAACCGTTTTGCTTACCAATGGTAGGTTTGTTTATTGCCAAACTGGGCATATAGACGATTTCGTAAGCTAATTTTACCTGTGATAGCTACTTCCATATGGGAGGGTCTGCTATGCAAAGCTTTGAGGTCTTTGTTTCATTATTAGTAAAGATATAAGAGTCTTAATATTAATAAATCATAACCGATACCGGTCCGTAAATTATTGAAACCGGGCCTAAGTCATCGGCCGACCTACGATAGTAAAGGATCACCAAATAAATAAATAAATAAATAAAATAAATAAATATCCTGGGACATTCCTCACACACGGTCATCTGATCCCAAAGGTCATGTTATAATAATAAATAGGTCATACCTTTTTATTATTATAACATAATACGATCAGAAAAGTAGAAAATATATTTTCCCTAATTACCCACCGAAGGCCGCTTGTACAACACAGTGTTCTAAGGAATTGTTTGACTTGATGCCCACGGCTACCTTCCACCATCGCAACTCTCGCCATCGACGGGGAGTCCATCCTCACACACTGAAACCTGAACTGTTTCGAACTGTGCGGGCTCAAAGGAGTTTTCTTCCGCGAACGCTCAGACTGTGGAATGAGCTCCCCGCCGTTTCTTTCCCAATGGAGTAAAGCATGGGGTTCTTCAAAAAGGGTGTGAAGAGATTTCTTCAGGGTCGGCAACGCGCGAGTGATACCCCTGGTGTTGCAAGCGTCCATAGGCTACGGTAACTGCTTACCATCAGGTGGGCCGTATGCTTGTATGCTACCTTAGTGGTATAAAAATAAAAATTATGTTATTATTAGGTATCTATACACGAGTTTTGAAGTGCAATTTATGTCTGGCTGGAGTATAGGCATATACGATTTGACACCCGATCGGTAGGGGTCCAACAAATTGGCATGTCAGTAAGCAAGTTGACGCAAAGTTATACTAAACAAGAGAGATCGGCCCAACCGATCGGCTCTAAATATCGGGTGCCAAATCGTGTCGTTCGTAGACGCCATTTTGTGTGACCCAATGTTTATGCAGTAAATTGCAAGTATCTTTTAATATTTTTTACATAACACCATGTTTTTTTAAATATTTTAATACAATATTTACAGCAGGTTAGGTAATCATAACAATCGCTGTTGGGTCGTAAAAATGGAAAGAGAGCAAATTGAACCGGCACACATCATAATATCGACGTAAGATGGCGATTGCAAAATCATTTATGGTTTTAAAAATCATAAACTCGTACATGTAGCTACAAAAATGAATAAAATGTTTGGAAAAATTCCAATTATGAAATAGAACAGCAGATTTTGTGCTGCTGTATGAAATAAAAAAAATAACTACAAGATATATCAGCGTAAATATGTACCTAGTTTATCAAAAATAAAAGTTAATATATATTGCAAGTTCATTAAACTTTAAAGCAGTGATGGTTATTTTATTCATGATATTATACCTAAATGTGTATTGTCGAACCACTTCTCTCGTCGCTTATGCATCGATTTATCGCAAATAAGGGGTTATCGATAAAGTGTCGTAAAATTGAAATTAAATCGATACACAGAAATTAACTGTTGGATGCGTAACGAAGCGAAATTACCACTTTTTACAGCTGCCTTTTATTGTGGTTATTTAAGACCATAGAGGTTTGGTATTAGTTGATAAAACTCGGAAATTTGCTCATAAATACGTCAGGCGGTCCAATTTAAGTTCAGTACTAAAATAATCACTGCATAATCGATACATACAATTATGCTTAATTAAAGAAAAAAGGTTGATAATAAAAAAAAAGTTCATCACATAATAAGTATGTGATAACCGGCCAAGTACCGACTATAACCCTAAATATAAATCAACAGAGTTTAAAAAAATAACAATGACAATATGCTTATTTTAAAATGTCTCAATTTTCAAACAAAAACATATCAATCTCAAAGGAGCGCGCATCACTAATATCGATTGCAGCAAATCGAATCGAATCGAGTCGTGGCATACAAAAGGCCGAGTACAAAGACCATCAAATGACAAATGAAATTCGACGGCCGACCATAAATTGTGACTACGAATAATAAAAGATTATCTATCTCTGAAATAAATACAGGGGGGAGTACAATAGGCTCTTTATTAAGGGAACACCCTATAGACGGGGTTTTTGTCTCCGATTGTGTGGGATGTGTGCTGAAGATTCGTTTAGGATTCAACGGTGTTGGCTTTTTGTTTTTGGTTTGGTTTGCTTGCTTGGTTATCTTTTATTGACACTATTGTTACCCTGGATTAAGGTAATAATTTGTAATTAGCTTGCGGTTGTGGTAATACAAATATTATAAAAGCGTTGCTACAGCCTGGAAAGAGAAGCTCTATACTGGTTGAGGGTATTTAGAATTTTGATTTGCACTTGTCTTAAGCGCGAGATTCTACAAAGGACGAGATGACTAAAAAAAACTGTTTTCCGTCTTTTACATTATCAAAAAATATTAGACAAGATTTTTTTTAAATACGAAGATATCGTGTGTTGAAGTTCCACGTGACGTCATGTTAAAGTAATCTTTTCACTCTAATGTGACATCACGAACCTCCGCTCCCGAACTTTGACTCGCTTTATCTTTGTAATTTTTTATGATTTTGATAAAGCAAAAAATATGTGTCCCATATTATCTTACTGACGGTCTATTTAGAAATATATTTTTTTATCTAAGAATCATCCCTATTGCCTGCGATTTTCACTAACGAGTGCTACATTCGAATATTGATATTAATTAGTTAATATAGAAATATCATTACTATTTAAATATTCTTATAAGGAGATAGGTAGATACGTAGTCTATGTAGTAAATCAAACCTTCATTAATTCCCATTGAAATATCAATTCCCTCACAGGCACGAGTAAAACCTAGAGAGCTAATATAAAAAGATATTGTTGCAAACATATTGCGGTACGAGCATGGTACACCGCGATCGATAAAGCATTTTATTCTCTCCATTATAAATCTGTGGGGGAGGACGAGTGGTGTCGCGTGCTCGCTGTTATACGACTTATGGCTGCATAGTTGAGCCATTAAAAGTGTTTGGCGAGGAATTACTGTGTGAAAGTTTACTGTTGATTTAAAAATAACTAGCTTGGTAACCACGAGAATGTCAACTGACTATACACCGTGACTTTTTATTCGTCTTAGAAACTAATATATACTTTTTCTAGTTAGCCTTTAGAAAAATAAATGTGGTTCAACGGCACAGTCATTAAACGTTTTGGTCGACTACACTACGAGATCTTAACAGATTCCGGTTTGATCTGGAAGAGGCATGTCGACCAGATGCTGGGCACGTCGGTCGGGAGGTTGGGAGGACCGCGACCATGCTATTAAGGGCGGAGCACTGATATATACTTTTTCTAGTTAGCATTTAAAAAAATAAATGTGGTTCAACGGTGGAATTGTCATTCGAATTGTGTCAGTGAAATAAATAATTTTACACAGAGTATAATATAATCTTTTATTTCTAATAGAAACGCAGCCCACATAATGTATCCAATGAATAGGTACTAATCATTACGATTTTTTTTTATTATTTTTTTAATTATAAACAAATGATAAAAAAATATATTAAAATGTTTTATAATCACGACAAATCGAGTTAATAAATTAAAGTTTACGTATAAAATGGTAAAAAATACCAACACAGAGCACGAGTCGAGTAGAATGCGCTCGTTAAAACGCAAACACCCTGTGTGTTTAAAACTATGCGTCATCATGAATAATATTTGCATTTTTTTATTGATACAAATTTTTTTTTCAATATTTAGGACCTATTCATTGGCATTCGTTTCTAAGACGAATTAAAAGTCACGGTGTAGATAAGAATAACCGTACTTCAAAACGTATTAGTTAGATGGATAGACTAAAACAGCTAGATTACTCATTCAAATCAGTTTTAATGCAGTTAAGTGTTAGCCTTTTAGTATATATTTGGATTAACACTCGAAAAAGCGGCCAGAAATTATTATTTAAAAAGTTAATAAATTACCGTCAAAAAGCTGCTATGTAGCATCCAATTATCAACTGTAAAAGCAACGTATATTCGCTTCAGTAATTTAATAAAAAAATAAATCGCTTTATGAGATAAGCCTTTTTAAAATGAAAATAAAATGATCTCATAGTGCATAGCATCATCCACTTAGGTGATTAATAGGATTAATATACAGTGTGTAATGGCGAACTGCGGGGTTGGCGGGAAATAAAAGGGAGTGGTTGTAAAAAATATATTAACGAAATATATGGCTTGATTTGGAGTTGGTCACAAAAAATGTCTCTAAACATTGTAAAGACAAATGATAATATCAAAATGTTTTTAAATTACGACCACTCAGTAAACCTAAAAGCAAGAAATTTTCTAGTCACAAAAGGTTTTTTAGATATGAAACTTTCTCTCAAATAATTATTTCAAGACCAACTAACAAAGCAGCTGTGCCTCATAATAAAATCCAAATCAAATAGAAATTACCAACCAAAAACTTTATTCATTCTATACACAACGCAATCAAAAGATACTAAGAGAATAATAATGATAGAAATAACATTATTTTAAAAACATTAAACATAACCCTATGTAGTAAGTGTAACGTGTTTAATGGCCCATCCCTGCCCATCAATAGATTATCAGATTTGACGATATTGAAACCGTATGGGTGACTGCCCCGAAATCTTTATTATACGAGATTTATTATGGACACATTGTATTTATTACTTACAATATACGTATAGATACGGATTCGCATTGTCGTCAATAGAAAGGGACAGATATATTATGATATTAAGGTAATACAAATGTAATTGACTGAGAATCCATTTCTTTTTAACTAATATATATTTTTCGGGGGAAAAAACGATTTTAATTACAAAGAAAGGATAAGATCTAGATTGCGAGCTAAGCTACAAAGGATTAAAAAAACAGTACCTACATTTGTAACGCATATAACAAGTAAAAAATCTCCATATCAAAGCTATTTTTACCATTCCTGTTTCCACATTGTATTGTGCTCAGAGCGGTAAAGTTGTACTACACCAAGCAATGACAGTACCACTTCAGAAAATATGACTTTTCTCGCTACCCCACAATGAAATATGCTAACTGGGTCAGCTGGCGTATGCGCCTTTGAGTTCCACTGCACTATTGCGTGACTTATACACACTCTGTATGTTTAAACTTATGGTCTTCACTGTTGTGAGGACGTAATTTTTTTCATCAGATTTTTGAGTGTTTATTTACAAATATTATAAAATTTAGTACTTTGTTGTAGGGCTATTAAGATTCATATAAGCAGAAGTTTTAGGTCCAGATTGAAACAATTTAATTTGAATCTTCGGTCTCTGATTATGAAGTTTGTTTTTAATTAACACAATCTATTATCGAGATTTGAATTTAATGTTGATTCTCATTCAAGAACCCTAAGTTTATTTCCACTATTCCAAATCTACAACGCAGTTTGATTTAACACACAAAATGTAGATGAAGTACAAAAACCGGATTACCCGGTGTCGGTTAGTTATAACAATTCATCTAACGGTTAACTATTCTAAAGTCAATTACAAACATTAATTTCGGTTTAACAAAACCTAGTTTTCGGGCATCCATGCAGTGACCTAGTTCGGCAGTTGCAGGACCATTCATGCGAGAGGGAACCAAACAATACAATCCCATTAACCTGCGCGGTTTGTCTTTATTAGTGCTGGCTATTTGTTGTTCAAATTCACCTTTATACTGAGTAGGAGGCACTCCAAGCTAGGTGTGTAAGGTTTTTATTATGATGTGAGATCCATAAAAGTCAGCGCGAATGTTGCCATACAATAATAAATAGTACAACGTTGTAATTTTCTTGCTTTTGTGTGGGTATTTTTATAATTATGTTTATGCAGTTTTATACATGCATAGATTTATTATCTTAATAATTTCTTTGTGGTTATAAAATTAATACGTTGCTAAATAATATTTTGTACTACACTGAAAAAAAATGATCTAGAAAACTAGTTATGTAAGTTGACGTTTTGATGTCGGGAAACTAAGTTTAGTTACATTTAATCAAAATAATTTAGTAACGAACAAAAACTAGTTATGTTACTGGTAAGTTTAGTTCGCAAGTCACTCTGTTTAGGTTATTGGTAGTCAAATTTTATGTTACTGTTAAATAAAATTTTGTAGACATTTGTAGTCCATTTTTTTCAGTCTATTATCGGAACGTGGCGTGGTATCTATAGTGTATATACTAACTATAGTGCAACAAATTCAAGTATTTAGCTTTACTATAAGCCTCATATACAGGTCGTTGTTTTGGTCAGCGATGAGCGACTCAGGGTCGATAATACAAATGATACTGGTGCTAAAAAAAATATAAAAAAAATACTTTTTTTTTTTTTAATAATAAAAATTAAAAAAATAAAATTTTGAAAATCATGTAATAAGCTAAAATGTAGACATAATACTCAACGGGAGTACGAGGGAGTAAAGGGGTGGGGCGATGGCGGCTTGCGCCTTGCTCTAGAATGTGCACGTGCCTAGTAACCATACTTTGCGGTAATTTTATTTCAAATTGAATAAGGTATTTCTCAACATATTTACAGTATTTAATGGAATTAAGTCCAGTTTTGGGGAATATATATTTTGTACTACCGCTCCTGGGTCGCTTGTCGCCGACCAAAACAACATTATATACATATACAGGATATGTATATAATACTTGACTATTTTTATTATTAAACAGATATATTTTAGAATATACTTTCAGCTTTTATACAAAGCTTATTCAGAAATACTTTCTGAAGAATCTTCTAGCCGTCTTCGCAGCTTATGACTACACTTGTAAATATCGCAAAGCAAACTATACCAAGATCGCACTCTTAAACTGAATATTTAATATTTAAAAAGCAAACATTTATTGCATAAAGAGAATAAGCAAGACGAACAATTAAAGAATTTTGCAAACAATAAATTTTACTGACTTCATCTTGCATAACACACAATATCCTCCAAGATTACCTCTTACAATATGCAGGACCGAAACTAATACATTGGTCACGTATGCACGTTTGTGTACTACACCTCCGTAACTTATTGGTTCATGTTTATAAAACAATACTCGGGTTACTGTTATTGCGATGAATTATTAGTACAGCAGGAATTTATTAGCATACTTAAATAATTCTGTATATTGTCGCATGGTTGGTAAAAACGGACAAAGTTAGTGAAAACCGCCTCCGATGGTACGGTCATGTCAAAAGACGTAGCGAAGACCATGGGTACAGATCGCATTAAACCTACGGGAACAGAAGAGAGGTAGAGGTCGCCCGGAATTGACCTGGTGGTATATACAACGAGACCTCAAGAAAGCCCAATTGCCCGAAACATAAACCCAAGATCGTTTGATTTGGCGCTGGAATGTAACCCCAAATAACGGGATAAAGGATAGGAAAAAGAAGATGAAGAAATAGCTTGCGAAAAAAAAGTCTAACTTTATTGCATAGTATAGTAGTACCCAACTAATATGGCTTACGGATGTACCTACGCAGAAGATACATATTCAAAGCCCGGGAAACGCTATTGGTCGGCAGCTGCCGCCATGTTAGCGCGCGCCGTGCGGAGGGGCGTGACTTGCGAGTGAGACGGAACTAACAGCTGCAGTGTATTATGAACCTTATAGTAGTGATCTAAGGTTGATTGTAAGTTTTAAGCATTCTTTCGTTAATCTTCGGGGCCATACTTTCTTTTCTGTGCGAACAAAGATTCACGACGCGCCATATAAGTTGGGTACTACTGTAATAGCTATGTAAGCGATTTGGCCAGGGATAAAAGAATCTTAGGATAATAGATCGTTTCTATAATTTAGAGAGACTCAAATTTATTTCAATCACTTGACAGTTGAACTTGAGAGCCAGTTCCTTCTATGCTTTGTGTTGCACTTTCGGCCAAATAAATGAAAACAAAAAATGCTGTGTTTATAAACACTGAATAAAGACCTCATGGCTTAATATATCCAGTCTTCAAGCTATTAACATTGATCATAGGTATATATTTAAAAAAGACGAAATGACTAAGATTTAACCATTAACCTCGCTTAGCGTTTCGATTGGAATATCTAGATTAATTTTATTGGTATGATAATAGCATTCCTGAAAAAGCGACCTTAATCTTTATTAGGTTAAAACTATTATTAATTTTGAGCCTGGGATTCTTTAATATTAATTTAATATTAAGTGTTTGTGCCTGGGTGTGACTTTCATTTTTCGCATAATGCATCCATTTACTACTTAATAATAACAGAAAGTCATTAAGAATGAACTTGTGAAACAATTTTAATGATCATAATAAACGCTAGAACTCTCTCATCGTTCATAAGCTTCATTCGTCCAACAATCATATCCAAAAACTAACCTCAAAGTTGCTAGAATACCCTGAAATTATGTCCACAATCCGGCTCGAAGGACCAAGTTGGGAACTTCCGGGATCCGCCGCGAGATGGCGCTGCGTCGCAGTGAACTTCTTTGTTGCAATTGCGAAATTTACTGCAGTAAAGTTTTCAGTAAAAACTTGTTGGGGCGTTTTGATTATATCTCTTGAAATGTGGCATGAGATAAGAACATCGGTTCACATACCTGAAAACAAAGAGACATTTTGTTACATTGATGATAGTAGATTTAAAATATTAGCTATTAATCGATTTAAAGCTATAATGATGTCAATTTAAGCTCAATCAAATTCATAAAGAGAAAAATGAAAATTAATTAGGCGTAATAATAATTTTATTTAAGAGGATGACTGATAAAAATGTTAATCATTTTCACAAAGAAAATCAAATCAAAGAACAAGATAACTCTAAGGAACTCTCAGAATTTGGAACAAGCTGACATTTGCCAAACATGAGACCGGCAAGAATGTAATGTATGGTAATCAACAAAGGAATAGACACCTCGTGTTGTCACATCAATCATCTCCGTCTCACCAAACGTCAATGAAATAAAAAGAGACAGACAATAACCGTGGCACACGACCGCTCCCGCCCGCGGCAACAAGACTTGAAGACTATGCTTCTAGTTATTAAACGGCACCTGAATTATTCATAACATGGGGGCAGATCGAAATAACTTTGTAACTCCTTGCCGAATCGTTACAACAAATTTTTAACTCTATCACCAGAAGAGATAAGTCCAATTTGCGACGGTAACTTTCATCCGAGCCTTTCTTCGGTGATTTCAAATCAAAGGAGTTAAAATCGAGGGCGTTAACTATGTTTACTATTGACGTTTTGTGGAAAAGTAGGTGGTATATTAGCTTTTGCGGATTAGCAAGTCGTCACAAAGTTGCCAGGGAAAGATTGAATTTTATTAACATTTTCGTTAAAAAGTGAGTTATGGAAATAATTTCAAAATTAATGTAATAATGCACATCGTTCTATATTGAGGAACCGACAAGGATAATTAATTACTCGTATCACAACACAAGTTGATATTTGGTCATATTACCTCCTTACATAGTAGACGAGTTTAAAGTATAAAATTAATTGTTTGATAAAATATTTGTTGCGAGCTACATAATGATTTGTTAAGACATTAAAGTCATCATAAAACCCGAAGATGTCCTGCCTAAAGGACAAACTCACCAGAGAAGGGTGAAACTAAAAGTCGAGAAACACCGGGAGTTAATTTGAATTAACTTTTTATGCGGCAATAAAAATCCGGAGTCCACGAGCGCTTAGCATAAATCTGCAATATTTAAGGAACTTTCCTACTGGGAGGACAGTTTTAAGTGTTCAAATAATATATTTATGCCCGGTGTATAGACCCTCTTATCACAGAAACTTTTTGGCTATGTGGTTTCATTGTTGTATAAGGCTCTTTATAATGTACTTGGTAAAGTCTGATATATATAATTTTACCTAAAGAAAGAACTTCATGTGATCTGTGTCTAGACCACCCGCGACGTTTCATCATTGAAATATTAAAATTAACTTCATTATTAATGGCGAAATAGTCAAAAGTCATAAACAAAGCAAGCTACAATTATTTTCTTATCTTTAAAAGACAAAATATAACAAATTTTCTTAGAAATATATTGCCATATCCATTTAAATAAAAGAATTATGCGTTTAAAACACAAATGAGACATGTATGTACAAATGGACCATCATCGTGCATTTACATATTCGTAACACTATATATATCCACTAATACATATAAATTAGTACTAAATATGTTATAATATTATTATTATGGTCTTAAAATACCATTAGCAGACATTTACTTACAGATTTCCGAATAAATTGCCTAATTTAATTAACATAAACGTTGAATCTAATTTATTTACAGAAAAAGTAACTCCGATTCGTTTAGAAGCTTAAATAAAAATTTAATTACCAAAACTTTGTGCCCAATGTCTCTTTAAAAGGACAAAAAGGCTTAAATGGAGAGGAAAGGGTGATTTCCTTATAGAAATATTATTAAATGACAGGCCATCGATTTTCTGCAGCTTTGCCAGACAAAGGGACGATTGGGGGATTTTCAATTTGCTTTTATAAGTTGTTTGTGCCGTTTTGTTTGTTGACACATTTCGCCATTATTAAATTTTATGCTTATTATTTTTAACGGATATCGAACTCTTTGTATTTTTAAATAAACTGTATTCTTTACGAGTCCTTTACAATCGGGAGTGTTCCTTAAACAACTGGTTGGTATTATTATTAGCAGTGGTACTATACAACAATCAAAACTGGGTTGAATCGTAGCTTAGTTTTACTATTATTATGATGTTAGTAATTTATAGGTGGAGATCCCAGTGCCGCCATACTTGCCTTATTTTCTGGCGGCCCTGGGATATCGGTTAAGTTAGTTATTAGTTTGCCAATAGGCAGGCAAAGGTTGAAAGTCATACAGCCTACTTAGAAATTATGTAAGTAAACTCAATTCATATTTCAGGATTATTTTTATACCACTAAGTAGGCAAACAAGTATACGGCCCACCTGATGGTAAGCCGTTACCGTAGCCTATGGATGCTTGCAACACCAGAACTATCACGCGCGCGTTGCCGACCCTACAGAAATCTCTTTACACCCTTTTTGAAGAACCCCATGCTGTAATCCATTGGTAAAACCACGGCGGGAAATTAGTATATTATTCACGAGCACACGAACGAATTCACTAGAAAAGGCATTGACAAATGCTTACAAAACAAAATGTTTAGGACAATAGTAACACCAGTAAACTTCGTTCGGAGCGGGCGCACGAAGGGAATCCACACCGCTATCCTAATTAAAAATTTACATTTTAAAAGGATGTTTTAATTCATTATTAAAATTTCGCGGTCGGAGTCGCTTTAACGCGAATAATTCACATAATTCACGTCAAATAACGTATTATCGCGCAAACGTACCTACGTTATACCTACCGACCTACGCCAAGTACCCTGCCATTGTTTTATTATGTAAACCACCCGAAAAGGTCTTTTGTCCCTAATTCTTTGGCCGGAATCTTTTCTAACTTTCGCTTGAATTATGGTGTTTAAACGTAATTACTTTCGACCCCTGACACTTCCACTGAAAGGGCATATTATTTGTTTTTTTTTATAACATGTAACATTGTTTAGTAACACTTTAAAAAGGGTAATAAGGGCATGTAAGGGTTATTTGTCGAGAAAAAAGCGACGGAATAAAATTTTAAGAGCGAGTTTTAAAATAGCTTGTGCTAGATAAGGCCCGGACATTGTGATTTTAATCATAGATCTGTAAATGGGACATCCATTCTATTCTCATTCTCAACGGTTTGGAATTGGAAATTCTTTTTTCGTATTTCAAATATTGAATTAAAGTAAAGTACGTGTGAATTTCTTCACTGTAATTCATGTACCCACTCTCTGTTCGGGATTTTCACCTGAATTGATTTGTAATATACTACTAGCTGTTCCCCGCGGTTTCACCTGCGTTTTCGTGATAAAAAGTACCCTATAATACTCGGTGATAATGTAGCTTCCAATTAGTGAAGGAATTTTTCGAATCCTACTGGTAGTTCCAGAGATTAGCCCGTTTAAACAAACACAATATGTAATAATAATTTGTGTAAGTATAATGTGTAAAATATTGTATGTGCTTGGAAGGGCAGAATTTGGAATGGTCCTAAAAATGTTAACATCTTTTTGTATACCATTATTTTACAAACAAATACTTATCTACTTACTTAAAAAAACAAACAAAAAACTCTTCCGCTTTATTATATTAGTATCGATTATAATTTCTAAATATTTAAAACACAGTTACTTGTTACTTATATGTACTTTCAAGACTATTTGCTTGCTATGTATAAGGAATAACCAACTAAACATAATTTTTTACTTTTTGTACCCTCATCATCATCTAGGACTCAAGTACAAGAATTACTACCTTGACACGAGCTCCCGTTTAATTAGAACTGATTTCATTCCATTTTCATCATAATAATTAATACAATATTACAAAAGCAGTCAATCACATAAAAGACAAAGCATTGCTTTACAATAATTTTACGAACAACGACTGAATTATTAAATTTTTACAGCTAGGTTCACTGGCCGCTTACAAGTTTTTTCAGTTCAAATTGATAAAAAAAAAGTTTCATTAAAAAAAAGGTAACTGATATCGGGGTAAAACTCATCGGCATGTAGATACCGGGAATATTAATATTGGAATGAGAGCTGGGGAGGTATTGTGGGAACCCTCGATAGGTTATCGTGTGCGAAAAGTTTCTTAATTTTTTTGTGGACAGCTTTGTTTATTTGGGGTAACGTTAAGTTGTGAATTCCATATTTATATTGACTTCGATTTTGTCGATAGCGGCTTAATTTTTTAAATAAATACCGAAGCAACCATGTATTGGCGTCGCCATTTGTGATCAAATATCAAAATTCTCTACTCATTTCTATTTTATTACAAGCTTTTATTTAACTTGCAATGTATGTATGTATGTATGTATGTTTGTTCGGGTGGTCGAAAGTCGAATTTCACCCACTTTCAGTGGTCGGATTGACTTAATATTTGGTATATATTAGTATATTGGATGACAATGCAGGTACAGTCAACAAAAAGTACAGTCCCCAAAAAAAGCATGATTATTTGAAAATGATTTTTTTATCAAAAACTTATATTCTATTAGTTTTATTCATAGATCTCTATCGATCTTTATGGTTTTACTGCTGAGTTTCTTGCCGGAAGTCTTCTCAGTTCAAGACAGTGTATTACGAATCGGTAGAAACAATTGTAACGTTCGTAAGTGCCTTATTAGGGCCTAAATTGAATAACGAATTTTATTAGTCTGTTTAGTGCGATTTACAACAGAATCGGCATAATTATCTTGTTTTTTTATTGATTCTTTCATCGAAAATAAATGACAAGGAATCCATATCGACATTTGGTCTGACTGTAAATCAACTAGTGTACAGTATATCTGTGAATGCATCTATATGGAAACTGCTCAAACTTGCGCAAGGTAACGTTGTTAACGCTATCACTCTATAATATTCTAGCTCTATGTCCGTAATATAAAATTAAAATTTCGAACAAATTAAGTTTACAATGATACTCCACATCACTCGACTTTCTTTTCACAGAGAGCAATTCTGAAAATCGCCTCCTAAGGCTTACCCCCCACTTGTTAGGGATTAAGGTATCCTTTTGTGGAAAATATTGCAGAATGTGCGTTTAATCTGGAACGAGAGGAACGCTCCGGTAGCTTTTTTGTAAGGTTTTTTTTTATTTTTATTCGAGATAATCTGGGAGCAATTTCGTCGGCGATCTCAATGTACGTCTGTACCGAAACGGTGTTCTGTTGCAATTCGCTCGTGAATACAAAGCTTAATGAGATGATAACTGCTGAGGGGTAGTGCGCACCTGGCTTTATGTTAGTTCCATTTTTGAATAAATTATGTTATGTTGCTTCTTTTTGTGATTAAGAAATAAATTAGGTGCGATGGAGGTTCGATGTGTAGGTATACTTATTTGAATGTGTTTAGTAATTAGTATTGGGGTCGAAAAGTGCTCGAGAAGTTTTCCGTGTTTACTCTTTTACTCTACCAAAGTCTACCATCTACCATATTTTTTTTTTGTATTTATTAGTATTGTTACCTACGTCAACAAATCTAAGAAGTCACTTTACATTTAATACCTAGAAATAAATTTAATATTATTACCTGAACACTTAATTTAACCTCATAAAAACTTCAGATTATATCACCTGAAAATCCTTATATTGGACAACAAATAATACAAAAACAGCATACAACACCGAACCGCCATAACTGGCACTAAAGCCATAACTGGCAACATCAATTCCCATGTGAAATTACATTCCCATGCCATTCCGCGACATAGCCGCAATGATAACGCGTATTAATTTGTACGATTTATCTCACATAATACCTCAGAGCGTAAAACGAGGAGGTATTCCTCATTAGTCAACGTGTAAATTATTAGCGACATTTTTATATTGGCGCTTCACGCAAAATACCTGTGGAACTAATTTCTCCCAATTTCAGATCTCAAAAATATGAAAACTTGAAGTGAAAATCTGTTACAAATAAAGAAATAAATGAATGAAACCCTATATCTGTTTTACAAAACATGTTCATCGAATACTAACCATATATCATTGACCTAGGATTCAAATCCAAGTGTCGATCTGGAATAAAATCTTGTTTAAAAAAAATTTTTGATGAAAGTAATGTTCTGAATCACTTTTACTAACTACCAAATTATTAAATAGGTACTTCTGGTATCATTTTTTTGCACATATTGTAATGTAACAATAAACATGATGTATTGGCATTATGTCTATAGTTTTATGATCTGTCAGCAGTCGTATCTCATTGGAGCAGTCACCTTAATCACTGCAATGTCGGGAGATGTCGGGTGATACGTATTGTATGTGCTGTCATAATTACATGTCCAAGTTATGTGATATAAGGTAAATATCTAAATTTATACTCGAATTAAGAACTATAATAGAGAATCGTATTGATATTAGGTATTATTTGTAGATATTATTGATATTACAAGATTTGGTATGAGCTAACACAGAATGTGTATTTTTATTGCCGCTATAATAACAGATAATAAAAAATTGGCCCAGTGCGAGTCGGACCATATTTTTTAAATTGTAATTAATCATAAAAGTTTTATTTATTTATTATAGCCCTTTATTCTGTATAGGCTACTTTCCTGAAAAAAACTATTTAGTCCGTCGTATACATTATAAAAAAATATTGGACACGTATTTTTTCTTTTGTCAATTAAACAAAAAATACGTATGGTTTATTCAAGTTCCGCGTGACGTCACGGTGTGGTACACATTTTAGGAACAAGTGACGTCACGAGCCTCCCGAACTTAGTCGCTCTTTATCTTTGTCAATTGTTAATGATTTGGTCAAACAAAAAATACGTGTCCAATATTTTTTGATAATCTAACTGACGGACTAATTGGAATTATTATTTTTTTACCCAGGAAACATCCCTATTGTGTAATTTAATTTGAGTATTTCATAATACAGGTCGTTGTTTTGGTCAGCGACGAGCGACTCAGGGTCGATAATACAAATGATACTGGTGCTAAAAAAATATTAAAAAAATACTTTGTTTTTTTTTTAATAATAAAAATAAAAAAATTAAAATTTTGAAAATCATTTAATAAGCTAAAGTGTAGACATAATACTCAACGGGAGTACGAGGGAGTAAAGGGGTGGGGCGATGGCGGCTTGCGCCTAGCTCTAGTCTGTGCACGTGCCTAGTAACCATACTTTGCGGTAATTTTATTTCAAATTGAATAAGGTATTTCTCAACATATTTACAGTATTTAATGGAATTAAGTCCATTTTTGGGGAATATATATTTTGTACTACCGCTCCTGGGTCGCTTGTCGCCGACCAAAATAACATCCTGTATATCGCGCAATTCAGCATGCATCTTGGTAAAGGTCTCCTCTGGCATCTTCCATTCTCCTCTATCACGAGCGACTCTTCTCCAGTTGGGCCCCAAAGTTAACTTCAACTCGTATTCCCATCTCATTTGTTGCCTTCCCCTATTTCGTCTGTCTCTCGCGTACCATTCAGTCACAATTTTGTTCCACATGTATATTTTTGATCTTAAAATGTGTCCTGTCCACCTCCACTTTTGCTTGCCAGATCAGAAACTTTTGTTCTAGCTCTTAATTGCTCATTTCTTATTCAATCTAGTTTTCTTATTTCATAGCTCTGGCAGTATTCAAGCTTATCTCTATGGTGTTTTTTAAGTACCCATCTTGATCAGCCATAGGAGTGCATGTGTTGAATACTTACCTTTTTATTGAAATACTTAGATTTCTAGAATTCATGACTTATTTCAATCATAAAAGTTACCTAACATCAAAGTTTATAGGCAAAACAAATGAGAGGTCAAAATACTGCTAATATTTGCGACATAAACAAAAATCCTTACAAATAACATTATATTAAAATGTCGCTACAAAAAGTTTCAACTTAGACTTAGACAAATATTAAAGCTTATACAAAGATACTTGAGTCTTACACGTGTATTGACTTGGCACTACATTACACAGACATTTAGATCTATAGACGCCTCTTAAATAGCTTAAGGCTTAAACATCAAAGTCAATCAGAAACTAATCTCAAAGCAAATAGCGATATATTTGCTTTGAAAATTACTATAAAAACAACGCTATATAGCTTTAATATATGACTTGAATATTATATTAATTGCTTTAGTATGTGTTAAGACAGTGGTTTTAAAAGCTTGAAATTGTTCTTTTAATGGTACTTTGCATACGATTAAACTGTATTTGAGTGGTATTGAGAAGAAAAATATGTTAATTGCTTCTTTATTGCTCTTAATTTGGCCATGATATGTACTTACAGACACCAAAGCAGATTTAAAGCATATAAATTATAATTAAATGTATCTTTTCGTCGTCAATATTACATGGATATAGAGTATATTTTTCTTGCGAAATAAACTATTCATGAAAGTAACAACGACATAGAAACATTTGTATTACCATTCACGCTCTAAATTCAATGACATAGGCGGATACAATTTGAAATAAAATTAGAGACATGCGATGTCTATAGGGTATGCAATCCGTGGCATTACAAGTCGACATTTTATTTTGATCTTAAAGTGTCGTGTAGTAAGAGTTGTCGTTGTATATCGGTTGTATATGTGTTGCATAGACAAACCATGCTCACTAAGATACACATACGAACGAAACGGCTGTAGGGCTATAGATTCGAGTCTATTGACGCAGTCCCGTCAAGCGTACCTGTGCCTGTCGTCGAGATAAGAAGCGGATAGGGTTGACACTTCATGATTTTTTCTTCAGGATATAAATGCATTTTTGTGCCTGAAATCGTACTTGAAATGTACATCAAATATCGTAAGAAAAAAAACTAAGAATAGTTCTAAATGGTGTAAATGAAACTTTAAATAACGACATTTATATCTAACCACTGCAGGAGAATATAGTAATACATTATTTGTCAAATACTCGCTAAAAACGGTTTGTCAAAAACAGAAGTAAATAGTGACTGTTTCAGACTCGCGAATAACGCAGCAAATTGGTATTCAAAACGTGAAATACGTTTCCATATGCATACGATGTGCAAACGACGCAAATTTTAGATTATTTTATTTTAACACCGCAAAAATTTTTACGCAAAAGAAAAACTGTCTGGGCACGGAACTTACTCATGTAGTTTGTTATATTTGCTATGATTTTTATTAGTTTTTTTATATGTAATAGATTATTTCAGAATTTTGGCTGGTCATCTCTGATGGTTAGGTACTCTAAGTTTTTTTTTTAATAGCAATGGAAATATTTTTTCATGTTGCCATAAATTACAACCAAATAAATAACGTGACAACCCTAAGTAGCAATCTAGGCGACCGAACTGGATCTCCGAGACGCGCGCTATAAGCATGGTACATAACGTCATATTTCGTATATAGCAGGGTGTGGTGACGTCACAGAACCATGTAGATACGTATGCCTGAGATCACTTCTATCCCCTATTTGATGGCTTGGATTCAAATATAGATGTTAAGCAATAAAATGAAGGTGGAATGGATCTTTATGTCAATTGTGTTTTAGATTTTATTTTACACTGGATTCGTGATGATCTAGAAGGAACAATATGTTTGGCATTCGCTAATGACAATAATTATATCGTAGATAGAAGGCGATGCTAGCTTAGTGGTAGTGACGTCATCGGACGTTCGAATCCTACAATGAGCTTGAGCTTACTGCGAAGGAAAACATCGTGATGAAACCATAGCACGGCGGTAGGGTACTTTGTAGTACCCATCTGGCTGGCTACCACACTCATGTTGAAAATCTGTCGCCATGACCCAATCGGTTGGTGGCGGTCAGCTGCACTTAAGAGCCAGTTCTTTCTAGGCTTTGTTTGCTTACCACCGTCGGCCACATCATCACTTACCATGATGGATTGCAGTGAAACACAGATACAGTAAAAAAAGAAATAGAAGTAAAACGAAGGGAAGACCAAAGATCAGCGTGGACCAAATACACTGTCCGGACGCGATAAACTTAAAAACTACTGAACAGATTTTCATACCGTTTTCACCAATGGATGGAGTGATTCATGAGGATGGTTTAGGTGTATAATTAATGAGTATATTGTAAAAATTGCCTGAAATATGGCAATGATTATTGAAGATGTCGGAAAACATCGTGCTGTGCGTATAATACTACTCTGCTACCCATGCGAAGCCAGAGCGCGTCGCTTGTAATAATTCCCATTCCAAATCTATTATTTCTCCGTTAAATAACAAACAAACTAAACATTAAGTTATTTAAGTAAACAACTTTGTTGAATGAAAGTTCATTGAAATCATTCATGTTTGGGAATTCGGGAAACGTTAAAAAGGAAGACACGTTCTAAATATAATTACTTATGAAAACAACATGGAGTTATTGTACTTTCCGTCTCTGTATTGTATACGCAAGTTATAATGGAGGGGAAAGTTTTAAGGAAGTTATAAAGTATTTACAAATCACCTCTATATAGCTGTTGTACCACAATTCATTTTTTCACGAAGTCTCTGCAAAGAAGCTTACGCAAACATGGCCCTATTAAGTACCTATTACCTATCACAACTATAGGACAAAGACAATAAAAAATATTACATAGATTTTTGTTACCATCTTGTAAAAAAGAGATTTATTTCGTTTTTTTTTATAGATTACTGATAGATTTTATATACGAGTATTCTCTTTATTTTTTCTCATCCTAATCTCGAAAGTGTAGCTACTAGCTAACTGTCGTATGCGAATGAAAAATGTTACACAATAATAGAATTAGCACCATATCAGTAATATACACGGTAGAAACCTCTATATTTACCCAATAGTTAATAGTTGCGAACAAAAGTTGTGACATGAAAAACCTATCAAGCCAGAATATTTGATATATAATGTAAAGTTATTTTATGATACGTTAGATTTTTTCGACCGTTGCAAAGTTTTGGGTTCGATTCCCGGTTTCCATTAGCAAAGTTTACATGTTTCTAGTCAGGGAGCTTCTATATTAGATGGTTTCTGAGAAATATGTATTCTTGAAATGAAATTAAATGAAATGAAATTAAATGAAATGAAATTAAATGAAAAGAAATGAAAAAAAATGAAATGAAATTAAATGAAATGATAAAAAATGAAATGAAATGAAAAATATTTATTCTTGCGCGCCATTCGACGCAAATAGAACTAAAACACAGATAAGTATTAATATTTATACTATTTATAGTTTATAATCAGTAATCACAACACAGAAGTTATTGGCTACTATTTTAGCTACCACGAGAATTACAGGTGGCAACACCGCATAAGCCTTCCGCCATCTTTGATAAAGCCAACTTCCAATTTAATAATAAACATACATCTCTAAGTAATCCTTATGGGATTTTAGTAGTTCTTATGGGATATGCTGATGAATTGTGTGATTTGGAGTTAGGTATTATTATTTAAGTATCAAATTCTAAAAGTATATTATTAAAAACCTAAATTAAGTTTTCATTTTGAACCTTATGGTAGATATCAGGTCTAGGCTGGATACTGCTGAAGAGAAACCGTAAGCAGTGGCGTATAAGATATCTGCTATTGGATGATCATGATGAAAAATGGAATAGCAAAACTGCATAAGTCCAAAGAGGTCTTAAAACAGCAAAGCATGCAACCCACGAAGTCAATTCTAACCCGCCTCACATGTGACTCGTTAGAAACGGAACACTTAAAGAGAATGTACGACGAAGTGGGTCGATAGTTGAAAGTGTTCACCAATTTGTACGAAAAATACCCCTCGGAAACAATGTAGGGACACAGAACGCCTCAGTGAAAGGGTACGCAGATGTAGTACTTTATAGATGAGCCAGGAAAGCATATCTGACAGATAAAATAACAGTTTGATTAGTTTTTTCTAACGGTGACAAATGATGCCGGTGCGAAAATAGTTGCATTCTTTGACGTCACACAAAACAGCCAAAAGGTTGAATTGAACTATCAAATTAAGACGGATAAAATACTAAGATACAATTTCTAAACATTAATAAGGCTATGCTAAGTTGTATCAAAAATTGCTGCTTTCAGATGAGATTAACTGATAGACTAAGCTATCGCTGAAAGCCTCTCAGATAGCAAAGACATTTTCCCTGATAAAAGAAACCTTAATTGAACTTGAGGCCTTGAAGTCTACCAGTTTGAATTTGCAATAAAATTTTACAAGGTCGTTCTAGGATTCAACGACATCTGTGTCCCTATCAGTAATGAGAGCTTGCCCACTCGTTACACGGCCTCTTTGTGCGTCTGTTTCCGTTTTCAGGGCCTTTGAAAACTTTTTCCTGCCAAAAATATCCAAGTGTAAATAGTATCCGAGAGAAATTGTAAGAAATCTTGAGTGGGCACCATTTTTTGGTGGTTCAGCAAATACTTTGTCTTTTGTGTTAAAATGTTATAGCAAATATCTCAATAGTAAATTTTTGTTTCTTCGTTTTGTAATTGTATTTGACTAATTATCTTGCATTAAATGATCTTCGAAAAACTTTGATGGTAGAAATTTTTGATGGTAAATTTAATGACATATTTGAGATGATAGTTAAGACCGAAGTCTGAACCGAACCCTTAAAAACTCATAATGATGACAACTATAAAAAATATAATAAGGCAATGTCAATATTTACCTACTAAAGCGATATTTACAAGAGTCCTCCCCTCTTTCCTATTAAATCACCCTTCAGGGGAGAAAGGGGATTATTGGCGTAAATGATTTCCGGCTAGATCGAAAGAAGATTGAGATATGTCGACTGAAATAGAACGGTAGAATTTATTTATAATACTTTACGTCAAAAGTATTGGAAGGGTAACGATTTAAGTGATTATTTTTGCTTCGGTTTGAAAATGCATAAAAATGTTCAAGCATAATTCAATATATTGAATCGGATTACCGATATGCTTTAGGCATTTCAGAGCCTGTCATGATAAAAATTTGTAAATCAACCAACTCAAAAAATGATTTAAAATGTATATGCCAGAAATATTTTTTAAAGCTGTATCATTTACATTTAGAATATAAATATTTACAAATAAATAACCCTCACAAACCATCGCAACAAGCAGCCTTAACACAAAGAGTTCACTGCTAGTTTGTTTGACGAAAAAAAAGAAAAAGCACCAGCCGTCAGTCAATCACAGTTCGGTAAAGTGACGGTGCAAATCCGAGCGACCAATAATTGGCATGCAGCGTCCACGGTCCATTGCATGCTGGAGCGAATAGGTGAAACCTTTTTTCTTTTTGCTTCTATAACTAGCAGGCAATGAAACTGAGACACTGACGATGGATTTGTACCTGAGGATTCTATTTATTGTCAATGGGTGCTTTTGCAGTTTGATCTAGGTGTTTTGTAAAGGAGGAATGTATGTTTTGCTGTATTTTCTTCATTTACATGCTTAAGGTCATATCCGCCATTAAAACCTTGAAATCGTTAAGTGGAACTTCAAAATCCATCTTTAAAAGATTGACCTGTTGAAACTACTGACATCACGTACCTATCAGCTTGTTCAATTCTTTGAAGTACATATTTTGCTCTGCAACTACCTTATATCTTGTGTCGCTCAAAATCTGACAAACAATAGTTTAGTTCCATTGCACACAAGTTTAAGCAGATCAAGACCTCCGTAAATATTCACAAACTCTTTGGCAAATGTTTCAGATACCATGTGCTGTACTGTACTGAGTCGACACCTGATCCAGCGTGAATAAAAAGCAACACCAACAAAGGGTATCGGATCGCAATTTTAGCACGCCACACCTACTGCCATGTCCCGACGTTTGCCCGACTCTGAAACTGGGTTGTCAATGGGCTTTTACATTTTTAGGTCAAAGCTTTACTATTTCGAAGGAGGCGAAATTGTTTTAGTTATTGCTGCAGCGAAGTATGTAGCTGTATTTAACATGCAACATAGTTCGTTGTACCAATTAAATTCACCGGGCTCAAATATGCAAAACTACCATCTTTCTCATTCTATATGTCAATGAGTGCGACAGATATACCTTTAATTAGTACCTCTAACATTAGTCTTTTAGAAACTTGATTCACTTGGCAGTGAATAAATAGTTTTGGATTTTTGGATGCATCTTGACGTCATGTCCGAACTTGCCACTTAATTTGTGTTGGAGTAGTTAATACTTCTTATAAGTTTCCAGCGGTCCAGAGATAGGAGCCGGGAAGTCAGGCTACTGAACTTAAATTTTTGGGGCATCTAGTGCAATTTGATCCTACTTAATGATCAGTTAAGAAGTCTTTAGGTGTTACTGACTTGATATTTTTTATGAATAGAATATGTTTTATTCAAAAATTGCAACATATACAGCATAAAGTGATGACAAAAAAACTATAACGTGCTATTTGATAAGTCAGTTTACAATATCAAAATAATGGTGATGATTCTGTCGTAAATCGCACTAAAGTAATTTTAGTCATATAACATCTCTTTCTTACAAACATTATTGAAAAAGGATAGAACATATCCAATCATGAAGCAAGATTATTGCTTACTGTATTCAATGCTGTCAAATTAGTCTTTGCCGTCTTAATTTGCTGGTATTTAGACACAACCGCGATAGATGGCGACTAAATTTATATTTAAAACAAGCATTGGACTAATTTGACTATCTAAATTTCTTACATCCTTTTCTTATGTACTGTTCTGAGACTTAGTGAGACTAAATTAGTTTAGTTTTAAACAACAGAATCGGCACTAATATAATTATAAACTATTGACATTCATTGATTATTATTGATCTTAATTTAAATTTTAATAAAAAACACCATACATCATATCAGCTGTAAAGGTTTTCGTTAGTATAGGCACTTAATACAAAAAAATCATTCAGAATATGATCACAAAATCGCAAATCGCAACTCAGTGCCTAATTAGTAAAAGTTTGTTTACGAGCCGTCTGTTTCTATGTAGTCCCCAATTTTTTATCCTCGTTATACATAAAAAAATAATACCCCAAGATTGCTATGACCATTAGATTTGTAAAAAAATACACAATATAATGTTTGTCACACACATGACACTTAGGGTGACAAAAACCAGTAAAACTTGACCCACTCTCCCCATTACTGGCTTATGCCATAATCTAAGCATGGGATGAGAGACCAGAGTTCATAATTACTTGGACAACAATAGTAGCTATATGGTAAGCACGTGCATGGCACGTGTAAGGCATGGAAATAATAGTTTGGGTGTTGGTCGGGCGATGGTAAGTATCTGTCAAAAAAATTAAACGTGATCGTGAAGTTTGATAGTTTGTGAATTATTTTGAACAAATAAATCAGTTCATTTGATTTATTACATGAATAATGAAGACATATAAGTAATCATTTTATTTATAGAGATGTTTATTGATTGTTCAAATAATTTTGCTAAATAAGAAATTTAAAACCGTTGCAGTCCATATCACAAATTAACAGAATAAACATCAACGGTATTTGTTTAATTACGCCTCTCGTATTACCAGCTGTTAAGGTTGATAATATATGACACATGAAATTATTTCTGCGAAATTCAACAAACGGTGCACATGTTCCGATTTCCAGTAACAGATCCTGAGAAAACTTCGATTTTTTGTCAACTAAATTCTTTTGGACTTTTGTTGTTTTAGTCCTCTTTTGAATGAAACTCCTTTACTAGGTAATATTTCCTTGGTTATTAATTTCAAATATTAGCGTATATTATTTTTCTCTGCACATTGTCTTTTCATTAAAGGATCCATTTTCCTTTCATATTTAATTGAAATGTAAGTAAGTCCAAGTCACACGAAAATCGGTATGAGGTACCGAGATTTTAATAAATTTCTTGTTTGGTATTCATTTGCGAAATTTAATTTTGTATTGTGATACCGTGTTTGTTTCATCAGAACATTCAATTGTTTTCCCTTTGATGGATTATCCAAGGATAGGAATCTAAATAAAAATACTAGGAATATAAAAGAGTTCTATCAAGATTCCTACATTCTAGGTCCCGTAGTATGAGTGTTAATGTTTTTTAATTTATTTATTTGTATAAAATAAAAATACACCATTTTCTTGCGAAATAAATTATTTGATTGAATTTTCTCCCTATTAGGACAGGAATTTTACTTGATGGAACGTATTCCTCCTCGTGGTCAAATGTTCAGTGGTTAGGCTCTGCGTTGGTGAATTTGATTGATTAATGCATATAAACCCGTCCTAGTTTCTATGTTAAAAAAAGTCCTATTTATACAGTACAAAATTTTCTAAAAATATAAAAACACCTTAATTTTTTAGTTTCATATAAATGAAGTGTTTTCGCACGTAACACGAGCAAACGTGAAAACGGCCAAGTCCTTTACACAAACAATGACAGTAACAAACACATGGGACCCACGAAAAGGGCACACTGTTTGCACAGAGCGGTATTATTTGTTTTCCAACGAACCCCCGTTGCTCTGTGCTCGCGGTTAATGCGGCGCGCGGGTTGAGTGGTGTATAAACTCGTTCGGACTTTCATTTTCATTAGCACAGAGGGCGCTAGTGTCGTAAAGTGGCCGGTGACGGTTACTTACTTACGTGTAACTGTTTTAGTTTCGAATAGGAAACGGCTGTGGGAATTTCTTGATCAATTTAAATGATACATAATTCACGTTTTTTATTACATATCACATAAAAAGGAAAGGAAACACGTAGTGTTACTTTATAAGAATTCGTATAAAGTACTGTTTTGATGCCACCGGCCGTATCTCAGTCCCGCTAAAATATTCTAATCGACTTTCAAAGTCAATTTAAAATGTATTTTTCCATTCAAGGTTTAAAACAACTTAATTACCCGGGAAAGTTTCGTAGCACTTTAATCTTTCCGGAAAAAATGAAGGTTGGTAAAAAGGTGAAAGCAAAGTAATAATTAACTGAAAATTGTTTTCCAAAAGTGATATATTTGTGAAGGAACTTGGCCGTTGACACAATTTAATAATAACAGGTTCGGTCGTTCGTGTTTGTTTGTGTTTTAGTAGAATTACCGGTATTATCGGATTTTCTCATGAAACTGTTTACGATACGGTTTATTTATACACAAACTAGCTGTCCCCCGCGGTTTCACTCACGTTCCCGGGATAAAAAGTAGCCTATGTCCTTTTCCATTCCATAGACTATCTGCATGTCAAATTTCATGATGATCCGTTGAGTAGTTGAGGCGTGAAGGCGTAACAAACAAACAAATAAACAAACTAACTCACTTTCGCATTTATAATAGTTAGGATTACGCACATAGCTATCAAAATATTAAATTCATTTGTATAAAGATTCATGAGATCCCTAGAAAAATAATTTACCAGCAACATATTAATTTAGGATAAAATATTTAGAAAATAACATAAGTATGCAAAATGTGAGGACCAATTTCATCATTAGAATAAACTATAAATTATGGCTGAATAACATGTACTCCATCGATGTTCTTTACAAATAAGAGAAGGTACAAAAATGGACCAAAAAATTAAGCGGCAAGATCCATATTATTAATCTCTGATCAACGAAAATCCACTGGTAGAATATGCCTAGAATTCGATTTTCAAATTTTGCATACTCACTTTCCACTAGAGCCCCCTCTATTGTACAGACTATTTTAAATATGGAATAGTACTTAACTTACTAAGATTCCCATTAGATTTTCAAATCCATAAATGATTTTTCAATAAACGACATAACTGGCCGAAAAAAATACCTTTGAATGTAACAAGTAATCCTAACAAGTTTATATAGGTAAAAGTTCAGGACAGGGCGGAATATGTCGGGACAGGGAGCAAGACAGGACAGGACAGGCACATCGTTACGGCCCGGAAAGGGTGCTTCAAGCGAATTTAATATATTTCCCGATACTGCAAAAGAAATTAAATAATTGTACTGGATGTGACAAAGAATTATTGTAAGGGAACTTTGAAATTTATTTTAATCGAGTATTGTTATTAGAGTAAGGGATAAGCAAAGATCAAAAAAGTCGCAAAAAAATTATGCATCGAAATATTTTTAAATGAATGAAGGGTTATTAATAAAGTAAAGAATAAACTGTGCATCCTTACTAATAGTACTAACTACAGAATGTTCATGAAAATTGGCAGAGGCGTAGCTTGGACCAGATATAAATATACCTACAACGTGTTTTAGATGCTAAATCGTTGAACGATTTGTTCAGAATAGACTACTGAATCGATTTATGTAACTTTAAATATCTATATTAAAAGTTACATGAATCGATTCAGAAAACGATTCTGAACAAATCGTTAAATCGTGTTTTAACACGTTGTATAAATCTTGTTATCTCGGGGCAGTGAATTAAGTCGTACACAGCAAGTAGAAAAATATAACAATCTTATTCAAATAAAAATACAAACTAAGTACGTTCACCACACCTGAGCTAAGCGTCTCATCCAGTATCTTTATAACAACGTTCATAGAGATTATGGAGGAAGCCGAGTGAGAAATTTCAAAATAAATTCCGTACAGAACTGGCACTTATTGACAGACCCTTCTGCGCATTAATTTAGCTTATTTTTTGCTCTAAACCCTTCACGTCGGGATAAAATGAATTTTAGATAAAGGGTATTTGTAATAAATCGAACGGGAAGGTCATTTATTAAAATACTATTTGATTGGAGTGGAGAGTGATAATTATTGTATTTTGTATTTCGAATTTAAGTCTTTTAAATTTGGAACCATTTATATATAAAGGGTGGCTATATAAAAATCTTGTAATTAATTGCCCCTAATGATTTTATTAACTTTATTATTACTTATTTAACCCGTTGGTTCTCGCGAGGGACGCGCGTCCTATTATGTATAACAATTGATGTCATTGTTATATTTTTAACCGCGAGCCAAGCTATTAACAAAGGCTTTGCGTGCAAAAAAAACTATATGACAACCATAAGAAAGAGCAGCATTATGCAATGACACTAGCTTTTTTAATCTAGATCATCTCAAAAAGACAAGACCGTCCTATTCCGTAGTAAAACACCTTAAATTATGTAGATACGTATCTGAATTCCAATAAAATCGCAAGAAAACCACCTCTGAGGCTATATTACTTCTCCACCAATATTACATTCAACCAATATTTGTCAAAGGTCCAATCACCTCTACAAGGCATGTAGGGCGGGGCAGCGCCGAATTGAAAGGAAATGGGTATAGGTACTTAGGAAACCACGACACATGCGATTGTGGCTTTTATTTTTACTACAATAAAGTTTAAACTGCTGTGGTGATGTTAAGGCTTAAATTCTAATAACTTAGATAATCTAGGGTTTTAGATTAAGATTGGAACAGTTTGACTTTATCAGTGAAACTAGTGATTGACTAAGACTTTGCTTATTGTTTATTTATTTAGATTTGATGGCTAGGTTTTGACTTAGGTATCTATCTTATCTTAAAGGTGCACTTGAGAGCCAGTTCCCTTTAAGATTTGTATGATTAACACTTTATTGGAAGATAGCGATAAAAAAAATACATAATCAACTTCAAAAAAATTTACAAAAAAATATGTTATAGAAAAAAATAACACTGGATATTCTGTACTTTTGCACCATTGCTTCTTCTGTGTACCTTTGCAATCTGTAATCATAATACAATTGTACGTCCGTCCGCCTGTAATAAAATATGTCCCCTAATATTAGGAACTAATGTCTCTTTCAAATAATAAACCGACATGCAAAACATTGTAATTTTATTGTTTATTGCATAAAATAGGACCGTGGGAGCATTTCTGATTTGAACAGGTTCTTGGCAACCATTCATAATGTTACCAACATTATTAAACCCGGTATTTTGTTAAAGGATATACTGGAATTGGCCTACCCCACCTACATTTAACAATCGTGCCTTTGAGTTTAAGTTACACCCTGTAACTACGTATAGGTGGGGGAAAGTACGCCCTTCAGATAATTATAAGTTAAGTCTACATTACTTATGTTAGGTGACTTAACGCCTTGTCTAAGGTCCAGCGCAGACGACAGACCGCACCGCGGCGAACTTTTGAATCTGTGAAAATATAACTTATACAATTCTAAGCAGTAACGCACGACGAGCAAAAAGTCCGGCGCACAAACACAGACTTTTTGTGAGTCCGTCGTCTGTGCTGCACCTAAAGGATACAACTTTAGCTATAAAGGATTTTTGGATTTATAATCGAAAGGAAATAAAAAAACCTCATAAAAAATTTGGAAGCGTGAACGATTGAATGGTATGAGTAGATGAACATGATTACTTGGTAGATTATCAAGCAGGGCTTAATGTGGATGAGAGTAGTGCAGGACCAGAAAGAATAGGAGATAAGGAGTGGAATGAAAGTGAGAAGGCACAAGGGTGAAGGTTCGCTTATACTAGATGTAACGAAAAGGGTGTATAAATCCGAAAGGGATGAAGACTACATCAGGTACAGACTATCTATAAAAAGTTTCAACTGATAGATTACTCAAAAATTCATACCAAATTTTTGCATCCAAGTTTATTGAATTAAAATCATAACCAACATGTCACCGGTGAATGAGGGTTATAATCATTTTGCGTCTCTTGCTAATATTAATAAAAAAAAACTCTTCCGCCATCTGTGCGCCTAGTACCAAAAAGTGGATTTCTGTTATGGATATACACTTTCCGTTTCTGTATAGCAGTGGTTGTATAGAGTGACCACTTTGATCTTAACTTGGATACATTCCGATATTTAACAACAGAGACATCGATGTAAATGTCATCAAAAGAAAGCTATCGAGAGACATTTATCAGACAGGGAGTTTAGCATGAAGAGCCTACTTAAAGGCATTGTAAATAATGCTGAAAAAAACTCTTCCTGCGCGCGTATTTACCGTCAAAGGTCGATCTGAAGCTGAAATAATTCTCATTGGAGTAAGTCGGTATCGAAGGGGCGGGGGCGAGGGGTGCGGGGGCATATTATCACGTAACAAATTGGTTTCTGGTACCTTTGTTCGACTCGGGCCCTGCGAGACGAATGACGATGTACCGATAGAAGATGTATGTAAATTGCATTATTTGCATATTTGTTTTTAACAATTGAGTACAGCAAAAAAGTTTCTTTTCATTAATGTTTTTCTTAATTAATTTAATACGAATATATCTAGTGTGATAATTAGAAATTCTCAGTATTCGTTGTCAGCAATTTGTTACATTGTAATAAGCGCAAATTTTAATCTGAAGCTTAAATTAGATTCTGCAAACATTCTAGATATTGTTATAATACCGAGATACAGGTTTTTATGTGAGAATTAACTTTGAAGCGGCGCATGTTTAAGTTTTCAAGTGTTTTGACGAGCTTTTATGCGGGCAACTTTGCCTACAGGTGTGTTTGATGGGACTTCTAAATTTAATCTGTATTATTATGAATATGCGTTAATTATAACGCAAGGAGGGCTCTTCAAACGTTAAACTTTAATATTACTTTGTGGACTAGGTTTTTCCAGGTACATGCTGCATTTGATTTTGACTTACTTGGTTGGTAGAAGGTAGGTTTCTTGGAAATTTGATGTTAGAGTATCTCTACGTTACCTGCAAATAAAATAAGGAAAAACATGTAAAAAAAAATTGTCATAAAAATATTTATTCAACAATCTATTTATTTTTCTGCCTACAGTACACAGCTAAAACCCACCTACTTAACATGGAACAGAAAAAGATTCTTTTGTAAGACGCATTTCAAGAGTAAAACCTATTGAGACGCACGGTCCCTTAGTGTATTTACCTTTTTTGTACACCGTACTTGTATTATTGAACCTCGGTTAGGTGCCGATGATTTAATACCTTTTTTTTTCTATTGTACGGTTTATATGATATGATACAATTTCTAATAATTGTAGTGTATTGATATAGTGTCAATTTTTTTTTAAAATGGATTTAAAAAAACGGGTTGATTAAGTAAGTATGTATACCTAATAGGAAATATTGTTGTGTTTTGAAATCGAACATAAATAAAAGAGTCCAAAAATTTAGTAAATAGTTCTAAAAATAGCCTAGCAGGTTAGGTAGGTTCTTGCAGGTAGTTTTTCTCAGTTGAAAGCCGACTTCTGAAACAGTGGTAAGCTTCGACTTTCGTAAGAGGCTCCTTCCTAGGGTCTGAACTGAATAAACATCTTTGACTTTGACTTTATGAAACGAACATTGTAGGTTCTCACTGTATAGTGTGTATTTCTTCTTATTATTATTGCCTAACAATCCAAAAACAGAATTTAATTGAAAACACTGAAAAATCTAACAAAGCCGATATTAAAATTGGATCAATCTACAGTAAAAAAAACATACAACAAATTAAGAACATCCAACATGACCTACTTCAAAATAAAAACGAATTAATTAAATTTCCAATGAAATAGAAAAATAAGTAGCAAATAAACAAGCGGACGTTAAATTAAAGGTATGCTACCACTTTCAAGCTAAGCGATCCTTTACGTCTATTTAAGCATTCCAAAGTAAGTCGGGCAAAGCTTTGTTGCAACAATTGGCCTGCGAAACCATTCCGCAGGGATCGGCTTGAACAAATAAATCAGCCGTTCATTCATTCACTCACTCGTTCACGGGTTACTTAGCTCGTTCGACCGCTATGGACAGTGACCTGTTAAGTTACATACCCGCTACAAAGGGAAGTTTATTTACAAATTAGCTAAACATTATTATGTTTAACAACCGTTGTTTCCTTGTTGGTATTTTTTTTTGTCACAGTGTATTGATTTTAGAAAAAAATATATTTGAGTTTACCATTGTTTAAAGGAAAAGTATACTTCCTCAAAAGAAATGTGCACTACTTGAAAAAAACCTCGATTTATTTTGTCTCTACTGTGTATAGTATAGCGAATAGTATGTGTACTAATGCCTTTTTGAGCTATTTTATAAAGCTATTAACTGCGGATTATTTAAAAATGACCTGTTTACTCATAGAACAAGTTTTACGACAATATTTATAGATCAGTCACTCCCCATGGTAATTTAAGAACTTTGTTATCCTTTTTTCTAAAACTAAAGCTATTACTTTGCAATATTCGTCCACGTATGTCTAATCTAATTCCAACGCCATTATTTAACCACGTAAGTCCAAATGACCGCACTTATCCCGGTCAGTTCCATCGAGCCGTGCGGAATCATTCACCCGGTCACACGTTCACAGCTCACCCATTCGTTCATTCATTCACTTTGATGTCGTGGCGCTGCTCTGCACGCACTTTACGCCCAATGCACATTGTTATAAGCATATTATGAAATGATCTTAATTTTTTCTAAAAATAAAAGTGGGAAAATGAGGTCGTATGAAAGTCTGTTCAACAGATGTATAACTACTAAAATATAGACCTTTCGCAATTTCCTAACCATACCTGATCATCCGTCCTGGTCAGGGTCCGTAATAAGGACATTCGTAGGAGAACGAAAACGACGGACATAGCTCGTAGAGTTAGTAAGCTGAAGTGGCAATGGGCAGGCCACATCGCCCGAAGAACCGATAACCGCTGGGGAAGAATGGTTCTCGAGTGGCGACCACGTATTGGAAAGCGCCGAGCGGGACGACCTCCCACCAGGTGGAGCGACGACCTGGTCAGTCGCTGGGCGCCGCTGGATGCAAGCGGCCCAGAACCGTTCGAAGTGGAAATCAATGGGGAAGGCCTATGTTCAGCAGTGGACATCCATGGGCTGATATGATGACCTGCAGGGCGATTGTCAAACGCTCTCGTTTCCGTGAAACCGATAGCGAGGGTCTCGTAAGTTGTTATAATTTTGGTTTTGTGTAACTTTTATGCCAAAATAGTCACCGGCTTCATTTGAAATAAGTTACTTGTAATAGTTTTCAATTTTGCTATCAATTGTGTTACGTAATATCCAAATTATAAAAAGTTTTGAGAGCCTCGCTATCGGTTTCCCGATAACGAGAGCATTTGACAATCACCCACCTGATCATCAATTCATCACCTCCTTTGCCATACTAATGCTTCATTAATATTCTTCCATAGTCTATGATTGCTTTGACAAATCATTATTTACGACATCTCTGCAATCTATCTATCTAAAGTATCGTCAACAAATAAAAATAAATGATGACATAATACATTGACGTTGAAAACATCATGAAGGAAAATTAAAATGTTGGGACATTTTGACTATCGTTATAAAATATTGGATCGTGTTTAGGATTCCGTAACCAACGTGCCACCGGGACCCTATTACTAAGCCTCCGCTGTCCGTCCGTCTGTCTGTGCCAGTGGGCTGTATCTCATGAACCGTAATAGGTAGTCAGTTGTTTTTTTTACAGAATGTGCATTTCTATTGCCGCTATAACAACATAAAACATAAAAATACAAGAAACATATTTACGGAACACTTCGTGTGCGAGTCCGGCTCGCACTTGGCCGTTTTTTTTAATACTTTTTCCGAGAATTTATTATCGTCCGCTACGAGAGGTAACTAATCTAATTTTAACATGATTAAATCATGCGATGGAATCACACGGGTGATGCCGTTATGTAACATCTAAATATAGTGTTTTGGCAAAATGTCTTTTTATTTTCACTGGTGATCTATAGAATTTTACAGCCAAAAAATAGATGACTGTAGTGAAATTGACATTGAAAACCAAAACCTCACTATTTTACTACACCAATCTCATAGATAGATAGATAACTTTTTATTGTACACCAAAAAAACAAAGAAAAAAAGCACCTACATAAAATTAATTACACAGACCGAACTCTCGCTCGCTCACTCTATAATATTCTAGTACAGTCGCTCTATAATATTCTAACTCTATGATAAATTTAATATTCGCAATTCTTTTTTCGAAACAAACAGGTAGTTAAAACAAAAGTACTATGAATAAACAAACAATAGCGTGATATCCCATCGCGTGTAGGTACAAATGTTCAGGAAACGTTGTTTATAATATGCCTAATAGCATTCTTTGACAAATGAACTTACACTTTAGTCGCAAACGCGTAATTAGTAACTGGATTCTCGTGATTGATATTCATAATCATTTGGATTTCTAAATTATGATTACTTAGTTTATTTATACTTTATAGAATTTAAGCGTTTAATTTGATGGACAAATGTGTGTTGTGTGTGATTACCCTAATTTAACTTTGCCGTAGTTTGGTAAATAAAATTGATTCATGTCAATTTAACTAACTCCTGAAATATCTACTGACTATTTTTTTACTATGTATAGGTCTGTATTTGACCACAATCTCACCGTGGTAAGTGATGATGTGGTCGAAGGTGGTAAGCACACAAAGCCTAGAAGGAACTGGCTCTCAAGTGCACCTGTCGGAACACACCGATAAGTGCTTGGCGACGGATATTCAAATTGAGGGTGGTAGCCAGCCAGGTGGGTGCTACAAAGTACCCTACCACCGTGCTATGTTTTCCTTCAACGAAAGCACATTGCAAGATTCGAACCCGGGACCTTCATCTCGACATTCAACGTTACTACCACTGAGCTATCATCGCCATGGCTTCCGTGGCGTCTAATGGTATTAATAGGTTAGAATATCGGCTTACAAATTTCGTTTTTACACAATATAACATTTATTTTTAATCAAAAAATTCAATTCAAACTTGAACCAATTTATGTTTTCATAAAATACCATGTTGACCATTAATTAAAGCATAAAACATCATCTTATGGGAAAGAAAACTTCACGACCATAAAAATCTCATCTGACATCGAAACAACAAAATACATGCCATAGTCAGGTATAATTAGCCCAAAATACAAGTCAACAAATCAAACCCACCGCACCGTGGTACAAAACTTGATGGGCGCTGGACAAAATTATAAGATATAAATTAAACAATTATTTTCCAAACTCGCCGTTCCGAACCGCGGGAGCTCATAAAAAGCAGTTCACAATAGACTATAAATATTTTACAAGTAATTATAATGAAAAATTGCCTCAAAAGAAACACTAAACGTTTCCGGGTAAGGTTTTGAATATAAATTAAACTGTTATATCTGAGTGAGGGGGTTTAATAGAATCAATTTGTAATTGGCTATTGTTGTAGTGATTTAGGTTATATCATTTAGGATGTCCGGTGTACCGTGGAGATATTGATGCGTAGCGATATATCGGCCCACGCATTACATCGATTCCGATAAGTAATGCGCTAATTTATAAGAATTATCAAAGCTTTCTCGAAATCTGTTCGGCTTACGAATCAAACGTAAATAAATATTATTTTCAAACATCATGTTGAAAAATTGTTTTAATATTTCTGTCACTTTCTAACGTCATATAACAAAAAGAGCCAAAGTTACCTTAAACCCTGGGTTTCGGCTTAAACCACCTCATGCAATAAAACAGTAACAGACTTGTTCTAGCAGCTACAGTTGAGAGCGGCTTTGTAAAGGTCGACAAAAATTCACTCACTGACAGTAATTAAAAGCACTGTATTATTTTTTATTACATGCCACTATCAACTGTCAAAACTTCACACGTGTTTTTTTCCAAAAAGTCTCATAACATGAGCACTGTCCGCGATGTTCACTGTCACAAGACCATCGTAAATCGTCCAATTGTTCTACCTAGACCGTAAACAAGCCATAGACTACGAGTGTGACAGCTAGCACGTTAGTGTGATGTCATCGTAACTTCACTGGGGAATAAGGTAAAAACTGTAACTCAACTGTAAGTATAGTCTATGGTTCAATCGGGGACACGATGAGATTTAATGTTTTAATCTAGCTATGTAGTCTGCTGTAATTATCCTGAATTGCTTTGCACTTGTTTGCGATTTCTATCAGATATCTATTGTGATGTTTTTTTGTATTTTGTAAACTAGGAATATAATGTTTATGATTATTTGCTATGATATTATAAGTAAAGAAGTAGATAGGTTACCTACACAAGATTTGAACATCATAAATGGAACACTGTCATATATGTCATGTCATTGACGCTCTGACGCGACTAATAGCTAATGAGAGCTAACTAGCACAGTTCTAGCGTGCCACTCGCGGAGCGCTTATAACCTAACTACCTCTTTTATATAATCATTGATTATTTGTATGATGCTAATCTCATTGTCCCATTGAATCACTGATTGGGGTCATGTTTGGCTATTAAAAAAATTACGTAATCATATTTTTATGAGTAGACACTTTTTTGTACAAAGTTTATGGCCCTCTTTTCGGTCTTATTTACTCTTTCAATGTAATATCTAAATATTTCTCTATCAACTGTTATACAGCTCTACTTTAAAACAATTTTACACAAACAAACTCAATCTCCGTCTATCATGAATGCCAAGATTCCTGGTACCAACGAGCACTCCAAGTGTTCAACGTATAATTGGCTTCAATTGGCTGAAGGCGGTCGAGATGAGGGTAATTAATACGTTGCAACTTCATCATGCATCCCTTGTCTTGATGCAGAGCTATCTATCTAGTCAGCTATTTGTAGTATTGGCCTCTTTCTGAACACGCCATGTTGTCTGATGGTGTACTAATAAGGAGCTGATCGCTAGCAAGATATCTTAATATTTAATGTTAGAAGAATTTACCATTTAATAGTCGGCCATAAAAAACTAGATTGCAGACAAAATTACCCAGTGCGAAGTCGCAAAGAAATACCAGCATTAAAAACAAATAAAACTTTAATTTAATTAACACGCTGTTGATAAGATCCGTAAAACTGCCAATACCAATCCAATACCTTCTGTTTACCATAAACTTAAAGATTTTATTCGATTTTTAAATTATTAAAAAATATTCAATAACTACACTCGTGAGTCAGTATTAACCGACTAACCTGAAATGTCCTATGATGTCATGTAATGTTATGGAAATGTTGTACCGTTTCTAACGTGCGAATAATCGATTGCGGTTATGTACGAACTTTTTATTACTGTGACAAATAGGCGTTTCGTGCAAATCATGCCCTGAACTGGGTACAGGGTTTTATGGGTAATTGTTTGCGTTTAACGCCATATTTATATAGTAATGTATTTATTTTAAAATATTAAAGGTAAGGTGCCAAGCGCAAATGCGCGTTCATTTAATCAAAATAATGCATTCTAATTTTGTGTAGTTTTAACAGAATTCTAAATTCAAAATAAATAACAGACTGCGCTTTTAATGTACGTATGCACTTGTGGAAATAACTGGTGCCGATTCTATTGTAAATAGCACTAAACTTATTTTAATTAATTCACATCTCTTTCTTACAAACATTATTGAAAAAGGATAGATCATATTTAAAGCTGTCAAATTAGTCTTTGCCGTCTTCATTTGCGGGTAAATAAATAGACGTACCTATCCAAATTTGATGGCGACAAAATTTACGTTGAAAACAAGCATTGGTCTTAATTTGACAGGCCTAAAATTCTTCGTTAGAAAGAGATATTTAGTTCTGTTGTGAACAACAGAATCAGCATTAATGCGAAACTTTATTTACATAATAAATTATAAAATTAATACTCTCTGTCAAAGTGGGCGGAAAATGTTCGTGTGTTCATAATATGCATTATTAATTAAGCTTTATGTAAGCTAAGTAATCACATGTAGTTCACAATTTTTCTGTAAAAAATAATTAAACTGCGTATTATTTTAATCCAGAATGTTATCGGCCATATTTATGAAGAGAGCGATCAACGGATGCGCATTTTGTAAAGACAAAAAATGAATTTAATTATGTTTACTCAGAGCTATATCTGATCGAAATACAGTTTTATTATAATTCCCAGTATTGATCAAGATCTAGAAAAACGGCATTTGGTATATTTTTTTTCACCATGGCCTACTTGTCAGCAAAGTAGTCGCGTAATTATAAAGTAGAGCTAGCTGGCGACAATTTTGCAAAAAAAAACGCAAGAAAAAAACCATCGCTAGTCCTCCACATGCCCTCACGTCTGTACATAACGTGAGGAAATTACTCCTCTCCTTTCTCTACGAACTCAAGTTAATTAAACGTCTAAGAGACTTGGAGAGTTTTTAAAGAATTATTAAATGCTAAGACTGGGGAATGGACGTGGAAGTCAGTTACAAGGATTTGTAGTTTTACTTTTTACTTTAGTGTTTCACTGACCTATATCTAGGTCTTAAGCTATAACTTAAAGCTTAGTATTTATCTTGAATATTTTTATTTACGTTATACTATGAATGTAGTAGATATTAATGTAAATTCACCAAACCTTATTTTTATTTAAAAAAAATATTTTAATGAAAGGTAATTCATAAAAAAATATTTTTCAACAAAAAATGTATCTCCAATTAATTTTTATTTCAATCAAAACTATTTCCAACTACAGTTGACCTGGGCCCAAAAATGAATAGTACACGTGACCACATCAGCAAAGGCATGGGGTTTCATCGTTTTACCGATCGCATTCTGTCACGTATGTCGTAAAACTTGCTCTGACAAACGCTCAGCTTTGCTAATTAAGCCTGTAATTGCGCTATTACGCTTTTACGTTCAAATTTTATGACTGGCCGAGTTGCGGACTCGCCCCACTATTCTTCGTACTGTCATGTAAAAAGTGCAGAATTTTAAAAGCGCATTGATTATAATAAGTAATGTCACGTCATGAAGAGTTGGGTATATTTATGAATGTTAGTGAATTAAATGGTAAATAAATATATTTCCTACATTTTTATTATTTTTAATGTATGTTTTAAAATTGACACCCAATGTACACATGAAATATTAAAATAGCTTAAGTATGTTAGAAAAAACGTGTAAAAAGAATCCCGAATCAATTCCACATGCTAACAAACCTGAATTACCATTCTAGGCGTACATATCTGCGGAACCCGCTGAGCACCTTAGCCGTTTAATGCCTCCATTTTATACTTTTATTTTCGTTTTCTTTTAGCGGTTATTTTAATATCGGTTTATTATCGTATGGTCTCTCATTAAATACCTTTGTGTTAATAACTGCAAGAGGCAATTTGAAAAATACTCCTCTTTTTCTACAGCCAGCTGCAGCGATTATTTCTGCATTTTTCATGACTTTAAAACGTTAATTTGTGCGACATAAAAATTTATTAGCCGTAAACTAATGATCTATTTATAAAAAAACCACATGCCAGAAAAAGTTCTTATGCTCATGTAAAATCACGAGTCGGCCCACTGTGCGCTCGGACATACAACGGTTGTCTTGAACACATTCGTTTGTGTTCTCAGGTGTCAAGTTACACGGGTTTTTTAAAAATTGATGGCGCGTAATAAATGTTTTTGGCTGCACCGATCTTGTCTCGACCCACTGGGCTATAAAGTATTGCGAGCGTGCCGTCTTTTTTTCACGTGATAAACATATGCATGTATGAGCGAGATGGAATGCTACAGATTTGTGATTGTTTCTCATATTTTTAATACCCATGTCGATTTGTGTTACAGCGTGTTCAATAAAAGGAGTGGGTAATAAAATACCGAGTGTGAGGTACTATGTGTTACCGCAAATGTTTTTGTGGTTTTGTACCAATACATACATGAGAAGAGAGATTTTATTAGTATGTATAGTCAGGTTTGAATAGTGATGAAAAAGCGAGCGTGGGAAAATTTGAAACATACTGTATTTCAGTAATTTATAATATAATATAAAAATTACGAATAGTTATTAAAGTTTTGAATAAGTCTACTATTTACACGACTCTTCAAAAAAGGAGTGTTATGTTTGCAGGGTGCACCATAACTTTTAAATTCCTGAATAAATTTGGATGTATGGGGTGCCGTTATAATCTTTACATAATCCCGAGAGACTGATAGACACTGGCTATACAGGTCGTTGTTTTGGTCAGCGACGAGCGACTCAGGGTCGATAATACAAATGATACTGGTGCTAAAAAAAATATAAAAAAAATACTTTATTTTTTTTAAATAATAAAAATAAAAAAATAAATTTTTTGAAAATCATGTAATAAGCTAAAATGTAGACATAATACTCAACGGGAGTACGAGGGAGTAAAGGGGTGGGGCGATGGCGGCTTGTACCTAGCTCTAGTCTGTGCACGTGCCTAGTAACCATACTTTGCGGTAATTTTATTTCAATTTGAATAAGGTATTTCTCAACATATTTACAGTGTTTAATGGAATTAAGTCCATTTTTGGGGAATATATATTTTGTACTACCGCTCCTGAGTCGCTTGTCGCCGACCAAACCAACACCCTGTATACATTTTTTTACTTTTTTTTGCTTCTTGGCAGGGCAGTCGTCGTGTCTTGTTTACACATTATTTTCTTAAACTATCGAAGACCGTTCTTAATTTAAATATTTATTGTTTTATATTGTAAATAAAACTACTAATTGACTTTTTGGCGGGAACGAGTGACGTTGCGTTTTCATTTTTATTTTCATAAATTCGTGTATTTTGAGTTTTATTGCTTATTATCGGTGGTATTTTATTTAATAAAGATCAATCCATGTGCACCAGTGAAGTGAAATGAAATGAATCAAGTGTATCGTGCCTTTTCAAGTTGTCTCAAGAAGTCCGTGAAAAGTTTAAGTACAACCACCATTGTACTAAAACATGACTTTTATGGACAGTGACTGACTGAGGACTATGTGAACGTGATTTATTGTGACTAGAACTTATAAAATATAAACTGGAAAATGGCAAAATACACAAGCCGTGTGACGACAACAAATAAAAAAAAAAAAAAACTTCTAAATGAGAGATGAGCTCGTCCATAGTTCAAAACCAACAGTAACAGAAATTCAAAAGAAACAATAACAAATAAAACGAATATGTTGGTCATTCGTAAACAAATCCCAAACTAAAACTTGGAGTACATAAAAACCACGTGAGTAATAAATAACTTATTACAATGCTGCATTTAATACGCAAGGTAATTCGGTACCACGGTAAGAAACAACAATGGATAATAAACATAGAAATATTAGTAAGAAACGTTAACGTCCTGCTGTAAAATATTCAGAGAAATGGTATTAATAAATGTGCCGCGCACAGTGGGCCAACTAAATGTAGCTCGCGGACATAAATAATTTTACTTTGTTCTAAGGAAATAATAGTTTACACACGTACGTATTTATTTTTGCAAAATGTTATTTTATCCCAGCAGCACAGAAAAACAATGGTAGGGTACTTTGTAGAAGTCTGGCTACCACGTTTATGTTCAAATGGAGCCAGTTCCCTCATAAGCCGTTGTACTGACCACTTTCGGTAACATCATTCTACCATACCATACCATGGTGAGATTGTGATTAAATACAAGCATATCCAAATAAAAAAGAACTAATTTTCTCTTAATTCGAGGGGTTTATAAATATTATTGGCTATCTGACCTACGCGGATTGACCCGCGTAAGGTTTTAATGTTTTTGGGCGGAACCCTAATTAATTTTCTCAAATTAATATAGCCCAAGTTACTCCTTGTTATATCAGCTATCTGCCAGTGAAAATCCCATCAAAATCGGTCCAGCCGTTTCAGAGATTAACCATAATAAACAAACTTTTTTTCGGTGTGAGTTAAAAATTAACCTTATAAACTTTCATACGCATTTAGTAAAAACATTTTTTACATTACAAAGAGACACTTCAATTTTATTTATTTGTATAGATGTAACATGTAAGTATATTTTTTTTCAGTTAATTCTAAAATAATATGATCTGTAAATATTTTATCAACAGACGCACACTGGTACGTATTATGTACAAAATAATATTGCTTCTCATGAATTTTAAACAACAAAACAATGGTTTCCGCGTCGCAACGTGTGTTGTGTTTAAATAATGTACGATGGAGATTACATTTTAAATAGACAGTTTAGTGTGGGTGAGCAAAAATATAGCTGTGAAGAACTCAACATGTGACAGGAATTCTCAGAGGCGTCAATCTCTATCTAAATTATATTTTTCAAATTTAGAATTTAGCAGTGTTAATCAGCAACTAAAGCCCAGTGTTCTAAAAAATGACCTTAACGACTCTTCGATTCATGTCTACTAAATAATTAATCGATATACGATACCATTAAATATTATTAATTTTTTTATGACATAATTAATTTTAGTTTATCGGTGAACTTAATGATTTCAATTTGTAACGGTGTCGAATCACAGATTCAAATTGGCGAAATCGAATTATACGAATGATTATACGATATATCGATATTGGAGCGTTCGAATGGCGTTTTAAATTTTATATTCAAAATTATATTGAAAATGTTGTGCTATTTTAATTCTTTTTTTATTGAAAATACAATACTTTGATTCGAGTAAGGTCACTTTTTTTTAAAGTGGATCAATCAACTTATAAATTAATTTTAGTTGATATTGGGTCATATTAGATTTTATTGCTTTTAAAGGCATAAAGTCATAGATTTGAAAATGTTACGAACATTTGCATCAGCACAAAAAATAGTTAAAAGGTTTAGACGAGCTGATGTCATTCCTCCTGTTAATGTGATTACAGTAAATTGTATTACGACACACGAGGAAGTCGGAATAACAGGATATGAGCTATTATCACGTGTTATGTGGGTCTTAACACACTTAGGAATATAAAAGACTTCATTTGGATACATTTGCGACTCATTTAGGATACTGCACTATTGATATACTATGTAGAAATACCTTAGAAGTCGCAAGCTGCATACATAAATTTTACCTGGAACAAAATATAATTTTATTAGTGAAAAGTCTTAATGAATATAACAGTTATAAAAAATTACAACGCATAACATGAAAAAAAGCAGTCATGCTTTTCATGTTCACATTACTTTTCCAAGAAAAAAGTAATGAAACCCGATTGAAAATAAAACATAACAACATAAGCTAAATCAGAAAGAACGTGACGACGAAAAAACGTAAAAGAAACATCCCAAACACGTATCTGACAAATGTAAAAGACACACATCTCGCTTTAAAAACACCCAAAAAATCCACCGACGACACGCATTAATGGATTTAACGACACACCGATTCAGATAACGTTATTAAATAAAACTCCCTATATAAATAACCCCATCTGTCGCTCGTAAAACTTCCGATTTTGGCCAACCGTTCGCGTGTCCAGTGATTTTTTAGTCCAAAAACAGAAAAGTTGGATTGCACGACATGCTCGACTCCCGAGAAAACCCAACTTTGCTTTTTTTTATAATTATGGTTTTAAAAGAACGACCTCTTTAATGACATCCGAGTCGTATTCAAGTATAAATCGTGTTATAGTCATGATCAGTATATCTAGTTCCGAACTGGGATGCCTCACAAATCACAATAAGCGCTCTTCATTATCCGCATTTCACTCTGCCGGGCCGTATCTATCGGAATGCGCCCACAAAGGGGTATCCATACTGAGTTACTAAGTCGCTACACTTTGTCCAACCGGCTTCGCTTCAAACCAGTCCGCCTCGGGCCAGGTTGCCATCACCGGACGCAAAACGGCACAACGACCAGTTGACTGACACTTAAATGCCACTTAGGCGTTGTTCTCTCAAATTTTTATTGGTAATAAGTAGCCTGTTTATGTTTTTTGTGCGTCCACGCATGTAGGCGCAGTGACTTCTAACCTTTGGATAAACTAATTATATTACAAATCTTTCGTCACAAAACTGTTATATTTTCCCATAAGTCAACTATGTTTTTAGTATTTTCATCAATAGTTTCCCTAGAATCACTTAATTCTTTAGGAGGTTAATTAAAAGGAATACAGTCTATTATCGCACGTCGCCCGCTGGCATTTACGCTAAAGTTGCCCGGACAAAATTCCATGTAAACCGTCGGGATATTTTAACTCGTATACGCTATACAGTAATTACAGATGTGCCATCGAGGTAAATAGCCTGGGCCCTCTCTCTCGCTCCCAAGATCGGCTCGCTCCTGTCATTCGCTCTTTGAAGAACACTTTATTCCCGTAAATATTGAGGGGATCGCTGGCAACATTTGCGGTAGATCCTTTTACAAGATTACGCAGTAACCGATGACCATTACACTCTATGCTAATAGCTTATACCTAGCGATTCCCGTAATAATACGGCGTCGACTCGAATCTTTCGATTCCCCACATTATTATTGTACCGTCTCGGGTTATATAATAACTTTATTGCACACGAATAGGTTCTGATACTGTAATAAATTATTATTATCCATGAATCGCTAGAAATATTTGTTTAACAAAGCTTATATGTACATATTAGTCAACTAGATCATTATAATATAGTTAATTAGGCAGTAAAAGTCACATTAAGCAATCTTAATGTTCACGCATCGTTATTCGGAGCTCCGGCAGTAAATATGGCAGCGATTTATTCACTAAGTGCCTTCAGTGTATGCCGAAGATATGAGAGATGGCCCAACAAAGAGCCAAGCGCTAGACTCACGTATATTCCATTTTTCTGAAAAATATACCTCCTGAAAAGGCGCCCGTAGGAAAATAGTAATTATAAGTTCTCCTTTCTGGCGGCGTGTGGCATTGTGCCTGCCTCACAATGCGGAGGAATCTTTTTGTCCGCGCTATCGGCTGTTTGCACCCACTGTGGCGCTACGAGTACGGAAACATATATTTTGGTGTTGCCAGTTCCACTTGTCGTTTATTGACAACTTTTGTTGAATTTTCGACGGAGAATATCAACTTGTGGGTGTTACTGACGCGATAATAGTTTTGAATAGATCGGAAGGGTTTATCGCTCATTGTAATCTTATACTTTTGAAAACTTCGGGTATATATTTATTGCACATTTTATTGTGTATTTTTACTTTGTAATCTTCAATATATTGTAATCTAACTTTTTGATGAGAAAAAGTTATAATAATTTCTATAACAAAAGCGATTAGAATAACTATCAAAGACAAGGTATAGTCAACAATATATTTGAGACAGAAAGAATTTCCAATTTTCTATCTCATTAAACTTTTAATCGTGAAATAATTAAAAGAGTTTGGGCACATCCACTTCGATCAACGATAAGCGTTTGCGTGTAACATTTATTTTATCTACTAAGCTGAAAATTCTTAAGAAAGTTCCCCTGAGCGAACTTCAACAATCCAGAACAAGCAGTTTTATTAACGCAACTTGTTCGCTTGTTTAATCATTCAGCGTGTAACGTGTACAAGTTTCTAAATAAATTTACTAAGAAGTAGCCAAAGTAAATTAGTTAGAGTGCCTTACGGTAACCTCTTGGCTGCAGTCTGCTCCACAAAATGGATTCGACCCCAAAATTAACTGTACCGCAGACGAATATAACTAGTTTGTCCGAAAATAATACGTGAATCAACCACTGTGCGATTGAATTATAGAAATCTGAGTCAATAAAAATGGACGGTAGTTCGGGGAAAATTGGAGTGTACATATTCAGACGGACAAATAGATATGTATTAGTTCATTGTAATATAGCTATAGTGCAATGACCTGTAGTCTAATATTAAATTCAACTTGATCATAGATCTACAAGTTCGAATGGATTTTTTTATTGGTTTTCTTAAGTTCAAATAGAGTAAAACTATAGTAACGAAATATTTCAAGTATTTTCATACATTATATTAGTCATACAACATTTCCATCCTATTTTTATGAATTTAGCATTCGAAAAGAAATACCTATTCAAAATTTAACGCAAAATGACAATTGTGTCCAGCACTCAAGGCATTGTGTCCCACTGGGTTGTATCGATAAGCGAACAAAGACACTTTTGTTATATCGAATGGTAATTACTTTATCGTAAAGGATTATTTTTAACTCTACACATCACTATTCAAGTACGGAAGAGAAGGTAACGATTTATATTTTTTTTTTACAGATGTCTCACATTCTGTACAAGGTTAGGAACATGTTAGGGGGTATAACTTTGAACAATCTTGAAAATAGCTCTTATGAGCTGTTCATTAAGGGACATATTCATTATAGAGCCGACGACAACAAAGTTGACGGTATAGGTGTGTCAGTCAATGTCTTGTATAATATTTTTTAATATAATGTAAGCTTGCAAAATAAATTCGCTTATAACGCGACCAAAACACAAAGTGTTGCAAAACAATAGAGTTTTCTTGTCGAGTGGTAGTTTCCAAGTTGATCGAACATCATCAGCTGCCGGTAAGTGCTGTAACATTAATTCCGCTCAAGAGCAGCCCCGCTAAATTCGTTTAAACACCCTCCAGTGTAATTTACATCTTCTTATCTGTAATAACGCAGGAGGGTCGTTTTTTAGGGTACCGCGAGCTGCGGTGTATAATTTTGTGTTATGACTTTATCAGGATGTGAAGACAATGCGCCATGGTAGGATTATTCGAATTAAGAAGTTTAATATTGAAGAAAATTATTCCATCTAATACGAAAACAAATATTCATGGCAATGATCCAAAATAGTGACAAATAGCTAAATTGTAACAATAGCCATTATATGCAAATGGTGTTAAATATGTACGTATGTTTATTACAACCGCTAGAATATTAAAAACACTAGGAGTTATTTTTATTACAAAAAGAGTTAGTCAACTATCAAAACATCTTATTTGCAATGGGCTAGATGACTAAAAAAAACTATTTAGTCCGTCTTTTACATTATCAATAAATATAATACAAAGATATCGTCTGTTGAAGTTCCGCGTGACATCACGTTGGAGTACACTTTTTACTCTAAAGTGACGTCACGAGCCATCACTCCCAACTTTGACTCGCTTTGTCTTCGTAAATTTTTAAAGATTTGGTAAAGTAAAAAATACATGTCCAATATTTTTTGATAATCTAACTGACGCACTAATTAGAAATATCATTTTTTACCTAGGAATCATCCCTATTTAAACCTACGGAACCGCAAGCAAAATTCACCCACAACTCTCTCTTGGCCGCATTTTTTTCACCATTGGCAGCACTGCGATAGCCGCGGTGATAGATTCAGGGATGCCACAATCACCTGGAGTGACTTTGTGCATAGCTCAGCCGTTCCCTGTTTAATATTGTCATATTTTATCTACTCTGCATATTTAGCAACCTTGTAGGTGTCAAGTTTTGAAGATAAAAGCGAGAATATAGAAACATCTTTGCTAGCGAAAATAGAATTTAGAATAAAACTGCGTCGAAGAGAAGGCCGAGGTAAAATCGAGGTAATATGCCTTTAGATTTACCGAGCAATACAATTCCGCAACTGGTACATATTTTTCTCTGACAGTACCGACTAATCACTGCATCTACTATAAATGTTTAGTGTGTGTTTGACTTAACCAATCAGAATGCATTGTCGGCGGTGAGGAATTGGCGGAATAGATTTCAAAACGTTATTGCGCTGTTTGGATTAGTATTGTTCGATTTTGATCGTGGTGTATGAAACGGGCTTTTTATGTTTTTTTTTATCGTGTCGTAGATTAATTTCAAATTAAGAACAATTCAAATGGCAAGCACATAAGCTGTGGTATAAATAAAGGTGTTCACCACACTACCGCAGTCGGCACTTTATACCAAAATAACGTGCAAAGCATTATGCAGATGATAATATTATAATTCAACGACACGTCTGTCCGTGTACAAGCCTACGAAATAACTCATTTGCGTGTGTTAATCGTAAATTGTCTTGTAGCTTCGGAATGTTTTATTACCATTTTTACAAATGTTAAGAAAATTAAGATGTGTTTTTTTCTATTGTTTTACAACATATTTAATGCGTTTCTTTTATGGCAATGAATATTTTAGCATTAATATAATAAATTGGGTTATAAATAAATATGGTTGATGTGAAATACTATACTTAGGTGTGGTAAAATACATTAAGACATTGATATTTTATGTTTTTGGTCTAATATGGCTTACTGGTAGACCGACCTAACGTTCGACTAACGAATATTCGATTTAGGTATATCTTAAATATAATTAAAGAGAACCAATTGTAATTTTGTAATATTTTGGCGGGCCAGTTGGCGCAGTTGGTTAAGGTTCACCTTACGCGCCGCAGGTCGTGGGTTCGATTCCCACACAGGACATGCATTTGTGTGCATGAACATGTCTGTATGTCCTGAGTCTGGGTGTAATTATGTATATTAAGTATGTATTTACAAACAAAAAGTAGTATATGTATTATATCAGTTATCTGGTTTCCATAGTATAAGCTCTGCTTAGTTTGGGATCAGATGACCGTGTGTGAGGAATGTCCCAGGATATTTATTTAATAATATTGCCATGTTAAGAAAGGTAGATCATAGAGTTTATTCGCTCAACAGCAGGTCGACTGGTGAAGTACCTTACAGAATACCGCAGACAAATAACTTTATGTTGTGTTCCTGCGCGTGAGTAAGGTCGCCAGAGCTCATTGGGGAGCGGGGAAGGGTCGGTAACGCGTGAGTGATGCCCCGTGAGTTGCAAGCGACCTTAGGCTACGGTAACTGCTTACCATCAGGCGGGCATCATGTTCAAATGGTCTCTCTTATTGTTTCATGGCAGTTTTCTAACTTTGTAACTAAGGTCTAGTATACGGCCCATCCTGCCGGCCTGAAGGTAAGCGGTTATCGTAGCCGTATTAATTATTGTACGATTAAAATGATATCAGCACTGCTACAATAAAGATACGCCGCAACAGAGTCATAAGACCACGAAGCTCACGCACACATGTACAGTTGATTTCAGCCATGTCCAACAAAGCTTGACTACGAATTAGGGATGTGCATCTAACATATCGATATTGTTTACTATGCTGAGTTTCTTGGCGGAGACTTCTCAGTTCAAGTTGTATTTGGAACCGGTGTAGAGTCATTTTGTTAACGTTCATAAGTGCCTTATCAGGGCCTAAATTGAATAAATTGTTTTTTGAATTTGAATTTACTAATAAATATTCAGATAACATATATCCATTAGTTAGTAAAATGCCTTAATTCGAGTGTTAGTACGATATTGTTTAAAGTAAATTCAACTATCATTATTTTTACAATAACAATATTTATGTTTCCACATTCCTACCATTGAATTTAGTTTCTGTTTAACTTTCTTGTCTCAATGCCTTTGTGAACACTGTTTTTCTGGCTGAATTTTATAGTTTTATCGACACTTTTTATCGATATTCAATAGAAGTTACAAATTAAAATCCGCATAAAAAATATCCTAAAACATTTTACTGAATCAGATCCCAAACCAAACAGCGTGCACTGTAGCACAGAATAAAAAAAATAGTACAAACTGTAGAAACCTCCATACGGCCAGTTATATATGCCGACTTTATAATGATCGAGTATATAAAAACTATCGATAAAATGTATCGATATCTTACACAGCTAGTAGAAATAGATCATAAGTCTTGATAATATGTAAAGACCGTTAAGACTGCCAGTGGCGCCCCCAGGTATTTAAAATGGAGACTTCATTACTTTAATTATGGCGTCGCCCGTGAGTCGTCTTGGGAATTACTTCTCAACTTTGATAGATATCAAATTGATAAGTTCACAGTTCGCTTATTATGTTAGGCGCTGATCCCCCCAGCGGTCTAGAGTTCTGCGGTCAGAGTTCTGCGGTCGGAGTTCTACATGTGTCAACTGACCGCAGAACTATAGACCGCTCGCCGTGTGAATGCTGTTGCAAAGTACATGGGTTCGAATCCTAAAACGATCTTGAGCTTTCGGTGAAGGAAAACATCGTGAGGAAACCATAGCAAGAGAGGTAGAGTAACCCACCTGGCCACAAATCATCAAGTTGAAAACCTGGTGCCAAGCACCTTCTGGTGTATTCCTTGATATACTTTCTCTTGTAGGCTTTGTGTGCTCACCACCTTCGGTCACATCATACCTTACCATTTCGAATTGTGGTAAAACATGCCTATTCTGAAGAGATATGTGCATTTAATTATGTTTTTTAATATCATTGTTTAAAGATATATTTTGGCCTGTTCTATAAACTAATTTCTAGATTGAGGTCGATGTCAAAAGTCTTCACTTTATTTATTTATTCAGAGTGTAAACAATTATACAATAAAACGATAACAACTGCAGTAGCTAGACTGTGTCGCAGACTCGCAGCTATTAAGTTCAATCAATCATTCATATATATCTGTAAGTTAACAGATACCTACTTAACTTGATTAAAAGGCAACAGGCCATTGATAAGGGCCGTTATACACATAAAGTCTTTAATTTTTTATTTTTCATAGGAGAGCACTTCTCTTCATATCTGACCAGTGTTGCCAGCGGCCGATAGTAAAAAGTAAGATGAGGCAGCTCAAAAAGTAACATTTTCACGAGAAAAGCAACATTTTCATAATTTATGAAGAAAACGACACAAATCCTAAGTCCTAAAAGTAACATTTTGAGTCGTGGAGGTAACATGAGAGGGTGAAAAGTAACGTAAAATGTTAGAAAAGTAACATTCTGGCAACGCTGTATCTGACCTTTAAAATACGTGTAGGAAATACACGTTTAAAACTACATTAATTAAATAGATTATGGGATGCTCATGATGAGAAAATACCCTAACACTTTAATAAAATGACATTAATTACGACATGAAAAGAGTAATGACAATTCAAAACTATAGAAACACATTTAAACCCAGTTAATTCTCATATAAGCTTTATAAAAAGAACACAAAACCCAGTGGTTCGAAATCGAAACGTCACGGGACAAAACAAGACAAAAGTCCGTTGAGAGCCGACGACATAGAGAAAACCGTTTTGACATGTATTAATGGTGGACGCACAGACGACATGAAGAGATAAATAGTCTACAGCCATTAATGAGATAAAAACGTGACCAACATTATTTTCCGTTATTCTTATGGTATTCTGCTCTTGAAGTAATGGTGTTGAAGTATTTAGGGATCCCGTAAGAGGTGGATTTGAAACGTTTTTAGGCGGTGGATTGGATACCCAATAATGAACCTTTTGAGCTAGTTTTTAGTGATGAATTTCACTTAAAGTATACTCACACAATCAAACATAAATATGTACAGAGCTTGACAACAAAAGTAATTAGTGGTTTAAAAGTTACTTCAATTTACCAAATGTCACCTAAAAAAGGTTAATGTAGAAAAACAAATTCTACTTTTAATTGCAAATCTAAATTATTCTAAGTAACGAAATAGACACTTAAGACTTCAAAGGGAAAGTAATTTACTTTAAGTCCTAAAGATTTTTTTTATATAAATGTCACAAGGTCGCCCGAGGAAAACCTCAATTTCGTGACAAAGTGAGACGATTTAACTCTAGTAAAGTGACTGCACGATTTCATCTATTACAACTTTGTGTAAAAACTATCGGGAGTTTTTGTGCCGCAAAATAGCTGTTTGGTTCACTGGGGACAAACAACAGAGTAACTTTTTTTTCTATAAAATTTCACGTCGTCTCTTTCAAACAATAATTGTTTAAAAATATTCAAATCTCAATGTTAAGTGCAGCCAGATGGCGTCAAAAGTGTAACTAAAAAAATTTGAATAAAATTGGAGCGAAAAAAATTATGGGACTGCGAAAACACTCTCTGGCAATATTTGAGTTGCATTTAACATGAGAGCAAAAAACCGAACATCCGGCGGGTTCGCGCCAAAACCGCGTGCAGCCGAAAATGCAGTCAAAGACCCAAACCAAACAGGCGATGCACAAACATGTAAACACTTCGCAACGACCGCACCGACTGCGCTTCCTGCGGGGTGAGTCGGAAAATAAAAAAAACAACCATAAACAAATTCTTCCCTCCAAAACAACGCGAATGAACAATCCCTGGACTAGTTTCAACATTGTCGACAGATGGCTTTATTAAGGAGCGAGAATAAATGTCGAAATGCAAAACGTAAGTTTGGACAGCGCTTTATATTCTTGTAGGTATCTGACATCATAACATTGTATGAAATACTTAGTTTAAATAATGTTCTAGTCGAGAAACTTTTGCGTTTGCGCTTCAGGGACATAATAAACAAAAAGTTGAAGAAAAATCAGCCAGCATCGAATTCTAGAATGTAATCGATTCAAAATTCAAACAGAATTCCAATAAAAATGTCACTGGCCACCACACAAAGCGTCATTTATTTTTTTGTTACCAAACCCATGCACATAATTCGGTGGTAACAGGTGGAGGCTATTTCGTTCGGCAAAAAAATACGAGGCCATGTTTTTATTGAAATTAAAACCGAATTAAAGAAAATCGTTTTGGTTAACCGCAAATATGTTTATGGTCAGTTTGGATGCGTTCAGTTTCAATTCAATAGCATGATGCCAGCCAGTAATGATTGCTTCATTTTGTATTGTTATTGTTACAATTTAAGTTCGTCGGCTGATTACGCAATACTGAGGTAGTTAGGTACTTGTCTAGAGTGGCTTGGATGGAGCACTACGCTCTGAATTGAAGTATCATTTAGAAACACATTCAATAAGTAGAGTTTTTCTGACCAAAACTAATTAAATAAATCTTATTACGATTTCTGAAAAAAAAAAATATTTTTGATATATTTTTAATGTGTGTTTGCTACGTGGATTTCTTCATTTTTTTGCCACTTTTTTTGGCGGTAAATTTTTGTTTATATTCTTTTTTTCACTGTTCGGCTTTCTTGTGATAATATGTCATACCAACTGTTAGTTTTAAGGGAAACCTATTATTATTTTATTGGTTCTATATTATTTACTAAAATGTTGTGTAACGCTGTTGGTTACAAAGCTCTTCAAATATTGTATAATAAGAGATATTACAGACTAGAAATTCAATAAATAAAATAATAAAAATGTCGACTTACTATTATCAATAAGAAAGGCATCCGACGCCATTACAAAGGGAATGCAAAAAGATTAATTTTCACAATGGCCGATGGAAACCGTCTAGTTTTTCGTTGAAAAACTATTCATTAAAAGTTGGTGAACGCTCATTATTACTGCCCATTCAGGACAGTCTAGACTGCATCTTGAGAATCCTCTTAGCCTTTTGAGAACTTAAAACAAAGCATACCCAGGTACTTACAAAGTGCTGTCATAATATTTTTATGAAGCATCGAATAATTTTTATTTCTTAAGTGTTTATAGGTTTCATATACACAAACTATCTAATATATACTTATATTCGCAAAACAAAATATACTTGTACATGACTAGTACTCAGAACGAAATAAAAATGTTACCAGCCCACCCATTTCCGAACAAGAAAACCGAGAAACAAAATAGATTTAATAAAGTAAAAACACTTCTATCTTTCAGCGAAGATTAATATCATTTATTATGTAGCACTAACCTTGGTATAACTTGGCCAAAGGAAATTGCCACGGAAAGGAAACTGAAGAAACATAAGAAACGGACTTATGATACGCGCGTATATATCAATGTAATCGCGTTAACTCATCGCGTATTAAAAGGGCGTAGTTCATATTTGGAACGTTTCCAAGACTTGTGTCTGAGATACGTTTTATGACACATACTATATGTTCTAGATGTAAATATGTAAAACAATGTGATATACTGACGAGAACTTTGTTCCAAATTCGAAGTTTAAAATTGAGTAAGTTTAGTCTAGGACTCGAAGACAATATATGCACATACCATAAGGCACCTCATACATGAGTTTGAAAGAATTTGCATTATAATACCAACATACTATTTACTTCATAATTCATAACTATAATTTACCTTTGAGAAGTAAAAATACCGATACAATGACGTTTCTTTTAATTGGTAAATTATGCACAGCTCTACACTCAAACCTGTCACAAAATCACTACAGCACAGCACATATATTGTAATGTAAAATTACTGTCAGAAATACCTCGGTAGAGCCCGGAACCATGGTGGTAAATCACTTGTGTAATTACTTCGAATACGAAGAGCGCATAATTAAATTACAACACACAAAACTTGAAGAGAGGCGAGAGGCTTCACCGTAGGCGAGTTCGAAAATGTGCGTCCTCTACTGCGTTTAAGTAAATTGTGGTGTAAGTGATAGACGGAAAAACGCCTCCTATGTATTTGAACATATTTTGAAGGGCGCTTCCAGTGAATAAATAGCTTCAGAAAATATTTTCATTCTGAATACATTGATTTCAATTAAATAAAGCTTATTATTATTATTATTAATCATTGTTTTTCTTCATTATGTATTCTATTTCTATTGGTGAAGACCTTTAAATGGCTCACACATCATGTACATTGAATTTATACACATGTAACTAGCTGTTGGTTTTCCGAATAAAATAAAAATAAAATAAAAATAACGATATTTTCACGCGTTTATGAAGAAAAAAACTAGGACCTGCATTGAAGTGATTTGAATTTATCTCCATGCAAGTAAGAGAGGTAGAGTGTATCATTTATTCGCTCAAAGAGCAGCTCCACTGGGGAAGTACCTCCACCTTACAGAATACCGCAGACTAATAACTTTATGTTGTGTTCCTGCGCGTGAGTAAGGTTGCCAGAGCTCATAGGGCCCTCCCCTATGAGCTGAGTGAAAGGTCAGTAACGCATGAGCGATGCTTCGTCTGTTGCAAGCGTCCATATGGCTGCGATTACCGCTTACCATCAGGCGGGCCGTAAGCTTGTCGATTTAGTCGTATAAAAAAAAACAAACAAAAAACTTTTCTTATATTATATTTATTAAAGATTTTTTTAACCATAAAGGGTTACAAATAAAATATATCTCATAACAACACGTGTATACGTTATCTAACGTTAAACAACTATAATTCATGCTTACCATTTCCAAACAAGACTGGAAATGCGAATTGTCTATATAAGCTTTTACAAATCCTATTACTTTAGGCTCCGCTTTCACAGGACTCTTTTTTGCTCTATCGCAAATAATGTTGTCGTAGCATGCATCTGTGTCCTTACCAAAGTATACAAACTCATTTATTTACTAATATTTTTTATCGCGGGTCATATGTATGATATTTGTGAATACTGAATAGGCATTATGCGTTTAAATAAGAATATTTCAAAGGAAGATTGTTGTTGTTTATTTAGTTCGCCAAAAGGCAGGCAAAGGTCAAAGCCATACAGCCTTGTCTTCTATGAAATTTTAAGTCAGGTTAGGTTTTATTAAAATGGTAGTCTACATAAACTTTTCACAGACTTATTAAGAAAGTCACGATAACCTAAGCATTTATTTAATTTTACTTTCCCTGGTGCACTTGGATTGATGGAGACATAACACCGGCGCATTCGATAATAAAACTCAAAAAATAAAATTGAAACACAGGGTCAATTTGCTAGTTCACACCAAAATGTATTTTAAAATACATAATTTTAAATTCATCATCATATCAGCCCATGGATGTCCACTGCTGAACATAGGCCTCCCCCATTGATTTCCACTTCGAACGGTTCTGGGCCGCTTGCATCCAGCGGCGCCCAGCGACTCTGACCAGGTCGTCGCTCCACCTGGTGGAAGGTCGTCCCGCTCGGCGCTTTCCAATACGTGGCCGCCACTCGAGAACCTTTCTTCCCCATCGGTTATCGGCTCTTCGAGCGATGTGGCCTGCCCATTGCCACTTCAGCTTACTAACTCTACGTGCTATGTCCGTCGTTTTCGTTCTCCTACGAAAATTAAAATTCATAGACAAATTAATCACAACCCAGCCGTAGACACGTAAATCACAGCTTTATACTGAGCTTAAATACTGACATTTGACGTCCAAACACCGATTTTAAAACAGAAAACTTTAAAAAGACTAATCTATTCCACGCCACAAACTTCGAGTTAACTAGGTATAGCAAGCAGTTAAGCACAACATTAAACTCTCGTTAAACCGGGCTTAAACATTTCGTTTTCTCTTCCCAGTTTCACCTTACCCTTAAGTGCTAAACATTTGACAGCTTTCGTAAGTTTTCCACTTGATTTTCCTTCTTGAGCTCTGATACAGTTGCTTGGCTAAATTAATGGCATTAACTTCGGAATTCAAAATTTTGAATAAAGAACGATTTTGTGAGCAAAAGGCTGCCAGTAATATTGCATTTTTTAATATTAAGCTTTAATATTTCACTACATTGCTATAAAATGATGAGTACCTACCCTACTAAGTAAACTTTACTCATATAAGGTATTTAGTAAACTACTTAAAAGGGTGTAGTCGACATTGCCAGGATGACATAGGAACAATCATAAATATGTAAAAAAAACGGTCAAATTCTACCATGGTTCGAAGTTCTTACATTATTGCTGAGAACACCTTCACCTTTACAAGCTTTAACGAATCGACAGCCGAAAACCGAGTTTCGTTAATTCAGAGTTGGCCGGTGTTAGGGAAACTTCCTCACGATTAGTTGTCGGATTCCGTCCGAGTTGGATGGTAGACGGTAAACAGCTTTCTAACTAATGTGGCCAATGTTGCCTCACTGAGTGCTGTGTTCTATAAGGATTTTAACTAAAGTCTTGCAACATTTTTGGAGGCAGGTAAGCCGAGCTTAAATTGGTGGATAAACATAATGTTGGTTAACTCTTGAAGTTTAAAGACAACAATACAAGACAATAGTCGTGACTGACAATGAGCTTTCGATACAAGAATACAAAAAAAAACAGAGTAATAAAATACATTCTAGTAGGCCCGCCTGATCGGCTACCACCTTCAAGTTCCCCTAATATTCAAAAACCTAAAACCGTTAAAAGATCGGAATATCTCAAGGAATCCCATGGGAATCGGTCGGGTATAGTTGCAAAACTTGGCACAACACTATTAGCCTTCCTGAATGATTTTTTCAGTAGTGTTGCGAACTGTACCAAAGTTTTTCCAATAAGCGTGGTTTTTTTGTGGAATCTCTTTCTGTTTATAGTTTACTGGAAAGTCATTTCAAGTATTGACAAACTATTATTTATGGTGTAGTGTTTCTGAGGTACCTCTTTCGACCATCTATTGAGCAATCTCCTTTTATGATTTCACTTAGTTTGCATTATATGCGATGCTAGTGTAGGTATTATAATGCAATCAAAGGATATAACGAAATATCTTTATGTATAATAGACATTAAATCGATTTATGATTGCTCGACTTACACAGATTTCATCGATAATGTGCCCCAAAATAACAAAGTAAATTAATTTCGACATAGTCGTTATCATTGTAACGAATGATTTCCCATGGGCTCGCATCAATATTATATACCAATTTAATCGATATGTCACAAATCGGATTTATAATTTGCGTCGCATTGGTAAATTAATTGAATAAAATCGTTCGTACATGTATTTCGAATCGGTTGGTTTTTTTTTTTTATGTGATGGATGTATTTGTATTGTAGGAAGAGGAAGACGGCAGAGGATAGGATATGAAGTATAAAATATGGAACGAACTAAATAAATACTAAAATTGGGATGGCCGGGGGTTTTTAGACAGGTAGAGCTCATTTATTCGCTCAAAGACCAGCTCGATTGTGGAAATACCTCCACATTACAGAATACCGCAGCCAAATAACTTTATGTTGTGTTCCTGCGCGTGAATAAGGTCGCCAGAGCTCATTAGGGCGGGGGCAAAATCGGTAACGCGTGAGTGATGCCCCATATTGCAAGCGACCGGCTAGGGTAACCGCTTACTATCACGCGGGTCGTATGCTTGTTACTTGTAAAAAAAAAGGAAAAAAATACCGACGAAGCTTATAAGCGAGAGCGGTTCAAAAGTGGCCAAAATCGAGTCATGTGGTTTATGAACGCTCCCCAAATACAATGCCAGACTCTCAGTTGAAGGCCGACATCCGATCCGGTGGCTTCAGTAGCTTTGACCTTCATAAGTGCCTATGATATTAAGAGTGCGTACAAAGTCAGAAAAATATGGCAATGTCAGATGAAACAAACTTATGTCTAATCTTCGCGTGGTAAAAATTAACTAATCGCTTCTTATCTAAATAACTCGTAAAGTATAGAATATTTAAAAAAATCATTAGTGACAGCTCTAGGTCATATGTTATTGATATTATTTATCGAATTTTTGTCTTAATTAGATACACCATGAACGAATAACAACGAAAATTCATTATTATTAGAGGTAGCTTTGTGATTTATTTCTATCCAGGAATTTTCATTTCATTATGTTTTTGCTCAGATAGAACCCTCGCTTATATAATGAAAATACCCATATAAACTATTTACTTGGGTACATTTCAATTCTAAGATATGTTATTTTGCTTTATACGCACTCTTAATATTATAAATTGCTATCACTTTGCCTCTGTTCTTATATTTCTACCTTTTTCGTATTCAACACTTTTACGTAGGCACACAATAAAATGTTATTACTCATATTTTTTCACCTGTTCACTTATCGCGAGGTAATAAAGTTGAAAATGCCGTATGTGTTTCATTATCTCATTATTTTAAATGTATGTGAGAGAGACGGTAAGGTCCGTTGTAAATTGAATTTCAATTACCTCAAGGATCAAAGGCAATGCCTTCTTAATATAATTTCTTATTGACGAAGGTTTGAGAAAAAACGAACGTAAGACATTTTTTCTTACGTCGAAGCCTGTTTCATGAAGATATTAAGAAGCATTTAGCTTTAGCCTGTTTCTTAATCACCTTGTTTTTATATCAGAAGCAGGCGGACATTCCTCGTAATGGTAAGTGGTAAATATCTTGGGACATTCATCACACACGGCTAACTGATCCCAAACTAAGCAGAGCTAGTACTATGGACACCAGATAACTGATATACTTACAATAAGTACTACTTTACTTACCTTTTTTGTACAACCAAACTCAGGACATGCACACAAGTACATGTCATGGGCATTGAGTTATTATTGCTATTTATAAAGAAGCTATCATAAGCAAAGGTTATGTCCCATTTTTAAGATTCAACTTAAGTTATCTTTAGTGCTGAAACAATAATTAGTCGTCTAAGCAGATAGTAGAAACACGTAGCGCTATCAGAACGCTTTTAGGAGTATTTTTCTCGAAAACACGGTGATTTTCACGGCGCTTACGCGTTTCGTTCATCGTTCTACAACAATAATTGTGGCCGGATGGCCTCACTTGAACGGAAGACTGTTGTGATATGTGGCGTCTTCTCTATACGTAGTAATAATAGCTCAATGGTCCTGTTATTAGCAATTCTACTAATATTATAAATGCGCAAGTTTGTGAGAATGGATGTATGTTTGTTCATCTTTCACGCAAAAACTACTGAACGGATTTGGATGAAATTTGGCACACAGATAGAATATACTTTTTATCCCAGGAAATCATACGATCCCTCGAGAATGCGGGCGAAACCGCGCGGGACAGCTAGTAAGAAATATTTAGGACTCTGTTGTTCCGTACCTACGTAAAACTAAACACCTTCTTAACGATAGTATAAAAATACTAATAGGTGCTCTCAAAGAATAAGCAAATCCATCGCCCATGGTAAAAAAATCTAAGCGGAAGAACAGCGAGTAAAAATTCTCACAACATCGATTCACACAAAACAAGTCAATAAATAACACCTTTAAAGTACCTTGCCCTATACAGCAACTATACAGCATAACTGCACTATAACTGTTTGCCAAACACCGCATCAAATTAAGCCCGTTACAAGCCAGCTATGTTTTTGTACGGAATTTATAGCCACACTTACTCCACTGGTAGTTACTAACACTTAAAAATGTTGGCTAATGTGCGGTGTCAGTGGTAGCGGTGAATTTATGGTGATTCTTTAAATGGCGATGTAATGGAAGCGGGATGTGATTGATTTGGTATGGTGCCATGGTTTAGGTGAGGCTGATGAGAACACAAGAAATCGTGTAGCGGAATAATTGTATAAAATAAAACTAATAGTGCCTGTATAATGTTATGGCTTCCATCTCATTCTTCCGATCCTAAAAAGACACGTGTCAGAATTTGGAACTATGTTACATGATTTTTAAATGAATAAGTGGTTGTTTTATTAACTATAATAACAATAAAGCTGCTTTATTTAGCGATGACGTAGCAGTGGTCTAGAGACGGCCTATGAATATTGTATAATTTTCATAATTTCCGAAAATAAATGTTCCATTTTCGAATTCCTTGGTATACCACAGTACAGTAGTACCCAACTGATATGGATTACCGATGTACCTGCGCAGAAGATACATTTTCAAAGCGCGGGAAACGCTATAGGGCGGCAGCTGCCACCATGTTAGCGCGCGCCTTGCGGAGGGGCGTGACTTGCGAGTGAGATGGAACTAACAGCTGCAGTGTATTATGAACCTTATAGTAGTAATAGCGTCAGCGACTGCCAAGCGATACAAACACCATGATTAAGGTTCTGTGGTATCAGGATTCGGTGGGCGTAGTGCAGGCAATGAAACAACATAATACTATCGCTTCGGAAAACTCCCGTATGAGGAGAAGAAGCGACGCAACAAACTCCTCATGGGCCCCGATAGGTTTACTGTTATAATATTACAATTAATTAGGTGATCACTTCACTTCACAATCTTAGTCTTAACTTATAATAAGTTACAGAACCGGGTAAAACAATGATCGTACTGATCTGTGTCTAGCTCGAGAGCTTGTGAAAAACTAACTCTTACAAATACAAATACCCTCACTTTTATATGCTTTGCTATTTGCGTTATGGTCAGTGTTGCCACATCACTCAATCCTTCTACCATAATAATATTATCCAACCAATATGAATAAATATCTAGTAAATATCTAACATTCGGCCTTTCCTGACATCAAGTTTGTCCTCAAACTTCGCGTAACAAATAAAGTTATCAATATCGTAAAATAATACAGATAAATATACATCACTTTTACTCAGATGGATCCATCAACATCCACTATTCTTTTTCTCAGATGGATCCATCAACATCAGTTCACCTATCTCTAAAACTAACACTGACAGTGTAAACAGACAGTTATCAACTCCAACCAAAATCAATCACCATATATTATCTTATCTATCCCATCTTTCTATATCTATCTCCTCTATCTATTTCTATCCCATCAATCTATATCTAACCCATCTATCTATATCTATTCCCCTTTTTTTTTTTTGCCAGAATTTGCATACCGACAGTGTACATACCGACAGTGTATACAGTCAGTTATCAACTCCAACCAAAATCAATTACCAAATATTATCTTATCCATCCCATCTATCTATATCTCTCCCATCTATCTATTTCTATCACATCTATCTATTTCTATCACATCTATCTATTTCTATCACATCTATCTATATCTATCCCATCTATCTATACCTATTCCCTTTTTTTTTTTGCCGAAAGTGTAGTTTAACATTCCACAAGGTGTAAGTAGCAGTTTATAGATTTCTTACACTTTGTCAAATAGCTAACATGCAAAAACATTTGTTATATAACATTTTAGATTAACGGTTACATTACATATGAATTAAACACAAATAAATATTAAACTCTCTATCTATCCTTTCCCTCCTTTTCTTCTTTTATCTTCATATGAATTAGACTATAATTAAAATACAATACAACATTTTAAAATCCAAATTTCTAATAATCGTCATCTCTATGCTTATCTATTTTTTTTAACTTTCCTTATAATTTCTAATCTTTTCTAATCCCTTCTTATCTCTCCTAAACTTTTCTAATCTCTCCTAATCTTTTATCTCTCCTAATCTTTTATCTCTCCTAATCTTTTATCTCTCCTAATCTTTTATCTCTCCTAAGCTTTTATCTTTTTTTCTAATCTTTTCTATTCTCTCTTTTTATTCAGATGGCTATATTAACATCTAATTCATTATATTCATGAGATGGCTATATCAACATCTATTAATTTCTATCAATCAACATCTATTATTATTATTCAGATGGCTATATCAACATCTATTAATTTTATTCAGATGGCTCTATCAACATCTATTAATTTTATCCAGATTGCTATATCAACACTTAACCTCTCTTCTCTTTTTAATCGTTACTGGTCATACCAACTATTTTCTTATAAGAAGTGTCTCTTCAAATATTCATTCACGCTCTTGCTACTTAAAACTCTATATATATATCTGTCATCATACCGCACGTCTGTCATCAAGACTGCACGTCTGTCATCAAGACTATATGTCTGACATCAAGACTGCACGTCTGTCATCAAGACTATATGTCTGACATCAAGACTGCACGTCTGTCATCAAGACTGCACGTCTGTCGACAAGACTGTACATATGTCATCAAGTTTCTATTTTTTTTCAATATTTTATTGAAGAAAACTGCATGTCCGTTATCAAAACTGCATGTCCGTCATCAAGACTGCACATCTGACATCAAGACTGCACGTCTGTCATCAAGACTGCATATCTATCGTCAAGACTGCACGTCTGTCATCAAGACTTTTTCAACACAAGATTTTATTGAAGAACTTATTTGCGTTTTTGTTGTCGAGTTTATAAATAAATGAATGGACATCTGCTTTTTTTTATCACAATTAAACCTGTATCTTATCGAACCTAACTAGCGTAAATTCTATGCTTTGATACCTACATCTTATACCTCTTCTCTCTCTCTCTCAATATTATTTCATCTTATCAAGTGTCCTTACAAGTGTTTTATATATTTTTATAGGTACATTTTTTTATAAACTATTATTCCGTATGTTGCTGATGTTAAAGCGGAAAACTAAAGACTACATCGTGAAAAACATCTAAACTTCTTAATCTAAATTTCTAACCATATTTTTCACACATTTCATCCACCTTTTTCTACTTCTATTTACTACTATCTACTTTCATATTCATAAATCTTTTAGTCTCAATATCACGATAATATTATGATCCAATCTTTTTTTTTACTTCTATTTACTACTATCTACTTTCATATTCATAAATCTTTTAGTCTCAATATCACGATAATATTATGATTCAATCTTTTTCTACTTCTATTTACTACTATCTACTTTCATATTCATAACTCTTTTAGTCTCAATACCATGATAATATTATAATCTAAGCGAGTCTGACCAACAATCCAACGCCGATACGGCCTTACGGTGAATCACACGTCCACGGTGAATCACACGTCCAATCACATTCTGGTGTGAAAAGCTCTAACAGATATACCTGAAACCAATGAAGTCCAGCACAGTAATAGATCATTTCACTTGGCCATTTCTGCCTACATTTGAGAGCCAATCTATTAATCGATTTAGTTTGATCATTTTTCTAACGCTTACTCATATTAACCAGAGATCTAGAGTTAATTCCTACTTATCAACTTTATGAAGGGAAAATCTCGTTAATTCAAAGTAAACTAAAGTAAACTAAGTACTAATTGTGTGTTGCTTTTTGAGTGCATAGTGTTCAGATCATATAGCAGATTTTATTTCGAATGACGATGTTTCATTCAGTTCACTTGTGTGTGTGCTTCCCCCTGTCTACTTTATTTTTGCTACTTATTCTTATATCTGTGGAAACTTTTAATTAGCTTTCAATATCTATCTATATTTCCCTTATTGTATAATTCCGTTTAAATGTTGTGTATACCTGTAATTGATGTATGTACTAGATTTTGTAACTTTATGTATGTTCCGTCTAAAATGTTGTGTATGTACGTTGTTGGTGTACCTTATAAATAAATAAATAAATAAATATCTATGTAATTATAACTTTGTTAATTAAGAACCTAGCTGTTAGTTTCCATAAGCAAATAAAATAAAATAAAATAAATCTCAGGCAGGAAGTACAGTTAAGAAACCCAAATGTAAACTTTACTAAGATCAACCAATCATAACAGCTACACCAAACACTTTGTTATACACACACTACCCTAAGGGAGAAAGCCTCAGCTTTATAGTTTTAACTTCTATAAAAGTACACCACACAAAGCTTTTGCTAACAGACTCGGACTACTCGGGCGCCAACGCTCATTTTTAACGAGCTGCGACTACTAATCTTCTGCGCAGTTAACGTCAAGAAAACGAATTTGAACTCTACATCGAACTCTACGTTGAACTCTACATCGAACTCTACATTGACCTCTATATTGACTACATTGACCTCTACATGAACCTCTACATGAACCTCTACATGGACCTCTACATGGACCTCTACATGGACCTCTACATTGACCTCTTAACTTGAACTCTTAACTCGTAACTTGAACTCGTAACACGTAACTTGAACTCTTAACTCGTAACTTGAACTCGTAACACGTAACTTGAACTCGTAACACGTAACTTGAACTCGTAACAACTAACGTTGAGTCTAACTTGAACTCTAACTTGAACTCTAACTTGAACTCTAACTTGAACTCTAACTTGAACTCTAACTTGAGCTCTAACTTGAGCTCTAACTTGAGCTCTAACTTGAGCTCTAACTTGAACTCTAACTTGAACTCTAACTTGAACTCTAACTTGAACTCTAACTTGAACTCTAACTTGAACTCTAACTTGAAATTTAACTTGATCTCTAACTTGATCTCTAACTTGATCTCTAACTTGATCTCTAACTTGATCTCTAACTTGAACTCTAACTTGAACTCTAACTTGAACTCTAACTTGAACTCTGACTTGAACTCTGACTTGAACTCTGACTTGAACTCTTACTTGAACTCTTACTTGAACTCTTACTTGAACTCTTACTTGAACTCTTACTTGAACTCTTACTTGAACTCTTACTTGAACTCTTACTTGAACTCTTACTTGAACTCTTACTTGAACTCTTACTTGAACTCTTACTTGAACTCTTACTTGAACTCTTACTTGAACTCTTACTTGAACTCTTACTTGAACTCTTACTTGAACTCTTACTTGAACTCTTACTTGAACTCTTACTTGAACTCTTACTTGAACTCTTACTTGAACTCTTACTGGAACTCCTACTTGAACACTTACTTGAACTCTTACTTGAACTCCAACTTGAACTCTAAATGGAACTCGAATTCTAACTTGAACTCTTACTTGAACTCTTAAGTGAACTCTAAATTGAACTCTTAATTGAACTCCGTATTAAACTCTAAATTGAACTCCGTATTAAACTCTAAATTGAACTCCGTATTAAACTCTAAATTGAACTCTAACTCTAAAGTGAATTCTAAAATGAACTGTAAATTGATCCCTTAATAGATCTAAATTGAACTGTAAATTGAACCCTTAATAGATCTAAATTGAACTGTAAGTTGAACCCTTATTTGAACTCTAAATTAACTGTAAACTAAACCCTTAATTCAACTGTAAATTGAACTGTAAGTTGAACCCTTAATTGAACTCTAAATTAACTGTATTGAACTCTAAATTTAACTCTAAATTAACTGTATTGAACTCTAAATTTAACTCTAAAGTGAATTCTAAATTGAACTGTAAATTGAACTGTAAGTTGAACCCTTAATTGAACTCTAAATTAACTGTATTGAACTCTAAATTTAACTCTAAAGTGAATTCTAAATTGAACTGTAAATTGAACCCTTAATTTAACTGTACATTGAAAATGATACAAGTCTTTAGAACCTTGAATTTAATTGGGAATAGTGTGAATACTGGAACCGCTTCATACGCCCAGAAGAACTGAACTATTAAAATAACTCATAAATCTATTTTTTTTTTTAAATTAAGTACCTATTTCTTGTGAATTTAATATTAATATCTCTAAATAAATTAAGTACGATTTTAGATTTTTAGTTGTTTTTGAGATTCTTCATGGCAAACCCTTACCAGCAAGTTCTAAATTATTCAAATGAATAATATGTTAAAATAAAATCACTAATATTTACTGAAAAATTAACAGGTTGATCAGGTACTTTAGACTATACGTTTCTCGAATGAGCTACCTATTACCACCATTATAGTCATGTATATATCTAGCAGTCAGCTATGTATTCAATTTAAAAATAATTATCAAAATACTTTACAATTAAAACCAGAAACACAGTTTTAATAGTTCGGGAGCCTATGGATTCAAAAATAAGCTGTAATGTTGTATGCCAATAAATTATATTTTTTGCAAAATGAAGAAACTAATCGGAGTCATATATAACTTTTAATAACATATATTCTATTATCACTTTGTTACAATTTTTATTATGAGTCGAATGTTACTTGAAATAAATGTATTTTATTATTTTATTTATTATTATTATAACACACTCAAATAAAATTTACCACTAACTTCATTCCACGTTTGTTACTTCAGATTAACCCAGCACGGTAGTACTTATTCAAAGTTAATTAATTCAATACAAAACACTAAAAAATAACAAAATATTTTTGTTATCCAGGTTGTAGTCCGGTACATGAACCGACTCAAGTCTCAACCTTAAAACATTGTCATATCTATCACTGTGTCAATAGATCTGGGGGAATTCTTTCAACAAAATACACTTATGGAGCAACCGGCAAAATAAGGAGAATCACCCAACTAGTTAATTCATTTTAAAACTTATGTTTTTACAAAGTATCTTCCTTCCTTCCTTTCTAGGATATATATCATATTAAATTGCTACACCCTATTATAGGGTCATATGTATAGAATTTTAAATAGGTACCCAACGTACCTATACATATTGTAATAAATAATTGAGCTTACACAAAATCTAGCTAACTTGACTATATTTTCAACAATAATTAAATTATTTAACCGTTCCCCAGATATTATCACAATCTATTAACAATCAACATGAAATCGACTCACCAGATAAGTGTTCAGGCAATTTGTATACACCAACATTCAGGCACGACTATATGTACATCAGATAGCCACTCGCATGGCACACCCGGCGCCAACTTGTGTCACTGGTCGCTATCAGCATGAACTATACTGCAAGCGTGCCGCCCGCGCCGTCATCGGTCTATTATTCCGTCTAACATTCGTGTATTGGCACGCGCATTTCACAACCACCCACAAATGCACTTATTTTAAGGTATCAAATCACTTGATTAGACTTTATTCTTTCGTTCCTTACTTGTTCAAAGTTCTCAGGAACGTAGTCTTTTCAAACTATGTGGAAACAATCCAAGTACGGTTTTCATTGCCTCTCTTTATCCCAATTTCTGATAATAGCGTCAGCGACTGCCAAGCGATACAAACACCATGATTAAGGTTCTGTGGTATCAGGATTCGGTGGGCGTAGTGCAGGCAATGAAACAACATAATACTATCGCTTCGGAAAACTCCCGTATGAGGAGAAGAAGCGACGCAACAAACTCCTCATGGGCCCCGATAGGTTTACTGTTATAATATTACAATTAATTAGGTGATCACTTCACTTCACAATCTTAGTCTTAACTTATAATAAGTTACAGAACCGGGTAAAACAATGATCGTACTGATCTGTGTCTAGCTCGAGAGCTTGTGAAAAACTAACTCTTACAAATACAAATACCCTCACTTTTATATGCTTTGCTATTTGCGTTATGGTCAGTGTTGCCACATCACTCAATCCTTCTACCATAATAATATTATCCAACCAATATGAATAAATATCTAGTAAATATCTAACAGTAGTGATCTCGGGTTCATTGTAAGTTTTAAGCATTCTTTCGTTGATCTTCGAGGCCACTTTCTTTTCTGTGCGAACGAAGATTCACGACGCGCCTTATTAGTTGGGTATTACTGTAATTAAGATTTCTTCAAAAAATATTCTCCACAAGCAAAGTAGCATCACTAAAGCGCTTTACACTGACATTATAACAAACGCCCTAAAAGAAACTCTGGCAAAAATTCAAGTCGGAAAAAGCGCTTAGGTGCTTAATTAATTTAAATCTCTTGAAAGAGCAAGGTGACTTCGTTTCACAATGCTATTGTTCTTTTTATGTCTGAAATCTAAGATTACCTTTTCGCCCTTTCTTATACTTAACGCTGTTTTTATTCTGAGGCTACATCTAGGAATTGTAGAACGATTTGAATCTAGACTGGCTTTGTGAGTTAGTAAGTTACTGATTGTTTTAATGAAAGTGTTGCCAAAATGTTATTGTTCCAAACGCCCTTCTTGGAGACTTTCTCTGATTGAAAATATATTTTGACTCAGAGCTATTTGATTATCCTAACTTAATATTATTAATGCGAAAGTGAATTTGTTTGTTTGTTACGCCATCAGGCCTCAACTACTCAACGGACCATCATGAAATTTGGTATGCAGATAGCCTATGGTATGAAGAAAGACATAGGTCCCATGAACGCGGGTGAAACCACGGGGACAGCTAGTATTAGGTACTATATATGAATTCAAAGTCAAAGTCAAATTTATTTAATTTAGGCCCCAGAAGGGCACTTATGAAGGTCACATTTACTGAAGTTACCATCGGCCTTCAACTGAGAAGAATCCGGCAAGAAACTCAGCAAGATTACATGTTTTAAATATTTTTTGGGCAATCCGACTATGTTTCTATCTGTCTATATGCCAAAGTGCATCGAAATCCTTTCGGATGTTTATACGTGATTGAGACGCAACGATCTAAGCTTTCGCATATGTTATGTCAGTTATGGATACTGGACTGATGGAAAAGTGAGAAGAATGGAGAAAATGTGAAAAGTTGTGAGAGATTGAGTTGAGATTAGAAAAAAATACCGGTATTAGTAAAGTAAAATTAACCATAAGTAATGTCATTAATTTTGAATAACGTAAGCATGTCATATGATTCATCATCAGATAAGCAGTATATTAGCTTTTAAAGAATGCAATTATAAAATTTATTACTACCACTTAAACAGAAGCTTATATTTGTTAATTCGTACCATAAATAATTAACATAAAAGTGTTGCCGTTATCGAAAAAAGTGTAGCACAAAAAAAAAACGAAAAAAGTATGTTTTAATAAAATTGGAATTCAATGACTATTTATTAATCTAAGTATATTAGTCAACGTCCATGATATACAAATTTTGAAGCTCCGTTTAAGGCGATGTTTATTAATACTGATTTCGGAATATGACCGAACCGTATAACATCATTGCCACTTTTATGTTATCTTTAGTCGTATTACTGCTTTAATTGAATACAAATGAAAAACTAATACAGATCTACCACTGATGATTTTAAATGCGACGGCATTAAACACATAGGTTTTTGTTGTGAACGGGCGAGTTTTACCACAATAATGATGATGGCATTGAAAGTGGCACATAAAGCCGAGCTAGAAGAAACTGGCTCTCAAGTGCAACGCCGGAACACACCAATGCGCTTGGCGAAGCTTGAAGGTAGTACTTTTTTTTATTATAAAAAGACCTGTATTTGTCTCACCATACGTTTTACACAACAACAGCGGTATACAAGCATACGGCCCGCCTGATGGTAAGCGGTTCTCGTAGCTTTATGGACGCTTGCAACACACGAAGCATCGCTCGCTCGAAGCACGTTACCGACCTTTCCCCCTCCCCTATGAGCTCTGGCGACCTTACGTGCAGGCACACAACTCTACACAACATAAAGTTATTTGACTGCGGTATTCTGTAAGGTGGAGGTACTTCCCCAATCGAGCTGCTCTTTGAGCGAATAAACGCTACGCTCTTGAATGGTAAGTGATGATGTGGCCGAAGGTGGTAAGCCTAGAAGTGAACTTGCTATCAAGTGCAGCTGTCGGAACACGCCGGTAGGTGCTTGACGACAGATTTTCGTCGTGAGGGTGGTAGCAAGGCGGGTTCTACAAAGTACCATACCACCTTGCTAAGGTTTCCTCACGATATCTTCCTTCACCGAAAGCTCAAGCTTAATGTAGGACAAACTCCACTTATTTTGTCTAACCTTTGTTTTTTTTAATGTGGAGAAATATGTAAAGTACGTGCTTCACCTTAACATTAAAAATACAATTAGTGGGCCCCATATCTCTTAATAACATATTTGGCTGTATGCTAATGTGACTACGCTTTTACGAGACTCCGACACCACTTAGACATACATAGCATGTGTTAGGATTCCGTATTTTGTGAAGAAAACCTTTGCTAAGGCCTATGCTACAATACTATAGACTTTTTTTATTTTATTTTTTGGAAAATAGTAAAATATTTGAGTCAGTAGGCATTGTAGGCATCTGCCTACCGTCTGGTACATTTTATGTCCAGCAGCCACCATTACATACCTATAGAAATAATATCTAAAAAAGCTAGAAGGAAGACTCTCAAGTAGGTATAACTTCCAAAACATACAACAAATTTCTATAACCTAACATGGACTTAATTACTTCCGTATAGAAACAATAATTAAATATCCTTCAAAATAAAAAGGTTGACGTTTTTGTGTATAAAAACGCGACTCGCACTTAAGAGTGCGTACCAAGCCAGAAAAATATCGCAATGTCAGATGAAACAAACTTATGTCTAATCTTCGCGCGGAGATGAGATGGAGATAGCGTGTTTCGCGGCACAAAAATGAACGAAGCGCTTCTTATCTAAATAACTCGTAAAGTATAAAATATTTCAAAAAATCGTTAGTAGCAGCCCTAAGTCATATGTTAGTGATATTATTTATCGAATTTTTGTCTTAATTAGATACACCATGAACGAATAAAACCGAAAATTCATTATTATTAGAGGTAGCTTTGTGATTTTTTTCTATCGAGGAAATTTCATTCCATTATGTTTTTGCTCAGGCAGAACCCTCGCGTATATAATGAAAATACCCATATAAAAATATTTTTTTATTTAAATACTATTTACTTGGGTAAATTTCAATTCTAAGATTGTTATTTTGCTTTATACGCAGCCTTAACAAGTTTTCTCAATAATATTTTATGCAAATTTAAACAGATAAAGTCATATAAATTATTCGGATACAATAATGGACGTCAGTTTTGTTACTTGAGACTTGATAACGTATAAGAGTCCGGTATAAAGTGTACACCGTGCAAAACGAACGTTTTATGGTCAGAAATAAAGATTTATCCGGTTTAAGATAACAGCTGAGTGGTGTATATGGAACTGGATTATATCGATGTGCATTAAAAACGAATATCATTCGGATCCATTTAGTCATATCTATTTCATGAGACGGTGTGGATATTGTAAATTCCGTAAATAAAAACATATTTGCCCACTGTCCATTATCTTTTGCCCAGTGGGTAACACAAATAGAACATGTGTGCTATTTTTAAATAAATTTAAATAATGATGATTTTTTGAACATCGAATTCTATAATTTTCTTCGAATTAAAAAAATCTGTATTTGCATATAGATATACTTTAATTGTTGTTAGAATAACAGTAAAGACCTATAAAGGCAGTCAATAGGTTTGTGATCATTAGGAAGAATATCGTATTGAGGTTTCAATGGACAGGACAGGCAACATCATTAGAGTGAGAAACTAGATGGATAAATGAATAGATGATTAATTCTGATACCGTATAAAGCACTTATTACACCTTCCTATATTTAGGATCCTAACTAGGAAATAGGAACGTGTAGTCGCAGAAAGAACGGTTAGTGTCCTAAGTAGTGAGATAGGAAGGTCCCAACCGCTCTGCTTCCTTAAACAGGAAAGTGTAATCGCGTCGCTCCGATTTAGGACGTTTAGGGATGTAACATTGTTCTTCAAAACATCGATGTTTTGAAATAATTATATAAGGCTTCTAAAGTCTTGGCGTATATTTTGAGGGATAAATGTATAGGTCATTAGTAATCAAAAAACAATAATAGAATAATAATCCGTACAATATATAATTATTTCAAAACATCGATGTTTTGAAATAATTATATAAGGCCCTTCTAAAGTCTTGGTGTATATTTTGAGGGATGAATGTATAGGTCATTAGTAATCAAGAAACAATAATAGAAAAATAATCCGTACATTGAAAGTACTACATTATTTATAAATTAATACTTGGTACTTACTTACATAAAGTTCAATTTTGTTTTATTTTAACACAAAGGAGCTCATTTGTATTCATTGAAATTTTAATTTGTGTGATCGGTTTGAGAGAATAAAAAACTTAAAACATCGGAAGAACATCGATGTAAGTATAGTTATATTTTTTTTAAATCGACCTTTGTTACATCCCTACGAGTCGTCCGTCTCGCTTTAAGTATAGTTGCTATACTCTTTGCCGCGTCCTAGTTAGAAAGCAAGATAGTGTAGTGTAATAAGTAGCTTCCTGCTTCCTTGTTAGAACCATCCTAGTTAGGATCCTAAATATAGGAAGGTGTAATAAGCCCTTAAGCCTGGTCAGCAGTTACCGATAAGTTACGATTGTTTCACTTTATAAATAACACCACACCACTGTTTTGCACCACAATAACTCCTAGTTTTTATTACAGAATGTGGTCCGATCGGTAGGACAAAGGCGGTAGGACCACGTGGTCAAGGCAAGAGGGAAGATATCAATCGAAAAAAAATTATGAATAAAAAAAAGTTTACCTAATTGAGGCAAAATACACATCAAGTAAAGGACATACATTTCACCGAAAAGATTACAATATATGGTAAAATCCGGCAAATATTTGTAACAATACCTACATAGTAAGAGTACCCATCTCAAGCAGGTCGTATAAATTCAGAGCTTCGCTCGTCTGGCTCGGTCGAATGGCACGTAAACTCGGCTGCGGACTCTTGGACACTGGGCTATCATTGTAAGGTGCCCATAAACTCCAACGAGAATGAGACTACGGAATTACGGATTCCGAAATTTCAGACGCAATAATTGTAAGTCTTTTATTTTAAAGTGTCCATAGATAAATAAAAACTCCATTAAGCGTAAATAAACGTGGGAAAAACAAATGAAAAGCGGTACTGACTCATTTTTAGTAAAGTACTTTGTACGATGTTTTTAGAACTATCCGATTGAAGCAGAGATTGTAAACCTCAACAAAAAGCTTATGTGTAAAAGTTCTAATAAATCAGAACTACGTTTAACCGAAACTTTTCAATACACACGCCGAATTAGCTTTTCATTAGGAACTTGACCGACTTTGTACTGAAAGCCAATTTCCAAAAACTTTTTCAATTTAAATTAGTTCGCAAAATGGTTTTTAATACATCAAAATTAAAATCTCTACTTACTAAAAAATATCTAGGACCAGACTTTTTATGAAAAAATCCAAAGATATTTGGAATTGAGGGTCACAGTAAGATAGATATCGTCAGTCGGCGACGTGATGAGCAAAGTTCCCACTGTGTCAACGTCCCATCAGTAAAGTTGCTCGTTCGAACGAAAAACAAATATTTGTGTTGAGCACTTCATCTTTCACAACTTTGTTCTGACACTTCACGTCCTGGAGGATTATGCGTGTAAACCAGCCCTTTGGAACTTCGAAACGGCTATAAGAACAAATTGATGGTCCAACACTTGCGGGAATCTACATTTTTGACTTGGCTTTACTTTGAGGTTATAAATTCTGTTTTATGGCACTTGCGCTTGACTGCAATCCCGCCTGATGGTAAGCGAAGATGTAGTCTAGGGTGGACCGCGCGTACCCATAAGATGCCTTCACTCTAGCCTTGAATAAACCCATGTTGTCAGGAAACATTGTCCGGGAGAGCATTCCACAACTTGGCCGGGCCAATTAAATTGTCTGATATACTTAGCAGACTGAGCTCTATAAAAATTGTATTCAAGTTGATTTTACTTCCATATACCATTTGTAAAAAAAGACAAATAAATCGAAACACTCGTTATTCCAGCCCGAAGAAGCGCCATCGTAAATGTTCGAAATCTATTCCGTCAATTGCCAATGCGCTCTGATTGGCTAAGTCATAGACACAAAACATTAAGATGCAGTGATTGGTCGGTACTATTATTAATCAGTGCAAAAACACTTACTAATTGCGGAATTAGATTGGTCAGTCAAAATAAATTAACTAGTCTTTTGGGGAACTTGTGGGGATTTTTCCACGATGCTCCAGTCTTGTAGGATATCGACATAAATTGTGCTGATCTCAAAATAATTGTTCTTTCACACGTCATGGATAAAACCTTTTGATACAAATATTTTTGTTAAAAGATACATACAATAGTTACAAGAAAAACTTGTTATCAAGACTGTCATATAGATCGCCAAGCATATAATACCTTTTCTACTTTATCTGTGAGCATTAACGGTTGTCGCCCACCACATACTTTCACCACTCACTTTAAGCCTGGATCACAACCGACCACATAGTAAAGCTGGGGGAATACGATGGTTTAGTGTTCAAACAAATGATTTGAAAGTCCTTATTCTTGTCTTTTGATTGGGTAAACTTGATTTGTAGCTTATTAGAACTATGCTTAGGGAACGCGCAAGAAATGTAAGCATATTGTGCTTATGGTAACTGCTTGTAAGTGTGCATTACGCGTTTTTTTCTATTAGAAATAGGTGCTTTAGATTCAGATTTTTTTAAAAATGTTAAAATTTCAAAAAAATCTTGCATTCAGGGTGTTTAAAACGTAAAAAGTTGGTAAGCTTGTATCTTTCTAAAAAAAACTATTATAAATGCGAAAGTGAGTTTGTTTGTTACGCTTTCACGCCTCAACTACTCAACGGATCATCATGAAATTTGGCATGCAGATAGTCTATGATATGGAGACGGACATAGGCAACTTTTTACCCCGGGAACGCGGGTGAAACCGCGGGGGACAGCTAGTTACTAATATTTTAACCTAAAATTCCTCGGTAAAACATTATCAAATTCCCAGCAATTAACCATTCGTTATGAGTATCAACACTTTACAGGATGTTAGGAAAATTAAGACATTGCCGTGATACAGCGCGTTATCCGAAACGAAACCAAACTACTATCTCGCTCTATCAAAAATCCCTTTTAAAATAACAGTTCCCTAGCACACCTTACCTACACAAAAAGACCATCTCAAAACCAGTTTCGAGCCTTCCCGACATTTCCGGAATTACACGCATCTGATTCCGAACTTTATTCATAACAGAATTAGGAGTAAACTTGCATAAAAATACTCGAATTGTTTATTCATTCGGATTGAATATACGACCTTATTTACGTTGGGTCTAGTATGAAAACTCTTTGTATTTTAGTATAAAGAGCGCGGGTGGTAAGGTGTTAGTGTAATACGTTTCTGATGGGTTTTTAATTCAGCCTCGTGTGAAACTCTTGCGCAGTAATACACGCATTATAATCATTGTTGTAGTTTTGTGGTATATATAAATAAATACATTACCTCATTACCCACTTTGTAACAATATTACACATGTTAACCCACTAAGTTACTTAATTATGTAATTCTAATTTGTTATGGTAAACATTTGGTAGTACCTAGTGGGTACTTAGTTTTTTACTTTCAAATATAATGCTTATGCAAGTTTACTTCTGTTTTATGCAAACTTAAATTAAATAGAATATTTAATTATTGAATAAAAAAACATTTAGTACCTATTTTCACAAACATAAAATCTTAAGATTTTATATTGTTTTTCACCAACAGTAAATTATTATTTTTATAAGAATAACTAGCTGTCTCGCGCGGTTTCACTCGTTCCAGTAATAAAAATAGCCTATAATACTCGGGGATAATGATTTTTTCGAATCCGACTGGTAGTTCCAGGGATGAGTACGTTTAAACAAACATAAAAACTCTTCCGTTTTATTATATTAGTTAGTATGTAGATTATGAATTAAAATCTAAAACCTCTTCAGGAAAGTTAGAAACTAAAAAAAAATACGATTACGTTATACCTATGAAAGTTTCTTACTCTTGATACTCCCAAAGCTTTCCATATTATCTGTGTAAATACCTGTAAACAAAAATAAAAGTGTTAAATATTAAAGATAATCCAAATATAATTTTGTTATACTAATAGGTAATCAAGCAAAGTATTGAAAATTACTTATATTAATCCGATTTTCCTTAATAATTTCGCACGTCCAATTAGATTTTCCTCTCATTCTTCATTCAATTATGTTTTTGATATAAAAACTACAACAACTGAATGCTGTGGGGACTTCTATACGACCTTGTCTCTATATTGTATGTACGATCATCGTCAGACCGTATGTCCTTAAACCTACGTCATATACGTAGATGTCAATTCAACCAATTAGGAGCAACTGCCGTCGCCATGTTGCGTATACGTCACAGCTATTTGACAATCAGCTGACGTTTGAAATCCGCTCTATAAATGGTTTAACTCGTCTACATTGAAAGGTGATGACATCTTTAAGGCTACCAGTTGTCAGTCAGTGTCAAAACAGTTGCTTTGCATTGTCAAATATGTAGGCCGATGTAATTTTATACTACTGTACTCTTGTTTGTTTGGAACTGAAATATGTATTATTGGAATGGCTTGTCAGACTGTCGCTAGACTTAAAATCTCTGCTAATTTAACAAGTTGAAGTTTCATCATCAGCCTATAATGTCCCACTGCTACAGGCCTCCTTTCACAAACGACGGTGAAAGGGCAAAGGCAGATACTCCACCACGCATGCCCACTGCGGATTGGTGGAGGCAGGCTAGTGGTCAACCTACCGTTGGAGTTTTCAAGCCGCCTAGGAGGCCTCCACTAACGACTATACAATTAAGTGATAACCGGGACCAATGGCTTTACTTGCCTTCCGAAACACAGAAAACGCTCGAGTTGAAATACTAGTTCGCGGTCACTCATCCAGGTACCGACCTCACTGTTGGTAGCTTAACTTTGCCGATCGATTAAGAACGGCTAATCATGCTACACCACGAGCGGTTCAGTTAAAGTTTAGTTTAGTTGAAATTTGATCTTAATCCATCTAGAAATCCAAGGAATCCAAATTGGCTTTGGCCACAGAATCAGGAATAGAACTGATCCGGTGACGTTAGGCCCGTAGTTGGCTTCACAAGTTCAATTCCTGACCAAATTAATATATCTTGAGATGAATAAAGTCCAAAGAGTCTGTAAGACAACAAAGTAGCTTTAATAAACAGCAACCGTTCGTATTTATCTTATATGCAATAATTGTTGACGATTGGTAATGAAAACTTAAACTTGCTTGTTAACCTTAACCGATTACAACCACGTGTGTTATCCATTCAGTAAATAAACATAGATAACGAGTGATAGCATTCTTATCTACAGCAAAGCTTCGATGTTACGCAAAATATGCTGCGTAATCACATTCTACCATATATATTTGTTTCATGTTCAATTTAGCTTTTAAAAGGACCACTGTATTAATATTTTTTTTTAATTAAATGGGCTTGCGTTTAGCCACTGAGCCGCCCATAAGGGGCGATGACGAAGCCTAAGATGAAACACGCTTACCCAGAAGAAACCTATTCACTCTGGCCTTGAAAGTACCTAGATTGTAGGCATCAGGAAACACAGACGCTGGAAGCAAGTTCCACTCCCTTGCTGTCCGCATTATAAATGAGGATGCAAAACGCTGTGTCCGTATATTCGGTATGTCAACAACGTACGGGTGACAATTTTCCCGGCGTCTTGTGGTTCGGTGTAAAAATGGGGATGGTGGAATAAGGTTGAACAAGTCCTGCAAAATATTAACACCTTAAAGGTGACAAGGCTGATGATTACACTCTTGACTAATCACATCAGCTTGAATGACTTGCAGGTTTACTTTTCGATCACTGATTTTGTTATTCTGTAGTAAAGACAGTAAACAAATGTACATTCTAAGGTTTTTATTCCTGTTTGAGCTTTCTTAAAGGACCCCATCCATAATAATGTGCCCAAAGGCCTCTATAACTTAGACGGCCCTGCAGATTAATAATGACCAAATGGATGAAAAAATGTTAAAAACTGTCATGGTACAAGAGACATTTGTAGCCCTCCCAAGATACCAGTAGATAGTAAAGCCTAGAGTACATCCAAAGAACAGAATGTCTATGGTCGACAATAAACCGTTGTCTTTGATAACAGTATTACTATGAGAGACACAGATCCCTAAGGATGTGTCCTGTGGCCCAGAGATAAGATAAGCATATAAATAGATGTGTTTGAAGACCACACATCACGTTTGGTGGGCAGAGACAATAATTTTTGACCTAAATATTTTTTTTATTTACAGATCTATACAGGTCGTTGTTTTGGTCAGCGACGAGCGACTCAGGGTCGATAATACAAATGATACTGGTGCTAAAAAAAATATAAAAAAAATACTTTATTTTTTTTAAATAATAAAAATAAAAAAATTAAAATTTTGAAAATCATGTAATAAGCTAAATTGTAGACATAATACTCAACGGGAGTACGAGGGAGTAAAGGGGTGGGGCGATGGCGGCTTGCGCCTAGCTCTAGTCTGTGCACGTGCCTAGTAACCATACTTTGCGGTAATTTTATTTCAAATTGAATAAGGTATTTCTCAACATATTTACAGTATTTAATGGAATTAAGTCAATTTTTGGGGAATATATATTTTGTACTACCGCTCCTGGGTCGCTTGTCGCCGACCAAAACAACACCCTGTATAAATAGAATACTGATACTGAAAGTATTCTTGATTCAAATAAACCTCCACAAAAAAATGAGCAATAGTCAAGGTTAGTTTCACTAAGATGAGTCGGCAATAAACTCAGCAATTACTCTTTTCAAATCCAACCTTGATTTATATAAAAAAAATATTTGAAAGAGGTTCCTGGAATTCATTTTTTTTACAGGTTGTTATGGACTACTCGTTACCTCGACGTGGATAAATGGACGACAAAATATAGATTTATTAGTAAAACGAGAGAGTATAGTAGATTAGGTTACCGGAAAGCGCAATTTAGGCCACCTTCAGGTACGAAAATCCTATTACTGGAAACCGTTCAAAGTTGCTTAACGAACTTATCGTGCCAAATGATATAAAGTACATAATATCTACGATTTTTGTAGTTCGAACTATATTTCTTTGTTGCTACAAAAAAAAACATCAGATTCAAAAATAGAACTTTAAAAAAAAATGTTTATCACTCAGTAGATTGACTACAAACATAAATACTTTTTTTAAGAATTTGATGGTAGTGCTAGCGTTGGATGACTACACTATAATGCACACAAATCCATTAGAGTTGATAGACTATGATATCCTTTTTATACATTTACCCCCTTATTCATAATCGCTTTTTAACAAAATCAGTGTAATAGTGTCCTCCGTCTCACTCTTTCGATCACCAAATGTCACGTGTCAGATAAAGACTTCAGAATTTTAGCTAATCAACGTTTTATAACTTTATTATGAATAATAAAGGGAGTTAGACCAAATCGACAATTAAAGTAACTCTAAAATTCGAAAATCCGAGCACAAACTAAAATCCAAATGGATCCAACCAAAAAACGGAGGCAATCAAATCAAAAGTAAAACGCGAGATCGAGTTTTATGAAGTTATTCGTAGGAAAAATAAAGCCGGTGGAGGTATTATGGGCAGATTCCCCGGGTCAGGTACAGGCGCTTGAGTGGCGGGCAAACAACTCTGTTTACTTACTAGATTGGAGATTATAGCGTTCCACGCTGGGTGCGTGGCGTGGCGTGGCGCGGTGCCGGGTGCGAGGCGGTGTTTTACTCAAAAATGGGTAGGTACCTTGTATGTGTTTGGTTAAATTAGTGAAGTTGATTATTGACACTAATGTTAATTTAATGGAACGGTATAGCGTTTTATATTTAAGGGGTACTTAAGTAAAATCAAAAAGTAAAATGTATTTTCGTTATTTTTTTGTCATGCATGTAAGTACATATTCGTATTTATTTATTATTTATGTTTTATCATAAAATGACACCACCGTCTTATAATGTATATAAATTCCTCTCTATCCTAAGGTTGTCTGGAAGAGATCGCTCTTTAGCGATAAGACCGCCCATTGTACAGTTATTAATATTATGTTCTTTTCTGTCTGCTTTGTTAACTGATTGTCTGGTGTACAATAAAGAGATATCTATCTATTTAAAATCAACAAATAGTCCAGTTTCTTAATTTTCTAATATATAAAGTTAGGTGCTCTATTAACTCGAGTTCATAGTTTTGTGCATCCACACATAAAATAACATAAATAATCTTTAACCGATGATTTTATAAGTAATTGGAATAAACATAAAAAATAGGTAAGTATTAAAATAATGTTAAAATTTTCGTTTCGCTCCATTACATGATGCTATCATTATAACGATTGATTTAACAATTGTCTGACAAAGATATGAATAATATGCTATTGAAATTACTAACATTTTCTCTAAATTGATAATTATTCCAAGTTTAAATTTCCTAGCCAAGTGCTTTTATGAAGCGACTTAGAGTTCGCTAAATAAAAGCTTATAAAATAAGGTATGACACATTTCGGCCCTAATATTTTGATAGAATTAGGAAAGGCACTACATTACCGACTTGTCGTCGATGCTTTTCGTCAATTGAGGCGTTTTTAAAACAAAAACTTGCATCTTTTTTAGTTAGCACACTTTACTTTTAAGTAACATGTTTCCTATTTTTTTCTTTAAGTATAAGTCATAAAAAATACAGTGTTTATTATATTCCTGTACTATTGACATGCTATGATGATTGAATTTAACAGAAAATGTCAACATGTAAACACGTAGGTACTTATAAACACGGAAAATTGATATAAAAGCAACTGACCGCATAAGGTAGATAAAGCATGCGCCTATCTCAGGGAGGGAGGGTAGAAGGGGGGGGGGTGTTACCACTTTAGCAAATTACTTGGTCCCTACACAATGGCGGGCTTTGTTGAAAGATTCGATTTTTCCACCGAACAATAACTATCTACGATCTTTTGACTTATAAAAAAATATATATTTTTCCTATGGAGGTTGGGAGGCGTTTTACGTAATTTGGTTTTTATGAAACAAGTTGTCAACATGACGTTCCTGCTGCTGTCTGTTGAGAACTCATCATTCAAACTGAGACCAGGATATTATTGGGTGCGCGGTATAAATCCACATGCAGAATTAAGGCAATGAAAGGTAATATACTGATGGATGTCATCAATCAAGTAGTATTTATCAAATTATTGTTACATGACAGACAAATCCTATGTCCAATTGTATAGTTTTTGCTTCCTAAAATAGAAGTCTCAGTCACCTTATTTTATTTTTGCAAGCAAAACAAAATGATTGTAAAAACTGAAAAAAAAAAAATTTTTTTTTCAATTACACAAAATTTTACGACCAACCTAAACAGAGTGACTTGCGAACTAAAACTTACCAGTAACAAAACTAGTTTTGGTTCATTACTAAATTATTTGATTAAATGTAACTAAAATTAGATTCCCAACAACAAAACGTCATCTTACATAACTAGTTTTGTAGAACCTTTTTTTCAGTGAATTGAGCAATTATCCAAAAATCGAGCCAATAAAGCAAGATAACCCATGAAACCAGCGGCCCAACACCTAACCTTATTCACTTTTCTCTAAGAACAACGGATGCGGACGTGTTCGCGTAGGCAGAGTTTCCCAACCTTTTTAAGCACGCGCTCGCTGAGGACCGAGCAACTAGGGGTGAACTGAGGCAGAGCCAGGGGGGCGTAAGCGATTTGTAAGAGCCGATGAAAGCCCTCCAAATATCGACCGCTAGGGTTGTCAACGCCTAATGGAAATGTGCCGTATTTTTACTAAGACGGTTAATATGGTGGGCTTAGTTTGTAAGTGGCGTGGATTAGATGTTTTTTTCGCTATATTGTGCTCCGTGGTTATTCTTCTTTGTTGTGGATCAATGGATAATTGATTCGGTGCGTTGTTGATTGTTTTGCGATTTTGTTTATTAAAAGATGTGTTTGTTTGTCACGTTTTAATGTACAAAAGGTGTTATGGGGCCGGTGAAAAAGGTATATAAGAATTTCATAAAAACGTGTCCAAAGCCATCGGTCAGGTATTAAAAACACGTGATGAAAATCGAATGCTATTTTTTTTAATATACGAATTTCTTAGCCAATTGGTTGATGTATTGATGTGTCATCACAATCGCCATGATTTCTAAATTGTGTCCATGACGCACTTCTGATCATTAGGTATATTACTGGCACTCAATATTTATTTCAGCACAACATTATTTACTGTCATCATGATTTCATAAAGAAATAAACACACGATTTAACTAATATAATAAAAACATAATTTTGTTACTATCTACAAAAATATTTTCTAAAACTATAAAAGATATGAAGTATTAATAGGAATTATCTTCAATATTCCTAATTATTTTCAATCCACAATCCGCACCCAGCAAACCTTTCCCTAAAAATAGTACAAATAAATTGTATAAAATTCCCACTATTTTTTCCTATTAAGAAAGCTAGTCGCGTTATCCATTTCCTTAAATACATCACCGGTTCTATTCACCGATAAAATCGTATAGCGTGATAGTTACTGTCATATTGGGGTATCAAGCCAATGAGTTCTGGGTAAACTAGGGGTCAAATATCTGGGTCAAGGCAAACGAAACCGTTCGAACTGATATTAATTTTGAGTAAATATCGAGTTTAAATTGAACAATAATGTATGTTTTGGTAGAATTTAGAAGAGATACTTCGAAATTATATTTGGTTGGTAAATATAAGATGTCTTTACGGTAAAATATAGTACCTAATATTAAAAGGGTAGGTACCTACTTGAGAACTTTAGTTTCAGTGTAAGTACTAATTAGTTAGAACTAAGCCAATTAATTCAATTCCTTAAAATTGATAACTGTATTTACAAATGAGTTAAGGGCATATACGGCGTATCGAAGCGTCCTATCATTTTAGGCTGTCCATAATTCAACACTATGAGTAATTATTGAGTGCTGTATCAAACGTATTAAAACTTTTTGGAACGTGATGTAGGTACCTACTGTTATAATTCTAATGTAATTATTTAGATACATATGTACAAAAAACAATTATTTTTATACATAAAACATTCACGCCTCTTAATTAACAAAATTTGCAAGCCATTGTTTGACAACCCTGTAAAAACGTCGAGAGGCAAAGAAGAGACCACAAGCCGTGCTCCAACTGCGGTTGCAAAATTCACTCTACAAAGTTCATTCACCCTATTCATTAAGCGATAACTGCATTCGTGTGACATTACATGACATGACACCCTGACTTGTGTAATTTTTCGCGCGAATATGTACGTAGCTTTATGTTTGATCAAAAGGTAATTCGAATTATGAATTCAGGTTCTTGTTTTTTTTAAATGTTATTTTGAATTAAAAACAGGCCTGTCGGCTCATAAAAAATCTTAATCTGTTTATTAGATGTCCTATTCTAAGTATTCCTTGAATTAGATTAGAAAGCCACAAAATAAGATCAATTAAATAGATAGATGGAAAATATGGAAGCTTAAATTGCTATTGATAAGTCAAATCAGTGAAGTCTTTAAAGATACATTATACTACATATAATAAAATAAAAATCCATTTGACACTCATGCCTGTAACATTAAAAACGTTTTAGAATCACTAAATCATATCAAAAAAACATAAACTGTCAAACGCCCAGAAAACGTGTCATCCGTAACAAAATACGAGCTCTGAAAATTAGACGATCCTCACAAAAAAAATAAACATTTTATATGTGCGTATTACGATCGTTCTATTTAAAGCGCGATGTATTTCAAAAGTATATGGCCCTGCTGTCATTTCAACATCTATATCGTACGCCCTTTCTCAGTCGGGTATTAATTACAAAGCTTAGCGCATACGCGCGGGCCAACAACTGTAAAACTATTAACGGGGCACACCGAATAGTTTGAAATAGTTTCGCTGGCTCGCCGCCAGGAGCGCTGTGTACGCTTGTGATAGATCGCGGCTCCTTGTATTTGACGTGGTTGTAAACAAAAATAATAAATAAAAAAAACCGGAGCAGACCGGACCGGCAAGCATGTTTTGATATATGTGTATTTCATTTTGGTTTATAGCTTTCAGTCGGAGTTTTATTGGTTTTTACGTAAGATTAGAAATGACGTGTCGTGCGTTTTATGGGTGACAGTATTGGACGTTTATGTTGATTGCCAATTCTGATTGTGTTTTCAGTGCTCTCGCGGGAGAGATAACGGCCGGTGGATAATTACGGTTACAGGTGTTTTATTATTGAATTGGTGAAATGAGACCGATTTTTATTATTATCTGCACCTTTGTATTCCAAATTTAAGGTAAAGCAAAAATTATGAGTTGAATTAATAACTGTCTTTAAATTTATTCGGATATTCTAAACTATGTAGAAGCTAAATCAAAAAATAATAATTTTATAATTTCTAATAATTTCAACGAATAAACACCCTTAATATAATATTTATTTTACTTATTCCAAAGACTCATAGTTAAAAAAAACCTCCTAGCAAGGAATATATAATGCTATCTGTTTCCCGCGTTTTCATCCGCGTTACCGGGATAAAAAGTAGCCTATGTCCTTCTCCATACCCTAGGCTATCTGCATGCCAAATTTCACGATGATCCGTTGAGTAGTTGAGGCGTGAAGGCGTAACAAACAAACACACTTTCGCATTTATAATAGTTAGGATTACGTAACGTTTATCGAAATTTATAATTTACGTCCTTTTTTATCAAGCATCATTATGTACTAAGCTTTATGTAACCAAAGCATATCTAGAAGTATTTTCTCGGAGTACCCTGGGGGAAAAAGTTTTATTTTACTGTGGGTACTTTACTACTTAGTTGGGTCAGCTTGAAGTACTAGACGTTTGGAAGCGGTAATTACGTAGTCAGAGAAAAAAGGGGCTTTTGAATAAACTTTGGTTATAACTGTCTATTAAACGTCACTTTTGTAAAGAACCGTTTAGGGTTATTTTGTAGACTTTCTTTTTTAAAGGAACTTTCAACCCGCGGTTGTGCCCGTATCTCGTTTTCCAGGGATAAAAGTACTACTACATATACCTACTAAGTTATTTTAATCCAGGGTATGATGTATAGATGTGCCAAGTTTTATCTAAATCAGTCCAGCCATTACGGCGTTTTGAATATACAAATATATAACCTATATCACATTTTAACCGACGAAAAAACGGAGGAGGAATACAAGTCGACGCGTATTTTTTTTTTAATAATAGGTGTATAAAATAAGTAGTTGGAAGTATGACCTACTTTCCAATGATTCAGAAACTGCAGTAGATGCTTCATAAATGTTTTTTTTTCCGTGTATTTGCAATCAATATTTTATTTTGATCTTTAACATGCGATACCTACTAACTCTACCTATATATGTAGGCTTCAGGACCTCATAACTTGATGACTTTAGTTCCACAAAATAAAAGTGAGATGATTTTTTTAATAGTATTTCATTGTAAATAAATACACAAAGTAAATTCGTCATTGATGTCAGTGCGTGCCAACAAAGTAAATACATTACAAAAGTATTTAACTACAGCAAATAATTATGCATATCAAATTGCCTACGTTTCATATTGGATGGATCCCACCCAAAGACAATAAAAGTATCTTTGAACCTCGTCTTATCGGTAAAGTGAGTGCAACACTATCGTACATTGTTGTCAAATGTCGTAAGAATGCTTTGGTTCTCAATCCATCTAAATCCAAATTTATGATTCTAGGTTCTAAAAACCAGATTCAAGGTGTGACGACCAGAGAACCTTCAGTAAAAATCCTGGATGAAGTAATTGAGCGGGTGGATAGCGCACGAAATCTAGGTATCTTAATGGATAACAAACTCCAATTCGAAGGTCATGTGTCAGAAGTCACTCGTAGTTGTTTTTATAAGTTAAAGGTTTTATATAAAATTCGAAATTTCTTAAGTATTGACGTCCGCACCGCACTTTGTGAGGCATTGGTCTTGTCTAGACTTAATTACTGCATTACTGTCTATGGACCCTGCCTACTCGGTAGGTCTCAGCGCCTCATACAGCGAGTTCAGAATGCATGTGCCAGATTTTGCTTTCCAATTCCGCCTCGTGCCCACGTGACACCTTTCCTGAATAAAGCCAAATTGCTTAAAATGGAAGCTAGACAACACTTACATTTTTGCACTTTACTTTTTGGGATAGTGAAGACGGGTAAGCCAAAGTACCTATATGAGAAGCTTGCTTGGTTATCAGCGAGAAACGCTTATCGGACGAGAGCGTCGCTGATACGACTTTCAATGCCTCGACATAGAACAGCAGCCTTCCGTGGTAGCTTTAGGTATAATGCGACTAAATGTTGGAACAACCTCCCTCCACCAATCCGTAGTCTGCCATCTAAACACACTTTTAAAATTAAGTTCAAACAATATCTCCTGGAAAATCAATTGTAGTATAATAATAGCATCATTGGATTATACTTTTAATTTTTCAGAACCTGAGCCTGATGACTATTAATTACCTGTTTATTTTTCTACCAGAATTTAGTAGTAGTAGGTAGGTATTAACTCCTGTTTTTCATTTTTATTTAGTACCGGCTGTTACTCACACAAAACCATATATTTAATTGCTAAAGTTTTACATCGCTGCACCCTCATTTAACTTATTATTTTTAATATAGCTATATTTTTTAACGCTTCACTTTGTTTATTTACAATATCATTAACGTTCGATTATTTAAGTCTGAAACACTATCACTGGTCGTTTCCCACTGATATTCGTGACGCACACTCGCGAGGCGACGACAGAATATCAGCGTTGAGGTACCCCACCTCAACATTAGGCTGAGTCGGCCGCCTTTTTCTTCAGGCACGCACAGATATGATATTTATTTATATTTTAATTTTGCTGTTCTGTTATTTTTGTTGTTATTTGTGTGTTTCTGGGAAATAAATTCATTTTCTTCTTCTTCTTCTTCTTCTTCTCAATAAAATGACGTCATTAAATGGATAACAAGTACTTACTTTGAATGGACTCAATGTGATAGAATTCTAGCTTAAACAGTAACTTAGTACAGACAATCATCAGTACTAAGTTAGGCTAGTATTTATCCGTATTAAGTTACATTACTTTGGTCGGCCGAATTGGAACCTGTCAATATAGTAATGAATGGCGTGGACATGGCGCGGGCATCTTGCCGCTTCATTAATATTTCAAACAAAATATATAGAAAAAAGCAAAAGATATCCTGTTGCATTCTTCATACAAGGCCATCTGACCCCAAACTATGCAGAGTTTGTACTATGGATAACTCATATATACCATAAAGGCATGGCAATACCACGACCGCGCCAGGCGTCATATTCAGCCGAGCTATCGCGTATCTTTGGTTGTAATCGTAACGAACACCATTAATGATTTCATCCAATGACACGAAGACCACTGGTGAACCCTGATTGGATGAAATTCAATTAAGTTTGTTACCATTACCACTAAAGACACGTGGTAGAGCCCCTGTGTGGCCCGCGCCTACTGTTTCTTGGAGCTTATAGCACTTCAATAAAAGTTTTGAAATTAAGTGCTAGTATAAGTATATGACTTACTTATTGCCTAAAAGCCTTCGTAGGTAGAAGCCTGTCACTTTACCATTAATAATTATATTTTCCGGTCTTTAACCGAGGCTCATGCTTAACCAAAAACCGCTTGATTATAATTGTATGCCTACACCCTAGTGCTGGAGATTTTTGCCCTCTCCGAGGTCGCAATATACTGTGATTAAATACAATTTGGTCGGTCCGGAGTGCCCTCTAGCGCTTCCGGGAAGCCTAGCGACTTCCGTTACCCGACTTCCGGTAGGATACCGCGCGTTATTTCGTACTTTTTTCAAGTGCTCGTGACCGAGTGCCTTTTTGTTGTGAAATAAAGTTTTTCGGGAACAAAAAATGTGATGAAGAGCCATGTAAAAAATGTAGCTGTGGGATTATTTAAATTATATAATAGCCGGGCTTATTTGTGGAGTTTATTTGAGGAAAAAGTACAGGTTGATGTTTTATGTGACAGTTTAATTAATGAAAATATATTTTTATTAATTTATATATCGTAGAAACGCAGTATTATACAGGATTACTTTGCCACCTCTAGCCCATTTGATTACATTTTGATCACAGTCTGAGCGTCCGCGGAAGAAAACTCCTTTGAGCCCGCACAGTTCGAAACAATTCTGGTATCAATGTATGAGGATGGACTCCCCGTCAATGGCGAGAGTTGCGATGGTGGAAGGTAGCCGTGGGCATCAAGTCTAACAATTCTTTAGAACACTGTGTTGTACAAGCGATAGAACACACTTATGGACGCAAAGTCTCTCCCCAGACTGAGGGATTTATAATCCCACAAAATTTACAATTCAACCGGTAAATGTCCCTTCATATGAAACGCTTATCCAAAGAAACAGTCGAAAGCTTATCTTTTTGTGTCATGTATGTAACACTCAACTAAGTATTTCTCACTTTTGTATTGCACTTGTATCGATAAAAAAACCAAAAGTCAAGAAATTTCGTTCACAAACCTTGTTACAGGCCTCGTTGATTGATTAACGAACGAGAAAGATAAAAAAAAACTGTTAGCACCAAATTGTTGTTCAGTTGCTTCTTGTCTGTCATTGTGCAAACATAGACTATACTCACAAAACAAACATAACTTTACAGTCCACCAAGCAGCACTAAGCCCTTAAGACATCGTTCAACTCAATCAAATCCAAAGCCGCCACACATTTCAACGGCAAATGAAACTTTGTAGAGCCAACAACCCAATTTCAGGAGAGTAATCAAACTATTTCCAACTTTATGTCAAGGTTACAAATGTTAATATTGATTGTGGCTAAATAAACAGTGGCTGCGACCACATGGCAGTAAAGTTAACAAAATATATGAACAGGATTTGTTTATAGGACATCCTGTTGATGGACGGTAAGTGTGGATATCGTTTTGTTCGAGCTTGGAATAATATCTTTCATGAAACAACTGTCAGCGCATTGTTGCATACATAAAAAAAATCCTTATCTTCTTTGCATCTTAAGTAGCACTTCGATTAGGCTTTCTACCTATCTAGGTACACTTCAAGACATATTGCTCTAGGTATTTTAAATCTCTTTACAATCGGTGTAACCGAATGGATATATACATCCGAAGGGGGTGAAGACTACACAGGTACAGACTCTCTATAAAAGTTTCAGCTAAAATAAATTACTCAAAAATTCACACCTAATTTTTGCTTCTAAGTGTACCTATTAAATAATAATATTTAAGCAGTAGTAGGTACATAATGCAAATTCAATTTCATCTTCACACAAATAACTATTATTTTTCCCTAAATTATTGACAATGGTGCCGATTCTGTTGTAAATCGCACTAAACTAATTTTAGTCACATCTCATCTCTTTCTTACGAATATTATTGAAAAAGGATAGAACATATTTTAAGTTGTCAAATTAATCTTTGCCGTCTTATTTTGTGTGTATTTAGGCGTAACCGCGATAGATGGCGACTAAATTTATATTGAAAACAACATCCTTTTCTTATGTTCTTTGTTAGAAAGAGACATAGTGAGATTAAAATTAGTTTAGTTGTGAACAACAGAATTAGGGCCAATATCAAATAATAAACGTGCACTCAAAAATATATGTATTTTACTGTTCAATTTTGAATTTTCCTAGTTAGTAGGGAATTAGGGATGTAGTACACGCTAGTTACCTCTTTCGGTTCGGATATCCGCGTCTACAATAAAATCATTTAGACTACCTACCTACTAAACTAGGTAGGTTTATGTTGCGCTTACCTTTAGCCTTTCCTAAATTGACTTATGATGGAAGATTGCAGCTTTATTGTTTCTGCATCGGTTTTAGTAATTACCTGAAAATAAACAAAACACATGATATTATTACACGAGTTTTTTTTTATACGACTAAGTCGGTATACAAACATACGACCCGATAGTAAGCGGTTGCCGTATCTATATGGTCGCTTGCAACACACGAAGCATCGCTCACGCGTTACCGACCTTTCCCCCCTCCCCTATGAGCTCTGGCGACCTTACTCACGCGCAGGAACACAACTATTTGGCTGCGGTATTCTGTAAGGTTTTTATTACACGAGTACGATAAATACAAAAATCACGAAATGAAACATAAGACGCCTAGGAAATAGAGACAATATTTAAAACTATCCGACTCTAGCACCTTCTAGTTCAATAAAAAAACGTTTGTAGATGTCATGTTATCCTCTTGTGTCTAACTTTCAATAGTACGTGATTTATCCGAAACGAAAATAAAAATTAAAGGTATAAAATCAAATATCCGCAATTGGCAAATCCCATCCCTTAGCACCAATTAATAATATTGGGATCTGAATGAAAACTATACCTAACTGTTTGGAAATCTCAAGTTGCAAACGTAATCCTAGCTCCAAATTAACAGGTCTAGCTTTCAAAATCAAGATCTAGAATTCTAGACAGAATACTTATGCTAATATTGTTACTGTACAAAATACTAAGTTGCTTTGACGTCGTGGATTAGGGTTGCCGCTGTAGGATTTAACTTACAGCTTTGTATTGTGGATTCAGGGCTGGTGCAAGAAAATCATGGATTTATTAAGACAAGATTATGGCGGGTCGTTGAGTTTTAAGTAGGTACAGTCGAAGACATAAATATGTATACACTTTGGGAAATTCAAAAGCAATTTTCTCACAATGTATAGGTTCAATGTAGAAATATTACACATAATATAATAATAGGATTATGTTCAAAGATTCTGCATGCATAATAATAATTTCAATCAATAGTTTAAGAGAAAATCGTCGTTGAATGTCACTAAGAGTATAAATATTTACGTCTTCGACTGTACCTACTTTTAAGTATTACTTATACTTAGTTAAGTTAATGTTTCTTTGTTGAAACTCACGCTACAATATTCCTGTTTGGTGTCCCTAAATTTAAGAATAGTACAGAAGCTTGAGAATTAGCTTATAATAGTCATAATATAGACGAAACTACAAATCTTGTCGTGGGTTCGATTCCTTCTCAGGAACCTTTATGCAGATGGACTCTTTTCCGTGTCTTAATGCAAATATCTACATAACAATATGTTAACGATGTATCTCAGTTGTCTAGTTTCATTTAATTTTCATTTAATTCCATTACATTTTCATTTAATTCCATTACATTTTCATTTAATTTCATTACATTTTCATTTAATTTCATTACATTTTCATTTAATTTCATAGTATACACTCTGCTTAGGTTGGGATCAGATGTGTGAAGATCTCCTAATTCATATTATATTGACAAAGTACTGCGTTCCAATGATGCAATGTTACAAAGTTAAACTGATACAGCTGCCGCAGTGTCCTAGCAAGCCAAAGTTCTCTCTTAAACAGTTAAATTTAAATCTACTCGCAGCCCAAAATATCTGCTTACAATTCCTCTCGACAAATCTCACCTTAAGAATAGAATAAATAAACAGAAATGCTAAATTTCAATTTGTTCCGCAACCAACCCTCCACTTGCTGCCCTTGGTCCGTTCGGGTCTCCGTCGCAAATCCCACTTTGATCGTCTTCTCAAGTATCTACTTCCGACTGGATCCCTTAGTTTCGTTGCGTTAGGTATTCTGGCCGCATTACCGACCGACCTTAAATTACCATATAACTAATAGTTTTCCTCGAGTTAAGATCGCACCCTGGAAACCGATGAGCGTACTGAACCCAATATTTAGTCTAGTAAGACCAACGAAAAGATGGCAGGGTATATTCAACGATAAATCAAGACATTACGAAATGAGAGCGGTAGAAATCAGGACATTGGTTGTAAAACTTAATACGAGATAGGTACATAACGATAACTGCGCCATCGACAGACTCAAACGACTCATAAAAGTATAGCGATGCTTGCGTAGCGACATAAAATCCAACCGTATTGGATATCGGAGGTATAAAGGAGTATCTCGTAAAATTGCGACTTATAAAATTGAAGATTCTAGAGCTATATCTGAAGTGTTAACGGTACAATTAGTAATTGCTGGTGCAGAACACTTAACTGTACAGGAATCATTTCAAATACATACATATACTTGAGGTAGTTGCTGAATTAGATTTAATAATGAGGACAATAGAATTCAAAGTTGTAGAGACAGCGCATCTATAGTCGGGTGGAACAATCAATAAAGTGTTCAATGTTGCAGTTCCATCAGCCCGTAGGCGCGGCCTCAGGGTAAACCTCAATTATTAGTTATAAATATGTAATTTCACACGTCAATCTTTTATATTACTATAATAAAACTCAATAAAGTTTATTAAAAAGTAATAAAATACGCTTTTATGTCTAAATATTAATTTGCCGTGAGCTTCTTTTACCTCTAGACGTCTGATATATTACGCAGCCATTTTTAAATTAAATCTCAGTAAATGTTTTTCATAACTATGAGGTTGGTAAGGTCTCAATTCAGATAAAATTAGATAAATTATTCCTTCGTCACAGTTTGTCCCACCTCCCAATAACATCAAAGTCAAATTGAATTACATTTAGCAAAGTCTAACCCTATTAAATATAATTGCAATCACACCTGAATCCGGTCCAATATCAGCAGCACTTGCCATTAATTAAATTTCATTCCTCGCGTCAAGCTAAAGCGCTCAATTTTTCCAAAGCGTACTCCAAACGGGATCCAACACACCAATTACCGCCGGGTCCATTCGACCCACCTCTGTTACTCATTACATTTCCATTAACAAAAAGCTGGGTTACTCAACAGTTCCGTGCCGCATTTAAAAAGATAGGCAACCTTTAACCCGTGGACTTTTTGTGGGCGTGCCTGCCATTGTAGCACTTCTGAGCTATTTCAAGTGTCAAATTAATGATCCGAAACAGTGAGGCGCTAGTTGCGACCTCGTTTTGTTACCTCCTCGATGTTTTTATGTTTGGTGCAAGTCATTAGCAGACCTAATTGAATTACAACACGTACTATTTTTAAATAATCACATTTTTAGTGTGATAATTTTTAATTTTTTGTCTCGTATTTACATGGTCTTTACCAATACATGTCATCTTTGATTTTTATTGTGAAACTGGATCAAAAACCTTATTTTACTACACAATAAAGATTTTTTGCCCAGCACTTTTGAATAATCATTGCTATGAAGCTCAACTCTTGCGCAATATCATCGTTTCTCATCCCGCTCATCACTCACAACTTGTTAAGACTCCAGTTCACGTAGTATTATTGTGCAATAGATGGTATGTGGATAATCTAATCGGTACAATACATATCTTGAACTTTTACACGAAGAGTTACGAGATCTTCGTTGTTGGAGCAGTTCAAGTTTCACTTGTTTTCTCTTTTGTTGGTGTGGCCATTACTTTAAACATGATTAATAGCTAATGTTAAGTAATGATTTAGAATGAGCAAGAATTTGTTAAGTATTTATACCTGCCTCCATAGACATGATTATTTTGCGTAACCGAAAACTTTGGCATTGATAAATATCATAGTCATATGGCGTGCCAATGAGAAAACGATTCATATGGAATGTACCATGACTGATCTGCAAGCAAATTCTTCCTATTCCTCTCGCTAGTAAAACCTTTGTTAAAAAGAGAGTCACTGCTCGATCTTGTAATAACCAATGACGTCATCCTGATATAACCACATTACTATTACCAATTTTAACCGCAAAATGGGACTAAAAATGTCCTTACCTACATAATAGGTAGTTATGTACTCAATAATCAAATCGATTTTCCTTATGTTCTCTTTAGAAAATTACAACTGCTTGATGTGACATAAATTAAATGTATTGTGACCTAACGCTTCATATTGAATGCAACGTGACTATCTTACGAATGACAAAGCACAATACAAAGTTATAGGTTCAGTCATAAAATCAATCCCGGGAAAAAAATTGCATATTGTATATAAATTAATAATAAATACAACAACTTATTTACCTCATAGTCACGAACCAAAGTATTTGGTGCAAATAATATTATTGAGATTGTTAGAAAATATTTGAAGCCTTGATATGAAAAGCGAAAGGCCATAAAAGCAGAAACTGATGACAATCATGACAATTATTTATAAGTTATCACTCCAAGAGCAAAAAAAGCTAATTTACCCCAAGAAAAGTTGAAAGACCTTGAAACCAAAATCTGTCTTCTGTTCAGCGCTTGATCGTCTCTATCGGAAGTTAATGTAACTCGCACTCGTATTGAAGCTCCATTGACAGCGACAGAACTGACGTAAAGCCAAATTTCAGAATAGCTACTCCTCTAACACCAAATGCTTGTTTCTCATGCAGAAAAAGCTCATAATTGCTTAATGAGATTTAAGGAGCAGGTGGTCTATTTTGAGGTATCCGATACATCTGCACAAGATAGATTACTGGGACATAGCACGTTCGACCCAGTTTCTAAATCTGCCCTAGCCACCGCCAGCCGGCCTGAGAGATTACGTCACATTTCAATTAGAAACAGGTATCTACCAATCAATATGTACATGTATTTCTACCGGCCACTTCATGCCTAACAATCTTGTGTGTAAATACTGCAACATTTAAAGGCTTAGGTTTTTATTCGTCAACTTTTGTTTATAAAAAGGGGCTTTTTGAAAAGATTTGCTGGTATGCGATTTGAAATGTGTATTCATAGATAAAAGGGTTATTGTTTTGTTTTATTAGTTATAAAATTTATTAGTGTTAGGCTGGGATATTACCGCAGTTAAGTTTGAACAATGTGAAACAGCAAATTATTGTTTTCCTCAGCACATCGTAAAATATACAGTTAGGTAATAACTTGCCTGCCTAGAAATATTGTCCTTTCTATGAAAAATAATAACGTTAATTTAATTGCGGGTGTAAGAGACCCTGTCTCTTCAACCACTGTATACCTTTAGCATGACGCATATGAGGGTCAGAAATAACAAAGTACATAATAGTCGTATCGAATCTGTACAGATTTCTACCTTATCTCATACCGTTCGTCGGCGAACCTTTGTGATGCGTATGCGCAACGATCGATGCGAATTGACTACAAAAGATTTACGACCTCTCCGCTAAAAGCTGCGTAAATTATCCCTTTGTAGTCTATCTCACTTACTCTAACATGAAGCGGTGTGTAAGAAAGAGAGACAAGATGGTATCTTACTTTCAGATTGTGCCGTTTAATGCTACTTTGGCTTGAATGTGAACTTTGGGAAAGTTCGAGGAATTTCATGCGCCGTGTAAGGTTTAGTCGTGTTCAAATAAATAGGAAGTAATTTCTACCATATTTGCATATAAAATTGCGGAAAACACATTAAGATGTAGATAAATTAGGTTTTGTGCATATTAGGTTTTTTTTTGTTTACTTACAAACAAAATGTGAGTTGCTTGACATGTCAGTGTAAGCGTAAAACTGGGTAACTGACAATTAAAAATAATAATTATTATAATGTTACCTATAGTGATAGTAAAATTGTAATCGCTAAGTTCATTCTCTTTTCAGCAAAAGTAATTTTTAGAATCGGTATTAGTCAGACTTGAACGATTTAAAGTAGTCAGATTATTAAATAAATGCTTTATAATTTATAAAACAAATTTTATTCATGACTAGTCTCCGCCCCGCGTATTTACCCACGATTCTAAGGAATCTTATCAGTCATTAATGTGTGATTGAGTAGCAAACATACGCTATAAATTGTCGCATTTAATAATATAATAAGTATGTACGATGCCCCATTACAAATTAATGCCACATTAGTCACATCAGAAGTCACAATATTTGAGTCATCAATTTCACAGTAGGTATACAACAATAAAATCATCTGCATATCAGCCTAAGGATGTCCACTGCTGAACATAGGCCTCTCCCATTAACTTCCACTTGGAACGGTTTTGGGCCGCTTGCATCCAACGGTGCACAGTGACTTTGACCAGGTCGTCGGTCCACCTGGTGAGAGGTCGTCCCACACGGCGCTTTTCAGTACGTGGTCGCCACTCGAGAACCTTCCTTCCCCATCGGTTATTGGTTCTTCGAGCGATGTAGCCTGCCCATTGCCTGAAGTGGCAATGGGCTTACTAACTCTACGAGCTATATCGGTATTTTTTGTTCTCCTACGAATGTCCTCGTTTCGGACCCTGTCTCGTAGAGAAATTCCGAGCATAGCTCATTCCATAGCTCGCTGAGTGACTCTGAGCTTATTTATGTGGCCAGCAGTAAAATACCACGGCTCTGTACCGTATGTCATCACTGGCAACACGCACTGATTGAAGACCTTTGTCTTCAGACTCTGAGGTATTCTGGACGTGAAGATATGCCGTAGCAACAATAAAATATTAAGTAATAAAAAGAACTTATAACCTAATAAACATTCAATCGTTTAACAACGATACTGATGCACATTTTCCTTATGATATGTTTCAGTCCAAGGAATTCACAAAAGAATTTATTCAAAAATTGAGCAACATGTTTTAATACAACAGATGGCGTTAACAGCGGGTTTGTAACAACAGGATATGAATTGAAATTTTTGACAGTATCAATTAATTTATGAAAAAATGATAAAGCTTTTATTTCACCTGCACCAATGTAAGTAGAGTAAAAAAAAATATAGAAAAAAATCAAGCAAATACACTTTCAGTTTATTATTGTTGTGAATTTAGTTCGGATACCGCCGCGGTGGCTTCATGTAACAATAGAAATCCCACGCCAAACACTTAATTATAACCACAACTATTTTAATGCAACTTTTGTGATACTTATAAATTATTCCAAGCACCAATTTGCATAAATACTTATCTGACGTTAAGAGTTAGTTACAACGGGTTATCTTTTAATCTAATCTAATATGATAAAAGTTGAAATATGTGTCGGTCTGTACGATTTTAAAAGAAAAATATAATTTTCATAACTGTATAATGTGAAGTAGATCATTAGCAAAATATAACCAAATACGGGGTGGAAATTGTTTATATCTAAACAATTAAAGTGATTTCTTTGTATTAACGAATTTGCAGTACAGGTTTTACTAGTTTCTACTAGTTAATACAATATTTCCACGACTTTCATGAATTTTTGATGGGATGGGATTGTAACATCAAATTTTAGTTGGTACAATAACGACGTCAACATTATTTCAAAATATTTTTTTTTATGAAATCGTACGTACCTACTCGTTATTTTTTTTAATAAGGGCTACACCGAGACTTTCCAAAAGTCATTGCAAATCTATGCAAGAAAAACTCTGGTAAGTACGTACTGCAAAATATACACAGTGTAAAAATTGCACATAATAGAGTATTTTTTATACTGTCGTAAGTACCGAACTGTTACTTCCAAATATTTTTGTGCATAGTATTAGCAGCGGAATGTTGAGAATTCTTAAACATAATTTATAAAAAATCCTATTTTTTTACACAGTTAATTTATAAAAAGCTAAAATGGGATGCCCAGACCACCGCACTTCTTCAAGTCTTGTCAGTCAGAAAGATATTTGTATATGAATGTCTGCGGAGGTATCATCGATGGGTCGTTCCCTATCTACCAATATCTAATACAAGACTTGATCGCTGTCCTGTTCCATATAAAAAACAACTTTTGCCCAAAAACAGTATTATGTCCTTGCCCCACGTTTGTATAATATACTTAATAAATTATATAAAATAAAATCACTGAGCAACCAAGAAATCAAATCATAAAATAAAACATTGGCTTAATAATTTTGATTATGACAGTACATAACAACTGTTACTGCAACCTTTCTAAGATAGAATATAAATATATACCTATCTATCCTAAAGATAAAAGCTAAATACATAAATAAATATAAATAAAAGTACTTAACACGCACACCCATATACTCCTAGTATGAACATCCACTACATACACACCAACACACCCCCACACACATGCACACCACGCACAAAAAATACACATCCTATTCACACATACACATTCACACAAACACACCTACGCAGCATTAATATTAACATTAATTTTAATTTTAATTAAATTAACTAATTATATCACAGACTAATTTAACTTGTAAAGGGGAAAGAGGCTGGCTCCTGAGATACAGGCAACCCCTAGTTTAGGAGTCAGAGCTCACCATTAAACTGTACACTGTAAACTGTATAATAAAGAAATTATTATTATTATTATTAAAAATAAAAAGAAACCTTTTATTTATCATATAAAAATATATTTTGCATAATACAAGTTACATAGTTATTCAACATAGCAGTATTTTGGCGCCAGAACGATTTGCGAGGATAAAATGCTGGTAACAATCGTTTAGCAAAAGGTGCGGGACAATAGAGACTCGGCTGGACGCCACCGTAAGGTGACGCTGAGTCAGCTGTGAGTGCTGTGACTGCGAGCACCAGCCATATTGGTTTTTTATTTTTTAAATTGCAAACACAGACGAAGTGCTCGATCGAGTTCGAATTTCGATTTGTTTTTTTATTGCCAGTAAGAAAACGTAACATTTGAAAAACGAAGCTTAATGTCAGTCTCAGTTTATTTGAATTAGTCTGATTGAAGCGTAATTCCATTATTTATTTAAACTACAACGAATTGAAATCTAATTATTTCTTAGTTTTATGTGGCTTTTATTGGTAATTTGGTATTCTACACTTGATTGAAACGAATGCCTTTAATCAGTGATCAGCAAATAAACAAATTATCGCTTTAAAAGAACTGCATTAATTTTACTTCTTTCATGACTGTAGTGTATGTAGTTAAGGTACCTAATTACTGTCTATCAATATCTTGTTCATGCATTATTATAATTCTTCATTTTTGGGTCAGCAACGCGCGTTTGATATCCCTTGTGTTGCAAGCGTCCATAGGCTACGGTAACCGCTTACCATCTTGCAGGCCGTATGCTTGTTTACTACCTTAGTAGAATAAAAAAAAAATTAAACCCTATTTCGAAGAAAGACATTCGTTTGTGGATATTTGTTTTCATTTTAAACAAGTGACACGTGCGTTCCAAAACATAAATAATAAATCAACGTCGCTGGCGGCGCAAAAAATGCCCCGATAATGCGCGAAAAGCAAAACGTTAAAATTGACAAAAATTCGCCTGGACTCGGGAAAAATCACCGCGAGAATTACGCCAGCCAAACTTTTTTAATAACGCTCACCGATTCAATCTCAATCGAAAAATCCGTAACAAAAAAACCCTCTACACAACAGTAAGAAAAATGTATAAACATGTCAGGGGACTGGTTCAGGTACGCCATTTTTTATTGAATCGAACACCTATGCCCGAAAGGGACGACCGGCGTGTTTCCCTACCTTTTCAAGCGCGGCTACAACCACAAGCTGTAAGCGGGACCCCAATATATCACCGTCCCACTCGGCCGCTGCATTCATGAGGACAAAGAATAAGTAGTAATAAAGACGTGACATTCGTGCAGATGGTTGATAAAACTTAATACTTGGCAGTTTGTTCGGTCTTGGGCTATTAAAAGGCAACGAATAGATACGTTGTTACACGCTCTTTAGTTCTCGGGACTCATGAAAACATTAAAGGAAATGGTCTTCTTCGTCGAGGTCGTATATATCGCTTTCCATGTTGGTGGTATCGGCGAGCCTTTCTACATTTGCTATTGGCGCGAAATTGGAGAGAAAAGAAAATGGCAAACATTCAGTGTCTCAATTTAACTCGGAGGAAGAACAGGCGAGCTTGATTGCGTTTAAAGTATCTCGAATGCTCGGAGATACGACCCAAATAAAAGAGTACAATTATTTCAAACGTGCCTAATTTTTATCATCGGTCCGGTTCGGATGCCAGTTGAATGTTTTTAAATGACAAATGATCCCCCGGTCCATCTGCTTCGGCTTTCTCGGTCGTAGTAGTAGTTAGTCAGTTACAAGGCAATTAATGAAAGAGAGGTCCGATATACCTTTCCCGAGGCGAAGGGACAAGTTAGTACCCCAATTTTTACCTGATGTTATTCCTAGCGTTGACAGTGGTATTACAAGGGTCGCTAAAGCTCGACACTTTTGAAATCTTCTTATGTTATTGTGCCCTGATGATGTTTAATAGGATTTTATGAATTACATTCGAGTTCTTGAGTAGCTACTTTCCTTGTGAAAACTTGAGTCTATTTAATAAGACTCTCGCCATGTTTAAAACTTAAAGCTATGTATTCATATCTGAATGTAGTAAGTAGTGTTGAATCATACAATAACTTTTGATGACGACAAACTTCCCAAATGAGTTCCCGAAAATAACGTTCAAGTCAATTTAGGAGTCATACGAAGCTCATAAAACCCTGGTAGCTCTAGTCTTGACTCACCACCGTTCCCCAATCTTACTTTTACATAATTTAACGATCGTGTCGCTGTTATCGCTACATTTCTCCTTCGACAGGCAAATCCAGCCGAATTTATAAAGGGAAAAGTCAGTACGTTGCAAATTTTTGGCGTTGGCAAATCGTCGGGTTGTTACATTACAATTTTTGGTGAAGGCAACTCGTAAAACGGTGTTACGTAAATCGATCGTTTGTTCAGCTGATTGCTAGATTGAAAAGCTCGCTTTTCGCTTTGTAATCTCGCCGGCTTATAGCCTATACAAACATCTAAAATAACCCCGTCAATTTTCCGGAAGTTTTCATGACTTGATTCTCCTTCTGAAATACGGCGTTGAACATTGATTGACAAAGACTGGAGCGACTCGAACTTTATAATTTAGAAACAATTTCAATTCACAATAAAGTTTCAACTTGAGAACCTAACGGCGACCGAAATTATTTCCAAGGCGAGCCTCCGAGACAATAAAATAGCTTTCTTATAACCATTCCCGCCCGAAGCTATCCCGTAATGTTACTTCCTTACGCACAGCTACAGCGCCCGACTGTAATAAAACAATAAAATGTTGCAAAACTTGCAAGATTACTGTTCTTAACAACAGCTCAAGGTGGGAGAAAAAAGGTACAAAACCAGTCGCCCGGATGACGATAAGTTGGCTCCCAAGTCTGGATAATGCAGTTAAATGTAGTTCCAATGTGCTCCAAGCAACTTTACACGTCGCCTTCAGGTAAGCTAGAATGATTTAATGACTCGGGTATTATTATAATGTTGATTGTTAGAATAATCGACGGTAAATGTTCTAAACAATTTAGTAAAGCGTGAGTACAAATAAGATTCTTGGCTGTTGGAAATCAATGGTCGTTAAAAGATAATGAGATAGATAGCAGAGATTATGAGATAGAGAAAACTGCTCGGAAAGTAAAAGGTTTTGAAATTAATGTAGATAATAGTTTCGAACTCAATTTCTTACAAGAACTTACACTTTCGATAACACTTTAAAAGAATGAACTTGAAAACGAAAAGTCAATACTTGAACAACTTAGTAAATTTTGATAATTAATCACATAAAGCTTTAAGAAGATTTTCAATAATATAACATTAAAAATGCTGGTGCTTTAAATCTCTCTTCGAAGATTAGATGCAAATAAGAGCATTTCAAACGAATGAGTCGACTGAACATCAAAAACGATGGCGTACTAAAAAACTAAAAGCTTTCACATTGGTCGACGTAGTTTACTTAATTATTGAAAACACTGTCTTGTTTATGGTTGTTCTGACACACTTTTATCTGTAACATATTATATTACGCATGAACTTTGGCCGCAGTTAGGTTTTATCAAACAAATCGTAAATTTGGGTTGTTGAGAAGTAGAAAAAATGAATTAATCAGTAAAAAATAAATCAAATGTCACCTCAGTTTCACAGAGTACTTTATTTTATTGGTATTTAAATATTTGGGGTATGAAAACCTTGACTGTTAGATATCTTTACGACTTAATAAATAGATAGAAAGCCACTTTACTTCGTTTGAATGACGTCCGTCTTCAGATTTTCAACAAAGATATTTTTATTGGTCAACCACAACACAATGTCCTATTACGATGTTCTATAAGGTTTTAAATAAGATGAGCAATTGTTTGAGTAACTTTAGTACTATTGTTAACAGTTACTAAGCTTTTAGAAAATATGGTTTGAGTCTGACACAGTTTCATTTGTCATCGATAATTATTTACTGAAATGTAAGGCAGGTTTTATTTTTGAAGTTAATTATTGTGACACTCTTCTCTATATAACATGCTGTTTAATGTCTACTTCATAGTTAGTTAAATAAACATGCCAAATTATATGCGGTGAATCCCAAACTTAGTAATAATTAAAGACCGGATTATATGCAACATAAAAAGCTTGTTATATGCATGAAAAATGCTTGAAATATGCATGAAACTTTCCAGAATATGCATGAAAATTGGCAGAATATGCATGAAAATTGTCAGAATAGCGAAATTGAATGATAAGTTAAGGAACCCAAAAAAATAAGAAAAGTAAATTCAATTTTTTTTTATTTCAAAATCATCACTCAATTAGTAAATTATCCTTTGATAGACGATAATAGGTACACTATTAAATTACATTTACAATATTTAATATTTTTGTAAACGTAAACTATCAAGTATGTTCAGTGGTAAGATTGTATCTCCGATCATTCAAAATATTTTTTATAAGTGGAGAAGGATCGCTCCACATCCACTAAGGTAACTAGGCAGAATTTGAACTTGGGTGCTTTGTTAGCACATAGGTCGCTCGCTCGATAAATATTGTAAATGTATCGATAATATGCATCATAACTAGATCTTAGGTAAAATATGCTATTACCGTTGAAGATCACTTAAATATGCAAATGCATATAATCCGGTCTTTAGTAATAATAAATGATGCGGTCTTTTACATTCAGATTAAATATAAGACACATAAGGTACTCTAACATGTCTACAGCGAACGGAATGAAACAATTGTCACATCTACAAATCATTACGTTATCTATGACACGACACGCATATCAAAAATTTTCGTCAGTGTCACAATGTGTTGTCAAACTTAATTAATCCGAGATCAAATATACAGTAAGAGTTAACTCTTTATCCACAGTAGTACTCGAACTAACGGTAGGTTGATCCAGTATTTTTAACTGTTAAACGTCGATAAAGCGATGGTTCATTTAGATTGCGCGTACCTACGCCTTTGTGATTAGACGGGTCACCAGATTGGCAATGATGCGTTTTAATTTAATAGGTAACTTAGTTGCGCTATTGTTTTAAACGCACGATATGGAATAATGACCTTTACGATAAAAAAAATGAGAGCACTTCTTTATAAACTACCTACGTAAGTAGGGTCATTGCGCTGGTTTTCGTCCAATTATCGGAGTTGCCAGCTTTGTGATCCGAAATGAATATCTTGAAGTACCCTTACTTAAATGTATTATATTTTTTGTGTGTGCTTAATTAGTCTTCTTTAGGTTAATGTTAAGAGAAAATAAATCATTTTCACATCTCTTTTTATAAAAAAATATTTTATCAAAAGTAGGGTTTTTGCTAGTTTTCGTCCAAAAAAATTGGTTTTCGTCCTAGTGTGAGCTAGATTTCGACCACTATGTAGAAAAAGGAGTGCAGGTGAATTATCAAGTTAAAAAGCAATTATAATATACTTTTATTTAATCAACAACGTAATATATCTACTATTTAATAGCCTTATTGTCATTTTTCTCTTTTTATTTCTTTTATTAGCTATGATTAAAGAAATTAAGAAAATAAATCAATCATGCATATTACAATGACAACCACAGCACAAGCACAGCAACTCAATAGTGGAACAACGTATCGTAGCCGTGTTTGAAGTCATTGAAATTGTCGTTAGATGAACATTAATCATGCATGGTTTTCAGGGTCTGATGATGGAGTAGGAGTATAGGCACTGGAACTCCATAGTGGAGCAACGTATCCTGGCCGTGTTTGGGGTCGTTGGAATTGTATGGTGATTTTTTGACCATATATGGTTTTAAAGGTCTGATGATGGAGTAGGAGGGTAGGAACTGGGACTCTATAGCGTAGCAACGTATTCTAGCCGTGTTTGGGGATGTAGGACTTGTCTTGAGATGAACTTAGACCATATATGATTTTCAGGTACTGATGACAGAGAAGGAGGGTAGGCACTGGAGCCCAATCTTATCTTATCTTATAGAGGGGTCGAGAAATAGCTCAGACACTTCGACCCATTGGGATCTATTGTGGTCCCCTAGATACCTTACTCCTCCCCAGTCTTGTTGAAAACTCTTTTCATGAGTTTTACAACTAGGCTAGGAGATATGAGCCTATAGTCTTCTGGTTTTGGATATCCGATCCCTAGTAGACTCATTCGCTTACCAGCCAGTGCATCGCATGCACAGAAGGTGCTCCATGCGTTCCGTATGTTCCCCACACAACCTTCACATGGGTGTCGCGGTTAGAACCATCTTCATGAGCATGTCGTTGGTTCCAAAGTGCCCAGTAAAGGCCCCAAGCAGGTAGCGGATTTGCCCCCTGCTCATATTCCAAATGCATTCCCGGGCTTTGAAATTAGAGCCTAGGAATTTCTTGGAGTGTTGTAGACCTGTTAGACAGCCAATGTGTTCGTTGTCTTTGATCTGCAAACTCCCTAAATGTGGCCTTTACGAGACACGTCGATATGCCTACACATGGTTCTGGACCCACAAAGTCATTTGCTGAGCCCTCTCTTGCCAGTTCATCTGCCACTTCGTTACCATGGATTCCTTTGTGCCAAAGGACCCACATCAGTCTTACCCTGTTATGCTTCCCAAGCCTATTTAGTGTTTAGACAGCATCCAGAATAAGTCTGGAGTCCACTTTGTAGGATGCCATGGCTTTGATTGCAGCCTGACTGTCACTGAGAATATAGATGGATTTATTTTGGTTCCTCTATCTATATTCTCCTGAGCACAGATTATTATGGCGTATGTTTCTGCTTGGAATACAGTTGCCATCTTCCCTAAGCTTTTGCTACACTTGTACGCCTTATTTTCCCAAATTGCAGTTAGAGCCTTTATTAAGGAATCTTCCGTGTACGCGGCGGTTTTCTTTCTAGGTTTAAAGTAAGTTTTTAAAATGACAAGGCTACTTTTTATCCTGGGGACGCGGGTGAAACCGCAGGGGAACAGCTAGTATACAAATAATATGTCTATGGACGAAAAATAATGCAAAAGAATATCTTTTTTTTAATTTCCGTCCACCCGAGTGCTCGTTCATGGACGAAAACTAACACCACATTAAACGCTTTTTTTAGTTTTCGTCCACGTCCTATAAATATTTTTTATTCCCGCAACACTGACAAAGGAGTGGACGGAAACTAAAATGTCTAAACTCATTGCAATAAAGATCATTATTGAGAGATAATTTATTATTTTATAGGTCCGTTGAAGTAAAATGACCATTACAAATATTCACATAGCTATTTGGGTTTCCGTCCACGTGGACGAAAACCAAATATTTTGCTAAATTGGTATGCTAGTATTAGTCCACTAAATTTTACTAAGATTTCCATAAAAAAAACTATAATAAACACTTAAATTTGTGTTAAATATGGTGTTAAATAGACATACTTGCCAAAAACATTACATAAACTAGCTAAAACAGTTATTAAACTTACCATGAACTTTTCCTACCGGTATAATTTTTTTTAGGCGCGTTGACTTCTGCAAGGCAGGGATGCGAAGCGGTCACTGACGTTAATATTTTTGAAGTCACTACTCGTCAAATCACATTTTCATGTTGATAGAACTGTTGCCTAGACATTATGGATCGCAAAAAGTCCAAACTTGCGCGGGAAGGTACGTTTGTATTCAAATTTTACGCATGTGTTTGTAGTACCTCAGTCATATGGACGAAAAGTGGTACTGGACGGCAAACCAGCGCAATGACCCTACCTAGATAATATTATTTTAAAACACTGTTGACTACCGATAACTTTTTGATAATTGTCACAAAATATGGCAAAGGCTACGCCAAATCTGTTATAACTGCCAATTAGTTTCCAATATTTCATGCAATTTTACCTAGTATTTTTTTTCCAGAATTAAATTGATTTATTGTAGGTACAAATTACCCATATTGATATAAGTAGGTATCCACTATAAAACCTACTAAGTACCTACCTACTTAGGTTGTTTACGCCTTCGCATCGTACCTACCTAGGGACCTGCGTAACGTAACAATTTAATCTAAAAATAAATTTTACAATTTCAAAATGATATTACTTTTTTACCAATATTACATTTTTTGTATAAATCTACGATTTCAATTGAAGTACGACAACAAAAATCGATAAAAAATAGGTATATTGAACATTTTTAATGAGTTAACAAAAAGTAAAAACTTTTCCGAGAATATCCTCTAGCTATTCGTAAATACCGAAATTCGAATCCAGCTACGAAAAAAGTTCAATAAATCAAAATTCAAATTTCGAACCCACCCCAACCGAAGAATGTAACACAAAACGCATCAATCGTACCTACAGTGGCCCGTGCAACTATGGAAGTGGAAACGGAACGCAACTCACGTTTTTCCCTAGTCAATTAGCCCACGGCGGCACTCCATACAGCCAGCTCGACACATGTCAACATCTGTTCGACAACTACCGATGTGTCACGCACGTTTCCGGACTTATTCGAGATTTTTTACGCGGTAAATTAACGCTTGAGGGCTCTCTCAAAAAACCGATGCGACACGTGCACGCAAGAATCCGAAATGAACAATGAAATAGAGCACTAGATTTTTCTACCAATGTTATGATAACTTATAAATTAATAGAAGTTGGTGACTATAAATTAAACTTATTAAAAATCCACAACTTTATCTCACTCTCTCTTTATCTCTTATCGCACACTCGAGACCGCCATCAATGTAGACTTTACGACTCGGTTTACGACTAAATCAACGGTTTCATCTTGTAAACGTAACCCTTTATTTGACAATAAAATTATGCGATTCGATGTAGGTATTCAAATTTAAATATTAAAAACCAATGATATTATAATAGAGATATGCTACCCTCATAGTAAGCGGCGTACAGTTATTGTTATATTAGGTGAATGCGATAGATAATACGGAACGTACGGTACCGAAAGAGATAGCTATATGTAGCCGCTAAGCAAAATTACGACAATTGTCTGAATTTGTCTGCAACAATCAGCGTGCGTTAATGCGATATCTACCTCTTTTTATTATAATATCATTGTTAAAAACAGGAACCGAAGACCTCGTAATCCAAAACATAATCCACACCAAATAATTATTACTGCTACTAGTGCTACTACCTAGTAAGTAGGTACAAACGAGGTAATGTTGATAGGTAGCAACCTCTGTCAAATTGTCTATTAGGTATGTGAGGTGTAGAGGGGCAGAAGGAGCTAATGATTTGCCTTTCCTAGAAGCTACAAAAACAGTATCTACCTAGATGCTTAACATCCTTTTGAATTTTTTTTAAATTAATATAAATTTTAGGTAAATCAGAGCCTAGCTTTACAGAGCCTGTCCTAACTTAGCACAATAAGCAATAAGGTATTCAAATCCCTATTGATTTTATTTTAACAAAATGTCACGTAATATTTTAAATAACTGTTTCATAAAACTACTTATTTAATTTATTCACAGCCTACCTATTTTGCGATAAAAACCGAAATAAAAAAGGATTTCACAGTCGAGTTTCTGAACGTAGGTAAATTTTTTTTTATCGAACGTAGGTACCTACCTACCTACCTTTTTTTGACACACTGAAGACTTGTTTTCGTAGAATAAATCAGATATTTATTTGTGGAATAAAGCTGCGAATGAAACGTTAATAAAGTTGAAATCCAGAATTTGATACAGATTACGTTTGTTATTATACCATACATAATTCAGGTGATACAAAACAGTAAATGGAAAAATTACTAATAAAAGCGTTGTTTAAAAATGTAAATTGTATGTTGTTACACTGGTGAAACGTTAAATTAGTAAACGAAATGCTCGTGATTGCTGTTTCGGTGAAATCAGGTTAACAAAGCTATCTATTAGGCTGTTTCGTATAATTAGCAGTAAAGATTCGCCCCCAAAACCGAAGCTCTGTGCTTACAGTCGTGGAAACTCATTGTGTTTGCCACTTCTTGCGCCATCTAGCGAGCGGTAGTTCATACATACGTGGGATTTAGAAAAAAACATGAAAACAAACACTACAATAATTATTATAATAATATTTTAAACAGTATTTGAATTTAGATCAGTTACTTATAGTTACAATAGCTTAAAATAGTGAAATAGAACAATATAATGGACTTACATCATTTGTAAGGGTAGGTAGGGTTTGAATGTCACTGCATTAAATATTTGACATGTTTGTATCATAAAAACAACAAGTCTTATTTAATCACCTAGTATGATCAAAAAGTAACAATAAAGAAAAAGCTGTTATTAAATTCAAATTATAATCAAATCGTCGAAAGCCCAACAACAAAAGTTATCAAAAGATCGTTAAGTGGCCGGCACTGACTAGACGTAGGTACCGTTATAGTGAGTCGTCTAATTAATACTCGCCCACTTGCACCTCTGGCACTTGGGCTTGGAGCGGAGTCGAACCCGTTCCCGAGGCATGCAGTGTTTACTGCACACTGCAAGCCGCGCGCATCTACAATGCAAATCCACAAACACCATCCACAATCTGCGATTCAATATCGACGCATTACAACGCGCTGAGCTTCCTTACAACTTGTACTAAATCGAATCGAGACTATCGATTTAACTATACACGAGGGTCGTAGACAGAATTCCTTACAACAATGAGCCGGTGTAACAATAAATACCTTAATGATATCCCGAGATCGGAGAAAAGGCGTCCGGCGACGGCAGGCGGAACCCGTCCCACTCTTTTCAAGAGAAATCCACTAAAACATCCCGTACGGGCAACATCACAATATGAAACGGCACAATCTCACACGTTCACTAATATAATACGAATCCACAGCACTGGTTTGGTTTTGGTACAAAATATGTTTTTTCGTAACACAACGCGGCGTGGGCACTTCCTCCGCAGGACAACCGACGCGCACGGCAGCCGGGCACGAACTGAACTGGTTTTGCTGGATCGAGGGCGCGGGGAGGGGTGGACGGGTGCGTTTGGTTGCTTCGGCTCGCTTTTATGAAAATATTTCGTGAGTAATGCACGTGTTATGTCGGCGAGTGCGTCGGCCTACAGCGGCCTCGGATCTCTGATTGAGGTGCACTGCACGGTGTGATAGATAAAGATAATGAAACAGAATAGTGTCGCATCAGACGCAGTAGGTACCGCGACGCGAGATGTGGGGTCTTTGTCTCTTACGCTTTCTATTTGATAAAGGCATAGCTTACAGAGCGAGCTTAGCTGTTGCATTTCTCTGCACCTACAATCAAATTTACAACGGATTGCTATCCGTTTGATATTACGTTTAACAGTGCTCGTAGTTTCATTATTGGGTCTTTAAAAGAGGATATTGCATCGATTCTACCTTCCTTTAGTGATTGAACTATAGAATTCTCTTTCTGTGTCTATCAATCTATATGCTAGATACCCATATCTACCTACCTTTGTTTGTAATAATGGCAGAACATCATTAAAATTTTACATGTAGTCACATTTTATTTGCGATTTTCACCCGTTATGATGGAAGGGGGATAAATAAAACGAACAACTGATCGTTTTAAATTACACTCTGCTGTATTATGAATATAAATCAGATTTACACCTGCAACAGTTAATTTAAAAGCTAAACATACGCTTGTGGGATGAACAATATTTTACGATATTAATAATCTACTATGTAGATATGTATAAGTAGTGACAGCTTTGCTAAATTATGCACAAATGATAAATAGTTTAACATATAACTGATCTGGAGGGACTACTAAAGTAAATAAGAAGCAGGACAAGCCTAAAAAATTACTTATGGCGTGAAAAAACAAAACGCAAAGTTAGGTCAATGTTATGAACTGATAGCTTATGAAGTTAGTAAGTCATGATGTCATTTATGAGGATGATCTGATTTACTTTATCATTACAAATAGGATCCAAAAGTAGAGCCAAAGATAACGCGAACTGATGAGGATTATCTACACGATGAGATAACAAGAAGAAGCACAACAAGCTTTTGTATAGATGCTATAATCCTTATTTCCTAAATCAAATACCTAGCTAGTGCTAGAATAACAATCCATTGAAGCGGGTTAAATTCAAGATAAAAATATCTTACGCCACTCACTTATATCTTACACTTAACTAGCCAAAGTGCTTTGCAACGCCATTTTTCTACATCACCTTCCTCAGCTTGCGCAAAACACTCCACTAAAGTTCCATTGCAATTGAATGAATGGTACTATAGGTTGAATGGTATATGAAAGCATATTTCATGAATTCTAATAGAGAAACAAATTGACACAGAATAGGTGTAATTTTTTTTCGGTGAAATATCCAATATTGATAAATTGCTGAGGTGGGTGAGAGGTGTTACTTGGCTTGACAGACTGCGGAATGAATACATTCGAGGCAGCTTCAAAGTAGCACTAATTATAAATAAAGATACCAGATGGTATGGACATGTAAAACGACGCAGCGAAGACCATGTAGTATAGTACAAATTGCTCTAAATCTGCCGAACAAGAAGAGAGGTAGAGGCCGCCCACCGACCTGGGTCTAATATCAAGAGATACCTCAGTAAAGCTCAATTGCCAGAGCCGAAAACCCACGACAGAATGTCCTGACGCAAAAGAGTGAGGAGACCCGACCCCAAATAAGGGAACAGGGACGGACAAAGAAGAAGATCCAGTATTGTTAATCTTATGGGCTTATGATTGGAATGCGCACATGAAATACATAAAAAAGTACATACGTAATTATATTGAGTGTTGGAAGGTAGGTCTGGGGTGTATTAAATATTGGACTTTAGTCCGAATATTTAATTAATAATAATTATCATCAGTATAGGGCTAAACGCCATTTATATTTGAATAAAAAATCCCTTACAACATCATTTCCCGGAAGTATTATAATTCTCTGAAATATTAAAATAACATATTTTTTTCAAGATACTTTGATATATACGGCTTATCCCCGAATTCCGCGAAATGACCTACCCACCTCGTGAAACTAGATAGGAAATCGGCTGAGCCGCTGAATTTCTGCCATCCGCAATCCACCGACAAAATCTTTGTCATCAAAGGCGGTATTTCTATAAAAACGCATTTTCCGAATTGCGACGTGGTCCTTTGAAGTTAATCCCTGGATTTGGGCTTACCGTTAGGAGATATTCCTGTTCAGTTTTCATGTAAATGTTCTGTGTTTACCTTTAATCATTTGAGCATGTACCTACTGCATCTAAATTGTATTGAGCTTTCGTCGTGGTTCGGTACTGAAGTGTACGTGGGGGAGCGTGGGGTCAGGTGTAACTGGTTTACGCCAGTAGCGCCGCCAATCGGACGTGCGTGTAATTACACCTGACGCGGTTCAAGTGTCACCGTACGCGTCGCGACGAACGTCAAGTGGATCGTCAAAAACTCGAAAATCGAATTAGTTAGTCCGTTATTCGTTTTGTTCCATATTCGAAATGCGGATGAGTGCGCGGTGCGCTCATATTTTTCAAATTGCATTGCTCTGTCTGTTCTGGGTGTAATAATTTTAAGGGTGACTTTTTGATTGTGAAAGTTGCCTAGCTAAATATTTACCTATTTAAAATCATGTTCGTTCGTAATTCGTGAAACTAAAATTTACCAAAATATTAAAATTTATTATATTTCGCGCTGTATATATATTTTAACACCAGCCTAATAATAACCCTTCAATATATGAAATAGCGTGAAACAAGGTTTATCAGGAAAGCAAAAATAGAATTAATAAATTAATTACTTGGAAAAGTAAATTTCATCATACATATAGATAGTTTGGACCGTGTTCGATATGAAAACTGAGTTTTATTAAGCTGAACCAATTGATGGATTGTTTTGTAAGAGCTTTTTACCTTGTATATGAAAAATAATATAATAATATCACAGCATACGCAGAATGTTAATAATAGGTCTTTAGTAGTCTTTACCTATGAAATTGCCGTTTTGTATGAAAAAATTGAAACGATTTTTTTCATGTATTTTTTATTCGTATTAATCGAAGTAATCACCCATGCAATCAATGCATCTTTGCCAACGCAGTGGCAGTTTATTGATGCCCACGGGAGGCAACAAATTCTTCAAAGGCATTTTGTACTGCCTCTCGGGTATTGAATTTTTTTCCCGCCAGTTATCCAAATTCTGGAAAAAGTAGTAGTCTGTAGGCGCAAGTTCTTGCAACTTGGAGACCGTCTGCTGTGCAGTATGAGATCGCGCGTTATCGTGCAGGAGCAGCGGAGACGAGCGATTGACCAATGCTGGTTGGAGATGTGCCAGTTTCTCCATCATTAGACCACCAAACAGTGACCATTACTTTTCTAGAGGTAAGTTTTCGTTTAGGGCATTGTTTAGGTGCTGAACCAGGATCCAACCAACTTGCTGAGCGCTTGCGGTTATCAAACAGAATCCATTTTTCATTGCAGGTAACAATGCATTTCAAAATTCCTTCATTTGTGTGTCTGTTGAGCAGTGCAAGGCACGTTTCGACGCGTACTTCGCGCTGGCGATCATTGAGTTCGTGGGGCACCCATTTGTCAAGCTTTTTTACCTTGCCAATTAGACGCAAATGGACCAATATTGTTTTGACGCTAACGTCGAAAGCTGCTGCTAATTCAGCCTTGTGTATCATCAGCTTCCACAATCGCCTTTAATTCGTCATTGTCGACCAAAGTCTTCGGCCGACCGCGAGGTTCATTTTTCAGGTCGAAATTCTCCGAACGGAAGCGAGCAAACCAATAACAGGTGGTGCGTTGGTTTGTAGTGTTAGCTCCGTAAACGTCGTTGATGTTGCGTGCCGCTTGTGCCGCGTTGCTGCCACGACGCGCGACGGTACTCATATTCCATAATTATCTACTCGAATTTTTAACGTATCCATGATGACGAAAAAGATTGAAATGCGATGAAAATGTAACACTAATCAATAAACAATTGTACTTTTGGAAAAAGAATTCCATGTTTTTAAAATAAAATTAATTTGAAATTAGAATTCTTAGCCAAACAAAAATTATTTTGATTTGAAATGGCCAGTACTGCAGAACGGCAATTTCATAGGTAAAGACCTATTATTTTGATAGAAATATCAGATATTTTGTGGAGTTCCTGAAAAACAATGTCTATTTGTAAAAGTAGGTCTACAATACGCGAACCGAGTACGAGCCGATTTCTTCTTGGCTTCGTCGTATTACATAAACGCTTGTTTTCACGGAAACAGTTGCTGGCGATCAGTGAAGGACAGTAATATATATAGTCCATTAACTACAATAGCTACTGGCCGTGAGAAGAACACGGCGCCAGTTTCTGTCGTTCACTGCCAGTCAGGTAGCTGGCGGAAAGTTACTGTTCGACTGCAAATTGCCATTAGGTGAATGGAGTCCATTTTTATATTTTACAGGTTTAAAAGAATAATAAATACATACAATGTGCCATTACCATATGTGTTCGTGAATTGTAATATAATACCCATCCCATTGACGTTAAAAATATATGAAATAAATTAAAACAAAAAATATATTCCTAAAAAAAACCTGGCCCACCTATAGACAGTTAAGCTGATGTCAATGTGTCCTTTAGACAACCTTTGAACGCTAATTTGGCTAACTTAACTAACGCAAGTTTATCGTTTATCGTGGCTGCGGTCACTTAGGGCGCCTTGATAAGGTCGCTAGACCTTTGTATATTGCTAACACTGTAATGAGACGCTTTGATCAAGATCCGATGCCGCCGCACCTCGGTTTACAATGAAAGTCCTTACAAGTGTTATGTTATGAAAATATGGCTTTGTTATTAAATGCACTGATGCCTAATTTTGACGCCTATAGCATTTTTACGCATGAGTAAGTAATAGTAAGGTCGGGTCGCCAGTACCCCGAGTGTAAAGAATTGACGTATTACCAAAGTATTGTATTGTCTTGTCATCCATCGGTCCTTGAAGTGTGCAAAGTTTCAGTTTAATCTGACGTTTTGAAGACAATTTTAATGAAGTTTGAAGATTCCGTTACATATATAAAGGTGAAGCTAGTAAAAGCGTGTTCGTAAAAAAGGCCAATTTTCCAATAAAAACCTTTCCAAGTAATCTGAAAAGATGATGTTTTTCTTCTGTATGAAACAGGCAGTAAACTACGTTGTTAATAATATGAGAAATAGCCACATTTCTTGTTACGACTAAGTGAATACTTCATACGACATGGTACTTGGCACGGAATACGATATTTTTGTCGTTTTGGCAACCTTGAACGTAGTATTTGTTGTTATATCCCGCGAAACTAAATAATATTTTGACGTAGTATTTAGGGTTGTACAGTTGGCATTATTATTTTAGCTTGGAGGCTAGTGCCACTATCTGTCCTCACCGCAGGTCGTTGGTGATGATAAATCCGCTGAACACGAAGGCTGAGAATCAGGCATACGGTCCACCTAAAGTTCGTTGCTACCATCGCTTAAACAAGATAGTAGGTACCAGGGGATTAGCCCAAGTTGCTTACATTAACAAAGTCTAGTAGATTAAATAATAATAACCCTCCTTCCGGGTCAGTCGGGTAATAAATAAGACTTTTTATTTCTCATGTCATGCAATTTTACATTATTTTTGTTTACATGCAACTAAAGAAAATAATTATTATTATTCACCATTTTTAACAATTTGAGTAATTATGATATTTTATTATAATTTAATTTATATTAGTTAATTTAAATTTCAATATTAATTTCAATCAATTTTCAATTTTTCATTTCATATAATTCTTCTTTCTTTTTGTTTTTATTAATGAGAACACCTCTGTAGGGTAAAGGCCTCCTCCATTTTTTCGATTGCTCTCTGTCTCTAGCCTTTATTTGGCATTTTCTCCTGCTGTTTATTTAATGTCGTCGACCCTTCTCCTTGATGGTCTTCCTCTTTTCCTTTTTCCATTTAGTCTAGTAGACCAGTCTAGTAGATTACTGGATCTAAAATGCCGAAATACATCAGTAGGTCCTTGGAGACAAACAACGTCTAGCCACTGGTGGGTACTAAAAAGTACCCGAAAACCGTTCAAATGCTTTTATAGTATTAATTGATACTTGAAAGGTAATTTTAAGAGGCCGAGGCTGAACCGATTCTAAAGATTCTTTCATTTAGGAAGCATTATTCTGAGTGGCATAGGATAACGTCTAGCAAGATTTTCACCTCGGAAACACGGTTAAAACCGCAGAATATAACTAGCGATCAATATTAAAAATATATCAGAAGGACTGTACACAATTAGATAAAGAATTTGGCTCGCAAAAGGACTTTTTCCATGTCTACGAACCTATACGTCGACTGTTATAAATAATCCTATTTCCAAGTACCCAACCTGGCTGGTATAATGCTGAAACCAAAAATATCTAGCCGTTTTATAAACCCGTTTAAGCATAATATGATGAAATGATGCCTAGGTAATTACATCATTTTATAACTAACTTCAAAACAGTGTCAGATTAAAGTTATTTCATACTTTTTAGTGTTTTTAAGGCGGTTTTTTGTGTCTTTTTTGAGTACGATAATACATTTCTTATATCTTAAATCTAGATATTTATTTAATCGAGCGATTTCATATTATACAGGGTGTATTTTGCATGGTAACGCAAACTTCGCGAAAAGGCTACACCTAATGCCACTAATCAAATTGTGAAAGGCATTCACCTCGCTAATGATCGGTTATAGAAATTGTCATTTTCGAGCGCGCAATGTATTGTGAACACCGCGATTTAAACGCGCGATAACGTTGTGCCTACGTAATATGTCGCTGACTGCAGGCGAATATCGCCATAAGACACCGTTTCTAGTTTTATTTACATTGCTACTTTTAGTGAAAGTAATGAATTAATAACTTATTTATTTTAAATCACTTTGCGTTAGGTAAGAATAACGATTATGAACAGTCTAAAGTAAAAAAAACTTATTTTTTTTTTTTTTAAATTTGGGAAAAACCGACGAAAAATTCCAACATGGGGGAGTCCAGAATCATGTCCTGGACCCATGGTATCCGTTTGTGCGGCGATGTCCCTTACACCCTGTATAGAAAACAAGGATTATTGATTTAGTCTATTAATTCGAAAGCTTGGGTTTTATCCGCTTTTTGTATACATTCTACCACCAAGGAAGTTACACAGTACAATTATATCAGTAGATATAATTCAGAACACAGTATAAACATGGCCTGCAAGTCTGAGGGCATCTGGAAGGCGTCCAGAAACTCCATTCAGCTAGTTGCACTTGAATTAATCAATTGTTTTAATCCACTCGTGAAGGCAGCTGTTGACCGCTCGCTAATTTATCTGTAGGGGACATGTTTGATGAGAGAGCGGGAATTGATATCGCTTCAGCTTATGGGATTATAACTATTCCGTATAATATTAAGGCACAGTGGTAAGGACTACCTGCCCGACTGGCTACAACCTTTAAGTTGGAAATTTGTCAGCAAGCGTGTCTGGCATTGTACGTACAATGCACTAAGTTTCCGAACGACACACTACGAATTTTGTCGAGCCGGGGCCCCGGTGTTAAGTCATATCGATGATAACTTAGTGTCATTCATCATCATCAGCCATGTCTGTCTGTTGGGCACGGACCTCCTTTCACAAATGAGGGTGAAAGGGAATGGAACTCCACCATGCATGCCCTTTGTGCATTGGTGGAGGTGGAGGTAGACTAGTGGTCAACCTACTGTTGAAGTTTTCAAGGCACCTAGGACGCCTCCAACTAGAATGAAGATTATCACATTGAGGGATCAATGGCTTTACGTGCATTCCAAGACACGAAAAACGCTCGAGTTGAAAACCCACCATGCGGTCACCCACCCGGATACCATCCAACTGCACGTCTCTAAATCTGTATATAGTTTTTTTTAAACTAAGTAGTTGATAAATAAGCCTACGGCCCGCAAAATAGTATGTGATTACCGTAGTCATATGGACGCTCGCAATACACGGGTCACCACTCACGCGTAACCCCATAATCTCTGGCAATCTTACTCACGCGCAGGAACACAACGTTATTTGGTTTCGGTATTATTTAAGGTCTATTTCTCCAGATGAACTGCTCTTGGAATTTTATGCTCTACTCACAGAAATCGGAATTAATAGATAAGCTCTACCTCTATCTATAAATAATAGTTCAATCGCTCCCGCTACCTCTCATCCTATAAGGTCGCACCAGAAACGTCGACAAGATCTATTTATTGTCGGAGCACGCGTTAGTTTATTTGACATAAATTGCATTCTAAACGGCTCGTTAGTCCGTACCAGTAAGGAACATTTTATTTTGGCATTCTTAGATCTGACGCATTCCTTACCGTCAGGAATTGAAAGGGATACTGTATTAATCTACTGTTTAAACATTTACTAAACATTGTTTTAGCATAAATACATCTGACTCCTTATCTCTTTAAATACGGGTACAACACTTTAAATAAACCTTATCCAGATATAAAAGACCTTCAATACACTGGAGTAGGAAGTGAATAGGCCTTTAATAGTAGGCCTTTAAAAGATGGTTGGCCACTTTAGTTTATTTATAAGGTTTTGCTTGAAATAAACAGTATTAGGAAGGCCTTATTTGGCTTCAATTCTGTCGTAACTTTCTAACACCGATTAGGTGTTATTTGTAATTGAGTAAATTTCGTTCTAGCTTTACAAATCTTCGGTTTGCTAAATAAACTAATGAGAGGGTTCAAAGATTTTGAACATAATGCTTCGACTAATGGATAGATCTTTAATAAATGTGTCAATGGTGCCGATTCTGTTGTAAATCGCACTAAACTAATTTTAGTCACATCTCATCTCTTTCTTACGAACATGATTGAAAAAGGATATAACATATTTTAAGTTGTCAAATGAATCTTTGCCGTCTTATTTTGCGTGTATTTAGGCGTAACCGCGATAGATGGCGACTAAAATTATATTTAAAACAAGCATTGGACTAATTTGACAGGACTAAATTTCTTACATCCTTTTCTTATGTTCTTTGTTAGAAAGAGACATAGTGACATTAAAATTAGTTTAGTTGTGAACAACAGAATCAGGGCCAATAGTTACTTCGAGGTAAAGAGCTAAAGATCAAAATCTGTAAGTCTGTGATAAGACCAGATATATGATTCGGAATGTTGGGCAGTGAAAAGAGTGCATGCAGTGGAGATGACGATGTTGAGATGGATGTGTGGAGTGTCAATAATGGATAAGATAAGGAATGAGTACATAAGGTGAAGCTTGAAAGTTGCGCCAGTGACTGAAAAGTTGAGAGGGAACCGCTTAACGTGGTATGGACGTGTTAGGAGGAGGAATGAAAGTCACGTGACTAAAACAGTTATGAATATGAAAGTGGATATACGGGAAGAGGATGACCGAAAAAGAGATGGATGGATAGGTAATGACTTGCCAGTTTGAACAAGTTCTGCTTAGCTAAGGATTTGATAACCGTGTGTGAGGAATGTCCCAGGATGTTTATTATTATTCAATCGCGAGTGGCCGATACTGCAAAAATCGCACCTTAAGAGCAGTCATCACGCTATACATTTCATACAAAAACTCTGTACTTATTATGGCGTTATTAACCATTTTTCGTTAGATGTTTTGAACAAATTAGTATCTTGTGCACTATATAAAAAAGTTTGATACAAATTCAGTAAAAGCCTCCGAAAAACAGCGTTTTTTCACAAATTTTACCTGAACTTTGGCCATATCTAATGTACCTATAAATTTTAAAAGTAAAGAAAACATTTTGATGCCATGCTTGCAAATGTATTGGAGATTATAAATAACTAACTTTTTTTCACAAACTTGTAAGATTTTTTCACAAGAAGTATACTCCTGGAACAAGTTTTATTATATGCGAAATCATGAATGACCTAGCAAAGCGGCCGCAAGTGATAAGCGGAATTTACCGACTGATAACCGATAGCTCTGATGCTATCTCTCTTTTTTCGCAGTCTAACATTACGTTGGATGAAAGTACAAGCTTTTAGGCTATGCTTGCGTTGAAATTGCGTTGGTCATGAAGGGCCCCCTTAAAGAATTCTATGCTCTACTCTCTTTGGAAAACCATGGATGATGATGATGATGAAATACCTCGGGTAATTTACTAATTGTAAAGCAGACATCAATCACGCAGTAATCTCCCTAATCTAGTTACAGTCTGTTCATAATTCTAGCTCAATTATAGCATTTGATAACACACCTGATAGTTGCAACAAGGTGTGTGTGTGTGAGCACACGCTTACGTAGGGATGTAGGGAATGCATATGGAGTTGACGCTATACGGACATGCGAGATTGAAACGATTGTGTCTGTAGGAATGGTCATTACGTTCGTCGTTTATTCAAAATTAAAATTTTTCAGATTCAAAAATTGTTTGTTCAAGGCCCTAATTAAGGCACTTATTTACGTTTGGTCTGGTTATTATAAAAATGAAACAAAAAACGTATGTATTTATTAGTATTTTGTCTTATTATATTTAAGTTTAAGGTAGAAAACTAGTACACACATACCCCCTTATTCATAATCGCTTTTTAACTAAATCAGTGTAATAGTGTGCCCCGTCTCACTGTTTCCATCACCAAATGTCACGTGTTAGATAGACTTCGAAATTTTAACTAATCAACGTTTTATAACTTAATATGAATAAAGGGGCTAGTATGGAAAGTATATCCAAATCATGTATGGATTTTAGAAAAGGCTAACTTTCCAAACAGATGTTGCTACAAAAACTATCTAAATTGCCGTCTTCCCTCCAACCCTTCGATTAAATAGCCAATCCATTCACTTTAAATAATTTACTATCTCCCTCAACAGATTGTAGGTATAATGTGTAGTGCAAATAATTACATACGGGACAGAGACGTGGTCTTTTACTGCTGGCCGCATAAATAAGCTCAGAGTCACTCAGCGAGCTATGGAACGAGCTATGCTCGGAATTTCTCTATGTGACAGGGTCCGCAATGAGGACATTCGTAGGAGAACGAAAACGACAGACAGCTCGTAGAGTTAGTAAGCTGAAGTGGCAATGGACAGGCCAGATCGCTCGAAGAGCCGATAACCTCTGGGGAAGAAAGGTTCTCGAGTGGCGACCACGTACTGGAAAGCGCCGAGCGGTACGCCCTCCCACCAGGTGGACCGACGACCTAGTCAGGGTCGCTGGGCACCGCTGGATGCAAGCGGCCCAAAACCGTTCGAAGTGGAAGTCAATGGGGGAGGCCTATGTTCAGGAGTGGACATCCATAGGCTGATATGATGAGGCCCCATTTATATAAAATTAAACATTATCATTCGTCCGAATATGCCCATCAAGAATGCAGTGCAGAAACGTAGTTACATTGTAAATTAGTCGTGTTATTGCAAGTGCTCAATCCATACAGAATGAAACACGCCATATTTATTATTTTACTATACCTATTAATAATTGTGTAAGTAATCGTGGACGTTCGCAATTAAATCTTAGGTCACGGAATTATAATTATTCGGATATTTTTATATTTCGCTGGGAATTTTATGGTTATTATTTCATATTTGCATAAAAATTGCAAAAGAATATAGTTCCGGCGAAAAAATATAAAAATAACCAGCTTTATATTTTTAACTACAGTACGGCCGCCGAAAGAATGCGTTTCTGACACTTACGTTACTATTAGGCTATTCTCGAAAACGGCTAATCCTATTGCGATGGGAATTTCACAAGAAGGTTCAGTATTTTCTTAGTCATAGCTTAGCGGCTAAGCCTTAGCCTACCATCACAATCAGATTAGCCGTTTCCATGATTTGGCCAATATAAATAGGTGTCAGAAGTTCTCTCAGCGGCCGCACTGTGGCTCATACTTAGCGTTCGTTGCAATGTTTCATTAATTTTTCTTTCACTATGTCAGAAACTTTCATCCAAGTGCCGACAACAACTGCACAAAGTTTCAACTTAATCGGATGAACGATACGCGAACGTATGGAAGAATGAACGAACACACAAATAAGACCGCCCACCCAAAGGGTGCCAACGAATCTCATGAACCGTAATATGTAGGCAGATGATTTTTTTCACAGAATGTGTATTTCTATAGTCGCTATAACAGTCAATAATAAAATTACGTATAGTGTGTAAATTAGGACTTAGCTAATCAGAGCGCATGTGGCCTTAACTTAGCGAATCAGAGCGCATGTGTCCTTAACTTAGCGAATCAGAGCGCATGTGTCCTTAACTTAGCGAATCAGAGCGCATGTGTCCTTAACTTAGCGAATCAGAGCGCATGTGTCCTTAACTTAGCGAATCAGAGCGCATTTACGGTGGTGGGGAATTGGCGGAAAAGATTTCAAAAAACAAAATGAACGTCATTGCGTTTCTTTAGGTTAATTTATTCGATTGCGTTAATCATCGAGGCGGAGGAAGATTGTTCCATGGCGTTAATAGACCAAACAGTCAGTACTGACTAGTCCTTTAAATTGAAAGATAAATAATAAATTAAAATCCTGTCCTAATTTCATCTGATATAATTCGAAATTAAAAAATAAAAAAGCTATTCTTATTATCGCAAATAAATATGACCCTAATTCTTATCATAATAAGAGACACAAATATTAACTGAGAGCGTGGGAATAACTGATAAGCGGACTCGTTAAAGTAAATCTTCTAGACCATTCTATAGATTACCTACTGAGCTATCATCAGTTGAGGTCATCGAACCTAAAAACTGAAAGAGACTAGTGGACAAAAGAACTCTTTATGTGGGTACCTAACTATCAAGATTCAAGATATAAAGGTCATTAACACGATATCTTATAATGGTTGCAAAATTAAATTGATGAGTCATTTCTCTAAAGCTATTAGGATTTAAGAAGATTAATTCCTCTGGGATCCGGGAGCTACACAACGTGTAACGGAAAGGGTATAGGTATTTCATAAAATAACACGACTTCTAATAGGCACTAGGCTTGTACTAGGCGCTAGGCTTGGTACTAGGTGCTATGCTTGGTACTAGGCACTAGGCTTGGTACTAGGCGCTAGGCTTGGTACTAGGCCCTAGGCTTGGTACTAGACGCTAGGCTTGGTACTAGACGCTAGGCTTGGTACTAGGCGCTAGGCTTGGTACTAGGCGCTAGGCTTGGTACTGGGCGCACAAATAGCTTTGGGGGCTGCTGCCTAGAACACAGGCTTGTCCTAGTTTAGTTAGTCGTTTGTACTAAATTGTGACACCAATGTACTTTTTATGTACCTATAATAAGTTTGTAATTCAATATTTTAGTGCAAATAAATAAATATAATATAAAAAAGTACTTTAAGAGAGGCCATCGAACAATAAACCCAAAGAAGCGCACTGACATTCATTTTTGTTGAAATATATTCCGCATATTTCCCTCCGCCAACAATGCGCTCTGACTGGCTAAGTCAAGGACACATGCGCTCTGATTAGCTAAGTCAAAAACACGATGCAGTGGTCCTTATTATTGGTCCTTACTGTTCAAGAAAGTTACGTAGATTAGAAAATTTAAGAAAACTTAAGCGCTCGTATACACGACGTCGCAGCCGCGCCGCCACCGCACCGCAGACGCGCCGCTATGCTGTGTATATGCATCGCCGCCACACCGCCGCCGCTTGATTATAGCATACTATACAGTTGTCAGTAATACATTGCTAGCTATATAGATGACACGTGTTGCACGTTTGTTGGCGGCCGTCAATGGAATAAATAATGGCGGACAACGTTGCGGTAGCGGCGCGGCGGCGGTGCGGCGGCGGTGCGTATACACAGCATAGCGGCGCGTCTGCGGTGCGGTGGCGGTGCGGCTGCGGCGTCGTGTACACGAGCGCTTACGGTAGGGTAGGGTAGGATATTCCTCGGGTACGCGGGTGAAACTGTGGGGCATAACTAATTGATAATAAAAGCTCGATTTCATGCTCTTTTCCGCTGAGAATTTCCATCATATATTCGAATTCTAAATATACCTCAACTATCCAAATCGGTTAAGCCGTTTCCGACAAATCGGTGATCACACTTAAAAATACCAATCGAATATTCGTGTTTTTACACATATTTGTTTGTTGGAGTATAAAGAATTGAATAGATGCAATCGTAGGCAAAAGCTAGTGTAGATAAACTGACCATTTACATACGAATACCTAAGTTAATTTAGTTATGCAATAGGTAAAACAGGTAAACTTGGCAGAGCATGAGTCCAGATACCAGCTTCTTGTAGGTTAATATGCCTTGCGGAATTGCTCTTGTTCCTACGTATTTTTTTACTAGAGTTTTATCTTCGTTACAGTTGTATAATGTTTTTACTAGGATTAAATGTTGAATGCTACTATTTGAAGAGTGAAAACTGATTAAAAAAATCGGTTGTCGTCGGCGGGCTATGAAAACCTAGCAAGCGCACTGTTCCCAGTTTTACAGGAGAAGGAAATGCTATATGGTAGACACTTTTATGTAAATTATATGCTATTTATTTATCTCCATAATTATATGAGTGATGACATGTTGATGATGAATTGATGATAGACATGAAAAACACATCGAAAATTTGACACGGTTTAAAAAATTTTTACCGTTTTTTCTTCTGTAAAATTTGGAGAAATGCACTTGCGAGGTTTTCATAGCCCGCCGACGTTATGTAGTTTGCACGAACAGATAGACCAACAGTAATATTCGTATATACATTTATAACCTAGATGTCAGCCTCGTCTTAACTCCTTCTGGACTCAGTACAAGGCCAGACCGAAAAATATAGCATCGCTTTTCTCTCAGTTAATATTATTTTACACTGTTATTGGGTACTTTCCATAATTCAATCATTCCTGGTTAAAAAATATATAGGTAAATTCTATTTAGTTCGACAGTTATTACACGTATTTTTTTTTGTCAATCAAACAAAAAATTATGAATCTATAGTCCGTTACAGTTCCGCGTGACGTCATATTTCAATTTTTATTTTGCGAAATGTGACTTCACGCAGAACTTTAACTATACTGGGCTATAATCTTCATAATTTTTTGTTTGACTGATGAAAAAAATAATACGTGTCCAATATTTTTTGATAATCGAACTGACGGACTAAATATCATATTCAAGGAAATTTGCTAATTAGCGAATGGTCCCAATCAGTTCGCATCACCAGATCTTAATAATGCAAACCAAGCTATCACTCCACCTGCTCCACCTGAAGAATACGGAAACCAGTCTCGGTATGCTTGTTTGCCAACTATGTGGTAAAAAAACGTATTCCAATACAAAAATGAAGCCTAATATTTAGCGCTAAATTAATCGCCAATTATACTCAATTAAAAATATTGAATAGCTTAAAATATAACCTGAAGTGAAGTGTTTAACCAAAGAATATATGTGTAAAAAGTGGTATCGTCTCATTCGCAACACATCGTTTCTACTTAATATCAAAGTTTTTATTCATATCACTCGTCAAAGATTATTTTTTTGCAGACACGATTTTAGTTTCATTTAGGGTTTGCTATTTTTTATTTGTTTTTATTTCGGGACAGTAAATGAGATTTTATTATATATGATAAATACCTTATGGAAAAAACTTGGTCATATCATCAGTTGAATAAAGACATTATTATTAATCTAACTTTAGTCGAAAAGATTTATTTTAAACTTAATAAAGCTTATAGCTTTTTTATACCTCTAATATTTAATCTCTATAAAATAAATAAGCAAATCATTAAAAAAATATCAAGCATGTATGTTGCACTATTGTTCCATTCAGTACCCGTATATTATTATTCAAATTCGGTTTTATAAACGTTATTTTACCGTCATTATATTTAAGCATGACGTAGCACATTAATGTTCTTTAAAATGAAACCTTGTTAGTGAACATAACATTTTTATAGAACGAGAAATGTTTAATGCCTGATAGAAAATAAACATACTCGTAAGACATAAGAAAATAGGTAAAATATAAATGTAGGTAGAAAATGAAGCGATGCGGAAACGTAGAATACATTTCTACATATTCATAATCTATGAAATAGTTTTTGCTGTATCGAATATCTACTATTGAGGCATTTTTTTGCTTACGTCATTAGGCTTTGTGCTCGCTTTAATTATTGTATTCTGATGTATATCTCGGCATTCTAACATTGTTCACAGAGTTTGATTCCGATTTATTACGGGTTTAGTGTAGTTTTTGCACCTAGATAACTATAATAAAATCACCGCGTGATGGTCAAAATGATGTAATTTGGACATCAGTAATCTAATAACTGCAGTTAGGATACAGTAGCTCTTTATGTATGAGGGATCGAATTTCCGTTGGGTTTAAATTTTTTTTTAATCAGTCGTTTTCTTACAGACGTGTTTTGTGATTTTTATAATCTAAAACCGTATTTGGTCCTTTGCTTCAGAATTTAATTCAGCTTTTAATTGAAATAAATAAATACTTCTTACTTATGAATCTTTTCATAATGTTCCCACTACATGTGCGCACGTCTTTCCTTATAGGTACTTACGTAGTTTGAGAATTAGAGACATACGGCCTTACTCAGAAACGCTATTTAACTAATCCTTTAAATGATCAAATAAATAACGTTACCTTGCTGTCATTTTCAAAAAAATCTACGTTATTTAAGTGACCACTTAATCAGTTTAATAGTTTAAATAACGTTTTATGAGTAAGGTTAGTTTCCAACTGAGCCTTCAGGGAGAAATCCTCATTTTCTTTATAAATATTTTGCATCAATTTTAATGAGGTAGTAAACTACTAGAGTTATTTCTTCATTTAATTTTGAGTAATTCTTATCTCATTATCGTTCATTTTGGATGAAAATAAAGCGTTTGATTAACTCCAACATAATTAAATAATCTCAAACATAGCATACCTACTTTAAACCAATTTCTTTCCTCCGCTGCGTTCAGCAAGTCGTAACTTTCAATTTGCTTAGCATTATATAGATACTGTTCTATGTACTCTGTACACACTATGTAGCACAGACAATGTCCCTCCGACCTAGATACCTAGATAGTCTAGAGTTTGTTTAAAAGCCGCAGCCAACTTGCAAGGAAAAACTGAAAAAACTTGAAGTTTTATTGTTGAGACACATTTTACTTATATGTATGCACTGACCTCATTGTAAACTCGGTTTAGATAAAAGTTAAGTTTCCGGGCGCTTCTCTTATTTTTATTACCTATAGATAAACGTCAAAAATAGATAATATTTTCTCTAATTTTTGCATATCACTAAACATCCCCATTACTCATAAAACGTTACTTAACTAATAAACTGATTAAGTGGTCACTCTAATAACGTCAAATTGTTTGACAATGACAGCAAGGTGACGTTATTTATTTGACAATTTAATCAGTAGGATAATAGGATTAGTTAAATAGCGTTTATGAGTAAGGCCATTATTAATTAACGTGCATTAAGCAATCTGCAATGGATTTCATATATGCGTGTTTTCTAAGGTCGGTCAAACAAACACAGATTTAATTAGTACTGAGTGTACAGGGATCAGCGCCAAGCATGTCTAGTTATTCATTTATGTTTATTAAAGCTTTTAGCGGCTTGTAATGAATTCAGCCATAATGCATTGCTCTTACTACATTTTACGCACACAGCATTATCTTTTAAGTGGAAAAAGTCACGTAAATGTTGGCTGAACTCTCGTCAGGGTTATCAGGACAATGGAACTGATATTCGTGAAGGACTACAGGTTATAGACAGGGAGTCTATAACCTGTAGTGCATATAAGATATATATTTTAAGAGAGTATAGTGTTTATTCGCTTAAAGAGCAGCTCGACTGGGGAAGTACCTCCACCTTACAGAATACCGCAGCCAAATAACTTTATGTTGTGTTCCTGCGCGTGAGTAAGGTCGCCAGAGCTCATTGGGGAGGGGGGAAGGGTCAGTAACGCGTGAGTGATGCCTCGTGTGTTGCAAGCGTCCATATGGCTACGGTGATCGCTTACCATCAGGCCGTATACTCGTTTATCGACTTCGTAGAAACAAAAAATTGGCGGAAATTGTCGGAGAGTTTGGCCAAATAATCATCGCCCACCGTTCGCCGCAACGTAATGGCGTGACAGTAGTCCTGATAGTATTGCCCCGTCCATCGACCAATGACCACACCGTTGTGTGTGCGTGGAATGTTAAATAAATTAAGTAAACAATAAGGTCAACTCACGAGCCTCAACCATCGAAGAAAAGTTGATTACTTATCGATTTTCCACAGGATATATTTCGGAGAGTGTGCACAGGAATCGTTTAACCTTAATCCACCATCTCCTTTTTTACACCAAACCGCAAGACGCCGGAAAAATTTTCACCCGTACGTTGTTGACATACCGAAAATACGGACACGGCGTTTTGCTTCCTCATTTATAATGAGGACAGCAAGGGAGTGGAACTTGCTTCCGGCGTTTGTGTTTCCTGACGCCTACAATCTAGGCACTTTCAAGGCTAGAGTGAATAGGTTTCTTCTGGGTAAGCGTGTTCCATCTTAGGCTTCGTCATCGTCCCTTATGGGCGGGTCAGTGGCCAAACGCAAGCCCATATAATAAAAAAAATTTAGAGTCGGCGTTTTGGCCCGTAAACAACGACTGTAAAAAGCAGAGACAAAGAAGAAGAAGAAAGAAAAGCTTAGAAGAATGCATTTTACTGAAAGGTAATGAGGAAGAGGCATGATGATGATAAGGACTTCAGTGAATGGACTCAAGAATCAAACAGGATAAAAAGAAGTATTAACAATCATTTCGCCACTCTTTACCAAAGCCAATACAACAAAGCGTCTCAATAACAAAAGATGGCCAAAAAAATATGCCATGAATGTTACCTACTCTTATAGCAATGAATGTTCGCTTAATTGTGTATAAATATCAATTCGATCGGATTGTACCGTAGTATGGAGCGGGGCTAATTCCTGCAGGTCATTTATTATAAGCCACCTTTGTAGTAGTGATGTCATTTCTGTTATACGAACGAAGATTCGGTTGGGTTTGGATTAGTTTGAATGTTATTTTTTTGGTTTGTTTATTTGATATTTATTATTAATTTAGCACAGATATTTAAAAAAGTCGGATATATTCTCGCTAACAAAAAACTGTGTCACTCGAGTCGGCCACCACGCTGTACGTACAAGCCGGCACGCACACATTCACACATTAGTTGAGCGCGAGTAATCGAATCTGTGTAAACGGCGACAGTCTAATTTCCCGCGGAATAGCCAACTAAGGTGTGCGTGATAAGTGGCCGACTCCATAGACACAGTTGTTTGTTAGCGAGAATATGTCCTCCGTAGTCTGTGTAATTTAGTTAAATATTTAGATTGAGAAGAGTTTTACAGTCGGCAATGCGCGATGGATAGGCAACTTGTGTTGTAAAGCTTACTGCTACGATAACCGCTTACCATCGGGTGAGTCGTATGCCCGTTTGTTAATTATAGATAGTATTACCTGGAACTTGTAAGTTTAATATAATTTGCTTTTATTTTTCTATTTAGTTTGTAATTTACTTTAGTTAGTTCCATTTTTACGAGGTTAGTGACCTATTTTGTTAACCTTATACAAAATAAATAACAAGCTGCGCTTAGTGCAGGGACCGCTGTAATTTTTGTCTTTTTTGTTTTATTTTATATTGAGAAATAAATGATTAAATAATAATTTAATAACTCTTCACATTTTAGACCCCATCACGACAGATCTATCATTGCTTTAAATATACTAGATCGTCATCTTCATTAATCTGTAAGGCGATGATAGCTCAGTGGTAGTGACGTCGGATACCGAGATGAAGGTCCCGGGTTCGAATCCTACAATGAGCTTGAGCTTTCGGTGAAGGAGAACATCGTGAGGAAACCATAGCATGGTGGTAGGGTACTTTGTAGTACCCGCCTGGCTGGCTACCACCCTCAAGTTGAAAATCTGTCGCCAAGCACCTTTCGGTGTGTTTCGACAGCTGCACTTGAGAGCCAGTTCCTTCTAGGCTTTGTGTGCTTACCACCTTCGGCCGCATCATCACTTACCATGGTGAGATTGCGGTCAAACACAGGCCTTTAAACAATACAAAAAAAAAACTGTATTGTTATAAATAAAAATAAATAAGCAATACAGTGCCTATCCTATAGCCGCATAGTCCATGTTATAAGTTCCGGTCAGTCCCCGGGTATATCGATGATTAATCGATACATTGAGACACCGCCGATCATCGGCCGGTCACGCTTTCAATCCACGTGGGAGACGTAACCGATTCATTTCTATCGATTTTTCTATTCGATTTACTTTTTTATAATTAATAATCGAGTTCCGATCACGACCGCTTGTACAATAGTTTTATCCAACACTTTATTAATGAAAGCTAAGTAAGTTTAATTTCTTAAGTACTTAATAATTTAGTACTTACCTTGGATGACTGTTGTTCAAAAACGCGTTTTTCTTGAGATGTGACTTAACTTGATCGATCTTTCGCCCCCAAAACCGCCATAATAGCCTTCGAAATCGTTAGAGCAGTTTTCAAGATCTTAAAACAAATGTAAAATTAAAAAAAAAAAAATTTTAAAGTTTTTTGCCGGTCTTCTCAGTTGAAGGCCGAGTTCCGAACCGGTGGTAGCTTCAGTACCTAAATGTGACCTCCATAAGTGCCCTTCTGGGCCCTAAATAGAATAAATGACTTTGACTTTGATATATATACAAATATATCACGTTTAAAAAATAGTAAAGAATAAATTAATAAGGAAAAGCATGATATCGAGTGATACTTGATACTTTTTACATACTTTTTATTAAAAATAATACCAATAATTTATTTTAAGGAATATATTTATTTTATGTTTAAATTATGTTAATGTTATTCATTGTTGTTGAAAAACATTTAATATAATGATCCTATTTGCGTATATTTTACTTTGCAGCAAATATTTTTCTAATACTTAAAAGTTTAAAATATAATTAATTGTTTGGCTTAAAAACACAGCGCATAACAAACAAAACAAATATTTACTAAATTAAAACATCATCAAAAATACCTATTTTATATTCGTTAAAAAACAACACGTTAATTACAAAGGATTAAATTTAATTGCATTTATACAAATATGAATCTTATAAATAAAACATAATCTAGGCTTTACAAACGAGACTAGGCAAAATTTAAATTATTATAAGACTTATAGTTTTGAAGACCTTTGCACAGGCGTGATGTATGCAAATATACCTCGCCCTTCACCTTCCAAGCAACCTTTTGTCCTAAAACCGGCTTAGATTAAGTTATAAGTACAGAGGGGTAATGTCGTTAAAGAAAGCAAACATTCTACATACTCTCGGCGTGTTATTATGGACTTAGCCGTATCTGGGAGCTCAGTTTGTTTTGCTACCGTAATTTACACATAAGTAACTTTTATGCATTTTAGGCTTTATATACCATACTAGCTGCCCGGCGCAACTTCGTTCGCGTGGTGCTACTCTACCCTACCCTACCCCACCCTACCCTACCTCCGACTGCAGCGCCATCTGCCGGGCTGATTTGTAAATCTAAACCATCCAGGGCGCCACCCAAACGCATACAAAAAAAACCATTCAAATCGGTCCAGCCGTTTAGGAGGAGTTCAGTGACATACACACGTACAGTAGAATTTTATATTTAAAGATTTAATGCGAATAGCCAGTGGTTATGGTGTCAAATGCCTTGAGAAAAGTCAAAGGTTCGAATCATGCAATGAGTTTGAGACTTTAGCAAAAAAGAAACCGGGATATTTTTCACACACCGCTGATCCTCAACTAAGTAGAGCGTGTACTATGGAAACCAGATAACTGATATACTAACATAACTATATACTACTTTTTATTTTTATATACTTAATATAGATAATTACACCCAGACGGACATGTTCATGCACATAAATGCATGTCCTCGGTGAGAATCGAATCCACGACCTACATGGTAGGCGCCAAACGGCCCGTCATCTATGAAAGAAAGATCTATGTTTTAACTAGCTTTCCAACCTGGTTTCACACGTCCCCTTTTTATCCTTTACTTATTAAATATTGAAAAGACCTTCCATCGTGGATGCCTTTTTTATTAGCGTGGGGAAATCCTCATAGGATACCCGACCTCCCTAAGGGGAGCGGTCAGGTAATGCTGGACTTTTACCGGCTATAACCCCACGGTGGTCGCAACCTGCGCTACAGAGGGGGGCGGGTTCTCGTGCAGATCGCGTACCTGAACACCCTCCACGCGCGGCGCTGAGATAGCTCGCCCCGGGGGAAGTGTGATACCTCCCCCTAGCACCCTCGCTGTGCTATCGCACGATGAGTCGTGACCACAAAGACCCATCGTCCTCCTCGGAGCCGCTTCTGGGCGTTCAGAGGGCGAACCACAAGCTCTTAAAACAAGGTTAAAATAAACCTTATTTGACTTTTGTCTTTATTTGACATCCGACGTCAAAACGGGAAAACGTCAAAATCATAGTGGATGCCTACGTTATATGAACCTGTGTGCAAAATTTCAGGCTTATAGACCTAGGATTATTTTAGAAAACGCTTGCTGAGTTTCTTGGTGGAAGTCTTCTCAGTTCAAGTGTATTACGAACCGATGGTAGAATCAATTGTAATATTCGCAAGTGCCTTATTAGGTCCTAAATTGAATAAACGATTTTTAAATTTGAATATGTGTTTGAAATTAACGTGCGTCTGAAAATCAGTCACTATCTCCTATTTTTTTAATAATATCTATGTAGTAGTGTAGTGTGAAGCTTGATCTATGACGTGTTAGGTACAAATAAGCAAGATAGACACAATATTAGACCTAACGACACCTCCGCGTCTCATACGTCTTTGTTGTCGGTAGAATGGTACCCGACTCGAGTATTTACTTCAAACTTGTTGTCCTTTTATTTCAGTCTATACATTTTAATGTAGGGAGGTATGTGTGAATCCTCTTCTGAGTAGATCACAAAATTCAAGACTTATTAAAGAGGTATTTAATATTTATGAAGATCCTGAGCTACTTAGTATATCAGTAACCTGCATTAATTTACTCTTTGAGTAGGTACCTACCTACTACGGTTTAAAGGTGGACGCACACTTATCAGAGCCGAACGAATCGAACGAAATGAATTTTAGAATTCTGTATATGAAATCTTATGAAAGCTCGCACACTTGTCCGCGTCGAATCATTCGAATCTGGAAGAACCCCAGAAATCCTAGACAAATGCGAATGACGTCATCAGATTCGGCTCGGCTTATGCGGTCGACTCGACCGATGCGCTCGCATCGAATTCTATCAGTTGCATACAACAGAGCAACACGCGAGTTGTTTTTCTTCTTCGTTTCGGTCGATTCTTTCGGTGCGGATATGTATGCGAGCCCTCCTTCACTTTAATTCGTTCGCCGCGTTCGGCTGATAACTGTGCGTCCACCTTAAGGCGATGATAGCTCAGTGGTAGTGACGTCGAATGCCAAGACGAAGGTCCCGGGTTCGAATCCTACAATGAGCTTTCGGTGAAGGAAAACATCGTGAGTAAACAATAGGACGGTGGTAGAGTACTTTGTAATACCTACTTGGCTGGCTACCAGCCTCAAGTTGAAAATCTGTCGCCAAGCACCTATCGGTGTGTTCTGACAGCTGCACTTGAGAGCCAGTTCCTTCTAGGCGTTGTGCGCTTACCACCTTCGGCCACATCATCACTTACCATAGTGAGATTGTGGTCAAACACAGGTACATAGTAAAAAAAAAATACTGTGCAATGAATGAATTATTAGCTATATTTATTTCAATAAAACTTTTGAACCAACTAGACTACACATATTCCCGAGGGAAGTGTTTTATCATAATCTTTTCCCGGGATAAAAGTATTCAATGTATTTGGAGTTTCGACCATCAAATAATATTTTTATATACAACCTCAACCTACCATGCTTCGGATGGAAGGCACGTAAAGCCGTTGTTGCTATCACTTAATTGTGATAGTCGTTAAGCTAGTTAGAGGCCTCCTAGGCCGCTTGAAAACTCCAACAGTATAGGTTGACCACTAGCCTACGTCCACCGATCCGCAGTGGGCACGCGTGGTGGAGTATCCTACTCCCCTTACACCCTAATTTTTTAAACGAGGCCCGTACTCAGCAGTAAGACATTATGCGCTGATGATGATGATTACAACCTCATATTTTTATTCTGGGGTTCTAACAATATTCCTTATGTTACTCGTAAAGCACCAAGGAAGGTTTACGTCAATGCAAAATCTCTAAACAAAAATTCTACAAAACCATTTTCAATTATGCCTTACAGTAAGTACCCAGTACCTTAATTATAACGAAAATGTAACTGGAACCCCAAAATAAAGCGAACCAATATTGGAAATCAATCCTAGAGCCTCTTACTGAACCACAAATTAGTCCCCGGGGTATAGACGTACCCGGGGCCACTAATTACAAAAGCCATCACAATGATAAGGCAGATAATGATAACGTAACACTACCCTATAACAATATAGAGACACAGTACATAAATAAACAGTATCACACTTACAGATTGAAATGGTTGTAGGTGATGTACAGTGAACGTAATTCAAAAGATTGTTTAGAAATAGATTTATTTTTTGATAAGACACACATGTGTTGAAATATATAGTACAGTGTGCGCTCTGTAGTTTTCGTTTGAGAGACCTATGCGCTTGCCGATTCGTCCATTTAAGGATAGAACATCTATCGTAGACTATCGCCTTTTAGTCACTAAAAAAGTGCAGTAGTAGTCCGTGCTTCGGAAGGCACGTAAAGCCGTTGGTCCCGGTTATCACTTAATTGTGATAGTCGTTAAGCTAGTTGGATGCCTCCTAGGCGGCTTGAAAAATTCCAACAGTAGGTTGACCACTAGCCTACCTCCACCGATCCGCAGTGGGCACGCGTGGTGGAGTATTGCCCATTCCCTTTCACCTTCATTTGTGAAAGGAGGCCTGTGCTCAGCAGTGGGACATTATAGGCTGATGATGATGAGTGGATCGCGCGTAAACCCACGAAGCAAAGCTAGTAATTTCATAAAACTCCAGAATATATTTCATAATATACTAGAGTACTTATGAGACAAACCTGGATATTATTCAAATTGCTCAAAATAAATTGATAAAAGTTTTATTCAATTACAGTTATTTAACATCTACAACCAAAATCTACAAGACACTAAAATAATGAACATTACACAAACATATACATATTGCACATGCATTTTAGTAAGAAAAATAATAAACCGGGATATACATACAAACATAAGTTTCACTAGAAAACAAACCGTTCAAAAAAAGATATTACGAAATGCAAGTAATCTTATATTACGGCCACCACGGACAAATTATGGAAAACGAAACATTGCTTATGAAGGCGCTAAACTATATAATAACTTGCCAAAGGATATTAAAGATTCACAATCCATGGCAACATTTAAGAGGCTGTTGAAATACCATATCCTTAACAAATTAAACTAAAGGACTGTCTATGCCACATCTAGTTGTCTCGTTATTTATTTTATATCTATGTACGCTCACTCACTTGTTAAGTTTTAAATGGTTCATGCACAAAAATAATTAAATCTACCTCCACTTTGTTTTATATTTTAATATGTTTAGTTTAATCTGTACGCTCATTATTTTGTTACTAGTAAATAAGTATTTAATTCCTCATGTAAGTGAATTGTAAATTCTTAGTGAGAGAAATAAAAGTCTTAAACCTACTTATATATGAATAATATGCGCTTTCACAAATGAGTAGAAATAACAGATAGCTAAGACTTGAGCTACTGTACATAACATATGAACTAGCGCACAGGTGACCGACTCAGGTCCCCCTATGTAAACTGAAACCTGCCTGTCAGTATGTAATATAGCATGTCCATTTAGGTTCAGTGACCGATAGACAAACACTTTTTTTTTTATACATATATCATAATTCCCGAGCGTTACGCTAAGATAAATAATACCCACATTATGTTTTGCGAACTATATAAATTCTGTACTTATTTCGCTAAATATAAATTTAGAGAAATGTAACAAACAGTACTTTACGTAGGATTTTCAAGTATTTTAAATTTAAACAAATATTGTAGATGCTGAATAAATAAATATACGTGAAAAGATAGTTTTAAAGTTTTTTCCTCTATTAATCATAGATAATCATAATTTTGAAATTGGTGTCATTTATGTTTTTGGATATTTTCATGGCCTTTATTTTACTTTATCTACTTCAGTAATTAATGTTTGAATTTAGGATAAAATTTTTAGTGTATTTTCATCAAAGTGTTTATAAATACCTAAGTACTATAAATGAACTGTGTGTTAAAATCATGACAGTACCTAGGCAAGCAGTCTCTGAAGTAAATATGAAATACCAAATGCGGTAAAATTTTACGCTTTGGTAGAGATTAAATTATCATATATACACCGTGAATATGTACAATTTTTTTTTTTTTTTTTTAAATAATTAGTAGTTCCAAACACCCTGTTACGAGCGCAGTGTACTCGACTCGTGCTCTGGGTTGGTATTTTCTACCATTTTATACGTAAAATTTTATTTATTGACTCGATTTGTCATAATTATAATAAATTTTAATATTTTTTTAATATACCTACAAATGATCAAAAAAAATTGTTCTTAATGATTAGTACCTATTCATTGGGTACATTATGTGGGCTGCGTTTCTATGACGAATAAAAAGTCACGGTTTATATCCTACAGAAATAGCTTATTCTCCTTTTTAATCGAGCCCATGGTTTCTTCAAGCATTTATCAGATAAGGATTTCCTCATATTAGTCATAAGGAAAACTCACATGTAACTACTTAATTATTAATTCATGCTATATAAAAAAATACCTTACTAATTTATTAACTAAATAGGCGCCGATCTCACTTCAAACGGTCTAGAGCAGTAGTTCTCAAAGTATTGACTTACCTAATATTCGCTCACGACCCACCAGTAGGTCGCGAGCGAATAATAGGTAAGCCCTGAAAAGTCCTCCATTCATATAGTTATGCCCCGTTTTCCTTCATGAAACCCAGGAATCTGGAACTTTTTGTTGAGTGAGTCGCGTTCTACTCAACTTTGAGAACCACTGGTCTAGAGTTCTAAAGGAAGAGTTCTGTGCTCCGCGTTCACTGTAATCTATGCGGCGGTTTTGATCATTACATACAGCGACCGCGGCAACTCAATGACTGACCGCAGAACTGTAGACCGCTCGCTGTGAGATCGGCGCCATAAATACAATGGCTTGTAGTCGTATAATAAGTACAATGTACACACATAAGTAGCTCTACATTTTAATCCGACTCGCCCGGCAATAAAACAACGGATTAACACTTTTATGTATTCTACAACACTATAAAATAGGTAGCCTAATCCTAACTAATATTATAAATGCGAAAGTGAGTTTGTTTGTTTTTTTACAAGGCGCACACTGAAAGTTTCTGAAACTTGTAACAAAAATATTAAAAAAAGCAAATGTTTCGATATTGGAAAATCATACTTTGGGAAGTTAGGTATATTTTATTTTCCTGCTTTCTATTTTTTTAAATTGTGGATTTATTTAATGGATTTTGAACTCCAAAAAATATCTCTATGATTTTTTCTGTGGCGACTAGAGAGTTGCCCGATTTTTTTGGTGATTACCTAAGTACCCTATCTCGTATTGTGTTCGTGGTGCAGTGAATTTAGACGTGGCTAGTGGTCAACCTTTTGTTGGAGAGTTTTCAAGCCACCTTGTAGGCCTCTAATTAGCTTAACGACTATCACAAATAAGTGTTAACTGCGACCAACAGTTTTACGTGCCTTCCAAAGCACGGACACGCTCGATTTGAAATACCACTAGGCGGTCACCCATCCAAGTACCGACCACGACGGTGGTAGCTTAACTTTGCCGATCGATTAAGAAGGCTAATTATGCTACACCACGAGCGCTTCAAGTACTGCAGCTGAATTACAAAATATACCTCTAATCCTGTTTACTTTAAATAACCTGATAAAAAACACGTTACTTCTGGTATGACGTCACAGCGGAGTGTTATGTAAAGTTTACAAAACTAGCGTGTTTATTTACATTGAGTCGTGTAGTTTGTAAACAAACCACGCGTGATTGAGACAGGTCTTTTACAGACAGATTTTTGCGTAACCTTTTTTCATCATCATGAGAAATTCGAAATAATACTTTGAAGTACATACAAGAGGACTTTGAAAGAATTACTAAATGGGCGCACGATAACGGGATCATACTAAATATTTTAAAAACTAAATACATGCATATACACTCGCCGCATAATCAGCGTGCAAAAGCTGTAGTTAAAGATAACCTAACTCTGATAGGACATACTTATGAATGTTTACACGTAAATAAAGTTAATTGTAAATGCTTAAAAATACAGTATGTAGAAAGTTATACTTACTTAGGGTTAACTGTAGATTAAAACTTCAATTGGAAATTGCACATTCATGAAGTCTGCAATAGGCTAAGATCTGTATTGGGAAAAATCTATTACCTTAGTAATATAATTAACAGACATACGTTGTTAGTAGTGTACTACGCACTTGCTGACTCGCTGCTCAGCTACGGACTCAGTGTGTATGGACGTACGTTTGCCACATATACAGGGTGTTGTTTTGGTCGGCGACAAGCGACCCAGGAGCGGTAGTACAAAATATATATTCCTCAAAAATGGACTTAATTCCATTAAATACTGTAAATATGTTGAGAAATACCTTATTCAATTTGAAATAAAATTACTGCAAAGTATGGTTACTAGGCACGTGCACAGTCTAGATCTAGGCGCAAGCCGCCATCGCCCCACCCCTTTACTCCCTCGTACTCCCGTTGAGTATTATTTCTACACTTTAGCTTATTACATGATTTTCAAAATTTTTATTTTTTTATTTTTATTATTTAAAAAAAATAAAGTATTTTTTTTATATTTTTTTTAGCACCAGTATCAGTTGTATTATCGACCCTGAGTCGCTCGTCGCTGACCAAAACAACGACCTGTATAATGGAAATTAAAAAAATACAGATCAGACTCATAAAGTTTTTAGTTAGCAAAAAAATAAAGGAAGAGTGTAGAAATGATTATGATAGGCTGTTTCCAATTTGCAAAATTCTACCAATAGACAGCAAATTAAAATACTTAATAGGTGTCGAACATTACTACAGTGACGAGTATAAGACCATAAAATATAATAAATACAATTCTAAAAGTGTTAGAGATGGACGAATGGTCCAACCGAGAGCCAAAAATTATTATGGAGAGAGAGTGTCACAATATCTTATACCAAAAATATTCAATAACATAGAACTGTTAAGAAAGCAACCTAAATTAAGTAAGGGTACATTAAAGTTGAAGCTGAGGGAGGCATTGCTCGGTGACGCTAACTTCACTTGAAGAGGCGCCATCGAGAGATGAATCCACTCTGCATGTCTTGTTTGTTATATTTAAATGTGTTAACTTTTTTTTGTGTTTTTTTTATTATCATTTTTTGAATAGTTGTTTTCATTCAAAAAAAAATAAAAAAATTGCCGACTACTGTTTAGCTTAAGGGCTTATTACACCTTCCTATATTTAGGATCCTAACTAGGATGGTTCTAACAAGGAAGCAGGAAGCTACTTATTACACTACACTATCTTGCTTTCTAACTAGGACGCGGCAAAGAGTATAGCAACTATACTTAAAGCGGGACGGACGACTCGTAGGGATGTAACAAAGGTCGATTTAAAAAAAATATAACTATACTTACATCGATGTTCTTCCGATGTTTTAAGTTTTTTATTCTCTCAAACCGATCACACAAATTAAAATTTCAATGAATACAAATGAGCTCCTTTATGTTAAAATAAAACAAAATTGAACTTTATGTAAGTAAGTACCAAGTATTAATTTATAAATAATGTAGTACTTTCAATGTACGGATTATTTTTCTATTATTGTTTCTTGATTACTAATGACCTATACATTCATCCCTCAAAATATACGCCAAGACTTTAGAAGGGCCTTATATAATTATTTCAAAACATCGATGTTTTGAAATAATTATATATTGTACGGATTATTATTCTATTATTGTTTTTTGATTACTAATGACCTATACATTCATCCCTCAAAATATACGCCAAGACTTTAGAAGCCTTATATAATTATTTCAAAACATCGATGTTTTGAAGAACAATGTTACATCCCTAAACGTCCTAAATCGGAGCGACGCGATTACACTTTCCTGTTTAAGGAAGCAGAGCGGTTGGGACCTTCCTATCTCACTACTTAGGACACTAACCGTTCTTTCTGCGATTACACGTTTCTATTTCCTAGTTAGGATCCTAAAAATAGGAACGTGTAATAAGTGCTTTAGTTGTTATTATATGTTGCATGTAAATGCCTTTCTTGTATGTATTTTTAATAATGGTAGGTATAATAATCTGTAAAGAGCGTGTCTCGCCATCAAACTTCATAGTTTGGCGAGAAGTGTATGTTATATTTAATTATGTACTTATCATTTATTTTCAATAAAAAAAAAAAAAAAAAAATTACCGTTACGTTTTTTGAACATTTTTTATGTATGGATAGCTTGTTTGCGTCTTAATTAGTGTTGCCATCCGTCCGGGTTTCCCCGGATTTGTCCTAGTTTAGAGGGCGTCCCGGTGGGGTTTCATTTTTGTCCTGTTTAAAAAGTTTTCAAGTCACAACAATCAAAACAATTTTTTATTTAACTGAGTAATTTAGCAAAAAAGCACTGTTAACATGTTCAGGTTCCATGTTCCCAAATCCAGCCAGGGCTTTCACGCTTCTTGTCCTGGTTGCCAGATTTTAGAGATGGCAACCCTAATCTCAATACGCTAAGAGATCAATCGTACAGCGAACGGTCTAGACTTCTGCGTTTAGAGTTCTACGTGCGTTATCCTTGACCGCCGCAGTCGCTGAGTGTAATGATCATAAGCTCTGACCGCAAGACCACTCACTGTGGGATCGGCGTCTAAGTGACAATGTGGTCGGAGGTGGTAGATACCCTAGGATCTAGCTCTCTAGTGCAGCTGACGGAAAGACTATGTCTCCCATGGATGGCACAATCTTCACAACAGTCATAAATAAATTAGGACTATTGTGAAGTTATTTTTTAAGTTTGTATTTGTTGTAGTTTTGTTTTCGTTTTTAAGTTATTTTTTGTAATTATTTCTTTTAATTGTAGTAAGTAGAAGGTAATAGTAGCTTATTGACGCTTTTGCATATTGATTACACATACATAAATAAATTACCTAGTACAAATCCGCAATGAAAACCGTGCAAACAGTTAACGTTCCATTTGACGTTCCTAGAGACCTCACTCCACACTAGCGCCTCTCGCGGCGAATTCCGGCCCCCATTACCTCTTCTTGCCTACTAAATGCATTTATTTTGTAATTGACAATTGGTAAATTCATTTAAATGGCCTCACATTAAACGGCAACACAAAAAGCATTATATCAATAAATCGTGTAGCCGCTTGAAGCAACGTAACAGAGTATAATAAAGCGCAGAATATGCAGAGTGCGTCCTACAAGTAAATATTGTGACCACGTGTGTTCACGTGCCGCTTGAATAAGGATTGTCGCCTCATGGGAGCTGGCGATCATAGCCACAGAGACATACTAGCTTAGGAATAGCACACCCTAGGCACGGTAATAATATCATACAGTTTTGTGACTCGGCCCTGAATTTGAAGTAATTACCTACAGCCCCGCATGGTACCACGCGATAGGGCTGCCCGTCTACAGTATTATTATATTATTACCGTACTCTAAGAACTAGAAATAATCTGTACTAATAATAATAATGCTGAAGAGGTTTTTGTTTGATTGTTTTTTTGTTTAAACTCGTAAATCTGTGGAACTACCAGTCGGATTCGAAAAATTCTTCTACTAATAGGAACACATCATCCCCTAGAGTTATATGCTTTTTATCCTGGGGACCCACGTGAAATCTCGGGGCACAGAGTATAATATATACCACTACCAACTTTGCACACATCATAATGTACTATTAACTTTCAGTGGAGGAAAATATCGTAAGGAAATTATAGGACGAGGTAGAGTACTTTTTACCATACTGGCTGGCTCTCATTCTCAAGTTGAAAGGAGAAAATCCATTTGGAGAGAAAATTACATTGACTTTAATACTTATTACTAAGTTAACAACGTTCGCGGTGCAACTACTAATATCGTCAGAGAATCCAGTCCCTGCCGTTGCACTCGAGACACAGTTTTTAATAGGCTTTGTTTGCTTACCACCGTCGGCCCAATCATCACCTACCATAAAATTATAATAAAATAAAAACCTTTCCAATCCAACGTAAAAATATTTTCAAAGCGTAGCATCCACTACTCCACAAGACTTACTAAATAATAAAGCCGGCGCGTCACGCGCACACGGTTCCATCTCATTAAGATAAACTGTTTCTGTTAGCTTTAAATAGACTTCATCGGCCGCTCGTGTACACCGGCCTTATCCCATGGGTACATCGTGTGTGCTCTTGCTTGATAAATGTGTAATTTTACATTAACTTTATCAAAGAATACCCTTTATGTTTGACGTGTCTTAAGTCTTAGCTGATCTTTGACATTAGGTGTATTACCTAGAGATTAAGCGAATTTGTAATTATAATAATAGTTTAAACTTGCATTTTAGTTAGCTATTTCAAGATGAATTTTATGCATAAGTTATAATTTAATCGATTGTTGGTTGGTAAGTAAATAAATTACTTACCAAGTAAGAAGACGGCCATGATCTCTGTCTTTTAGCAAATAGGATCTGAATATCATTTATTATTTTTAGCTACAACTATATATCTATGTATAACTATTTTCTTTTTTAGTTTAAGTCTTATTCTGCTGTCTTTTTCTTTCAGTCGTTTTCTTTATTGTTTGGGCTACGTAGTTAGCACGGACCGCAGAGGAAAAATTGGATCACATTTTCTTGACTTTACAAATTACTTAATTGAATTTCAAAATATGCTCGTTCGAATTCAACCGGAATGTAACCGGATAATATCATGTCAGATGACACACACTACCCGGTTATTTTCACACCAATTTTGACATTTGGCTTGAGGTCAACGCACTTGACACCCCTCGAACAATAAAAGTGATCAAGTTTTATTACTTGTTTACATTAATTTACAGCTTGTCCGTGTCTACACCGCTTATTGGACGAGCTCTATGACCGTGTGTAGATTAAAATAGTTTTTTTTTATCTATCCGCTAAAATACTTTGGTTACTCATAAAATGGGGATACTTGGAGTGTTAAAGTCAATTTAAACAATTTTTTTTGTTAAAGTTTTTTTTTTATACTATCAATCGGTAAACAAGCATACGGCCGCCTGATGGTAAGCGGTTACCGTAGCCATATAGACCCTTGCAACACAAGAAGTATCGCTCACGCGTTACCGACCTTTCCCCCCTCCCCTATGAGCTCTGGCGACCTTACTCACGCGCAGGAACACAACAAATCAATCAAAAAACAGTAGTGTCAAATCAGAGTAGGCGGCCCTCTGTGGCCGGCGCAACTTCAACGCGAGCATAGTCTAAAAGCTTGTTGTTTCATCCAACGTTATGTTTGACTGCGAAAAAAGAGAGATAGCATCAGAGCCGTCGGTTATCAGTCGGTAAATTCCGCTGATCACTCGCGGCCGCTTCGCTAGGTCGTCATTCATGATTTCGCATTCATAAAACTTGTTCCAGGAGTATACTTCTTGTGAAAAAATCTTACAAGTTTGTGAAAAAAAAGTTAGTTATTTAGAATCTCCAATACATTTGCAAGCCTGGTATCTAAATGTTTTCTTTACTTTTACAATTTATAGGTACATTAGATATGGCAAAGTTCAGGCAAAAACGCTGTTTTTCGGAGGCTTTGACTGAATTTGTTTCACACTTTTTTTAAATTACGCCAAGATACAAGGCTAGATATAGTACACAAGATACTAATTTGTTCAAAACATCTAACGAAAAATGTTTAACAACGCCATAATAAGTACAGGGGTTTTGTATGAAAAGTATGACGAATTGAGTCCTCTTAAACCTTAGTAGGGCAATTATAAAGATTTAGATTGGAGTTACCACTGGTTCTGATCGTGGGTTCGATTCCTACAAACAAACACAAAAAGATCCATATTTTTAGTCACAAAATACATCTTACGTTTCCTCTTTAATTTTATTTCATTTTTATTACGTATTTGTTACTAGCTGTCCCCCGCGGTTTCACCCGCGTTCCCTGGATAAAAAGTAGCCTATGTCCTTCTCCATACCATAGGCTATCTGCATGCCAAATTTCATGATGATCAGTTGAGTAGTTGAGGCGTGAAGGCGTAACAAACAAACAAAACCACTTTCGCATTTATAATATTAGTTAGGATTATAGCGGCAATAGAAATACACATTGTATAAAAATTTCAACAGTCTACGTATTACGGTTCATGAGATACAGCCCAATATCAGACAGACAGATTAATGATACATTCATTGCTTGTTTTTAAAAGAGTAATTGCTCAGTTTATTGGCTCTTCTCAGCAAATGCAACCGAACCGGTATTTGAGTATTAGAGTCAGACTTTTTATAAGTGCCTGCGAAGGTCTATTTGAATAAATTATTGTTGAATTTGAATTTTGACGGACGGACAGACAGCGGAGGCTAAGTAATAGGGTCCGTTGGCATCCTTTAGGAATGTACGGAACCCAAAAATAGGTAGGTACAGTAGTACCCAACTGATATGGCGCGTCGTGAATCTTCGTCCGCACAGAAAAGTATGTATGGCCCCGAAGATTAACGAAAGAATGCTCAAAACTTATAATCAACCTTAGCTAATAAGCCTTAATACACAGCAGCTGTTACACGGGCAGTTTCTTGCCGGAGTCTTCTCAGTTTAAGTGTATTCCGAACCGGTGGTAAATTAAACTGTATGTACCAATATAACGTTCATAAGTGCCTTACTAGGGCCTAAACTGAATAAATGACTTTTTGATTTTGATTTTGATTTTGGTTAGTTCCGTTTCACTCGCAAGTCACGCCCCATCGCACGGCGCGCGCTAACATGGCGGCAGCTGCCGACCAATAGCGTTTCCCGCGCTTTGAAAATGTATCTTCTGCGCAGGTACATCGGTAAGCCATATTAGTTGGGTACTACTGTATGTATATTACTTTAAATGTAATTCTGCCTTACAAACAATATAACCAACTTCCAAACAGTATTCATAAATTAAGCAAAGTAGAACAAAATAACTAAAATTCAAATTAGGTTTTCTCCTTAATTAAAATAGTACCTAGGCGTTAATTAAATTAGACCTAAGTTTGTGACTAAGATGAATTGGGGTACCGAAACCATACGTCTTAGTACCCCTTCGTACCTAATTGGTATACATGTATGCAAACAGTTCGTTTCGTCTGTGGCTTACGAAATAGGATTAGTTTTTCATCTAACTTTGTTTTAGTAAAATAATTATGTAAGCTGTGGTTTTACTTAATGCTATTTGCGTTTATAGCAGTGATATAAACCTACTTCTAATTGGTACTAGCGGGAAAATAAGCCTTATTGTCATTGCATGAAAGCTCAGATTAAAGTGTCAGTATTTTTTTGATAGGTATAAAATATATTGGGTAAATAAGTTGAATATTTACTCAAATCAATTTCCTCTTAGAACGTAGTAATTTTCACTATTAGTGACATCCCTATTCTATTGTTTGGTTTCGTATAATCATTATTATAAACGGCCAAATTTATAATCGGTAAAAACTTCATAAATTTTGAATTTAATTTTGCTTAAGCGACATACAATATTCAAAATTTCTAAAACATATATTCAGAAAAGGGATGAATAATTTAGCGTATTTGATTAAATTTTGAATTTTGTCCCTACGAGTTTCCTTCAAATATAGCTAATTCAATTACCCGTCCGTTCGTACGTAACTTCGAAACTTCTATTTATATATCTTTTTACACCCTGAACATGTAAATTTAAAATTAATTAAACGTGGCTCTCGTAGGTGGCAACCCTGCTCAACGATGATTAACAGGGGCGCACTTGGGAAAAATTAGGATACCTTATTATCCTGTATTTTTATAATCGAGATTAGAATCTCAATAAGATTATGCTAGCAGAACTTTTACAGTAAAATATTTGCATAATATAATCATTTTCAATTAATGTTTCGATATATATGTACCAAAAGTACAGAATAATAATTCGAGGATTTTATTCTCATGGTCATTGTTCATGTAGTCCGTCAAAGGCAAAACATACGACCAACAAATTACACTTTTAATATTAAAATATAGGTATACTGAATGACATTTGACTTATACATAGATTAACCTATATAATCCAAGCCCGTACCTGTAAGGTGCTGACTACGGTATGTCGGCCATTAGACCGCGAAATTAGCCCACGCAACCTCACACTCAGCTATAGCGCCATACAGCGCTATAGTAGCTATACAGTAGCCGTGTATAATGCTAATTGTTATTATTGTTTGGGTACCTGCCGGGCGTAGGAATGCCACGTATTTGATACCGACACGCTTGCTCGCAATGTCATAGTTAAGGATGGTGTACATTTCTGGGTTTACAGTTAGTGAATGTAGAAAAAAGAGTGGACTGATCTTGTCAACATTTTTGTTGCTTTAAATTCTAATTTGAAAATGATAGGCCATTTATTCTATTTAGGCCCTAGTAGATCACTTATAAAGGTCTAATTTACTGAAGTTACTATATGAAATACCGATGTATGTAAATTTTATGTCAGGCAAGTTATAATTGTAGGTTTCAGTACCGTGACGTCTATCTACGTGAGACGTCTTATTTGCAGCCACTCTACATAAATGCCGTATTGAAAATAATAATCTATACTATAATAATATAATAAAGCGGAAGAATTTTTTTGTTTGTTTAACCACAAAACGCCGGGAAAATTTTCACCTTTAGGTTGTTTACATACCGATAATACGGACACAGCGTTTTGCATCCTCATTTATAATGCGGACAACAAGGGAGTGGAACTTGCTTCCGGCGTATGTGTTTCCTGACGCCTACAATCTAGGTACTTTCAAGGCCAGAGTGAATAGGTTTCTTCTGGGTAAGCGTGTGCGCGGCATCGTCCCTTATGGGCGGGTCAGAGGCCAAACGCAAGCCCATTTAATTTATAAAAAAAAAATTAACGGGCTAATTTCTTAAACTATCAGTCGGATTTGAAAAATTTGTCACTAATAGGAAGCTATATTATCCCCAAATATTATAGGCTACTGTTTATCCCGGGAACGCGGGGAACAGCTAGTAAAAAATACATTTGAAAAAAAAAATGCATTTTCTATTAAAAAAAACTTTTACTCACTCCAGTCACAAACCTCACCACCTTTTTGTTTCAGCAACTCTTACTCCTGTAATCCTCAGTGTAGTCCAACCTTTACATAAGTTATGCCGCTGTGTAAATGTCAACTATTTACGTGATTACAAATTGGGGATGTTTAAATTGGGTCTTTTCATTGTAACAACAAATATAATTGTTCAAACATGACACATGCTTTGTTATATACGAGTGGCGTAGATTTTGTTACTTGATTTGTCGTTTTAGTTTTATTTCAAGTCTTTATACGTTTATGTTTATGAGTACGTTCGATATTGAACTTTGTGAGGGTTTTATTGGAGTATAAATTAATGAGAATACATATCGAAGGCTGCGTCAACGCATGCTGGATATATTTAGGTTTTGGCATAAATAGAAACATATCAACTAGCTGTCTCCAATGGTTTCAGAAGCGCTACTGTGGCTATCTTAGCGCAGCTACGGTGGTAGTAACCATTAAAAAGGAATTTGATCTTAGGAACCTAAAGAAGACGAATTTTAAAAATATTTGAAGAACGCCGGAATCGAAATGTATGATTTCCAAAGGGTGGATACTCGATATCCACCAGAGATGGCTAGTGAGTGTTTTAGCTGACAAATAAATCCCACCAAAAACATTTTACATGAAAATACAAACAGTCAGTAAAAACCATAACAGATCTCATGTAGAGCCTAACTTGCAACTCTACACGGCCCTAACTCTACAAGCACTAACTTCACAAACTCTACACCTTACCCAAAATATGTGACTTGGCCGTTTTGGCAGTCTTGGATATGTGGCTGACGTTGACTGTAGCAGCAGTATTTTCTGTTATTTTAATTATTTGAATGCGGGTCTTAAAATTTTACTTGAGTGTTTGGGTCTCATTTTACTTGGGTCTTACTTAACATGTTACTTGAGTGTAATATCAACATTGGAAGACATTAAAAACCTCTAAAGCGTATTCTTTCATTCGACACAAGTTTACTTCAAGTATACTAACAACAAGTAGGTACGCAAACAAACACACCTAACCGCAATTTGCCGATACACCCTCCCAAGTTCCCTAAGCATTTCTCCCACGTTTCAATTTCAAAGCATGATTACCTGCCGAAGAAAATGGAGAAACAAAAAGCTAATCATCGCAGCTCAATCTTGCCAGAGACAATGGCCTCGGCCTATAGGGATGGGATAATAAAGTATTGAAAACAGCGGGAAAACTCCAATCAATATCTCGTGTTCCCGCGGGATTGATACAGTGCCGACAAGTTTAGATGTGTTTATGGTTCGACTAGGCTTTCACTGGGGCTTTGTCTATGGTTATTGGAATGAGAGAAGTTGTCCTTTATTTGGGAACAATTCCACCATGATGTGGTCGGAGGTATTTACCTCAAAAACTGGGTGAGAGGTGCTTGTCTTACTTGAGGGTGGTAGTCAGTACCAAGCGGGACAGCCGTAAGGTGGTACGTATGGTTGTTGAGTCCTGCAGGAATCTGAAGGTTTCAAATCTTACTTCCTTCTATATGTGGAAGTTTGTATGAATGTGAGGATATGATTTGTAAAGATGTTTCTTACTCTTTCACGCAAAAACTACGGGATAATTTATCCCGGAAAAACAAAACTTTCGGGAATTCGGATGAAACCGCGGAGGATGGCTAGTAATATTTAATTCCCAAAAATATTAGATACTAACAAAATCATAGCTGGGTGGTAGTGTACTTTGTAGTACCCACCAGCCTGGCTACTTACTACCCTTTAAAAATCTATCGCAATGCACCTACTGGTGTGTTCCACTTGTGGTAACTTTTACCCTTATTAATGCTAATATACTGCAATTAGTTGTAGTTATTCAGCTAATAGCTGTTCAATTTGTGCCCAAATCAGAGTAATATCAGCTGACACAGCGCTCCTATCACTCAAATTCAGCTTAAAATTATATTGTAGCCAGTGATTCAGCTGATATACAGCGCTTAGGCGTTACTTAGGTAGTAGGGTACCTTCTGATATCAAGTACAAACCATTAGCCATTCAACATTCCGAGCTGCACATATTTTTTCCAACTCACCATAAATAGCGAAGTTAATCCCTTTTTACGATTTCATTAAATTCTAAATGAACGCGCGCGACCGTGCATAGCAAAATGCCAATAAAACCAGCTGATTCACATTCCACCATCGTCTCTCATGTATCTCTGGTCATTACCAAGGTAACTGTCATGCGGCTGATCAGATTCTATGGGCTTTTTATACACTTTGATTTGGTACTTGGACACAAAGAGCTTGATTTTCCACAAAGAAATAATGTTAGTCATCATCATCATCATCATCATATCAGCCCATAGATGTCCACTGCTGAACATAGGCCTCCCCATTGATTTCCACTTCGAACGGTTCTGGGCCGCTTGCATCCAGCGGCGCCTAGCGACTCTGACCAGGTCGTCGCTCCACCTGAGGAGCTCCACCGAGAGGTCGTCCCGCTCGGCGCTTTCCAATACGTGGTCGCCACTCGAGAACCTTTCTTCCCCATCGGTTATCGGCTCTTCGAGCGATGTGGCCTGCCCATTGCCACTTCAGCTTACTGACTCTACGAGCTATGTATATATGTATAATGTTAGTACCTAACAAAAAATGTCAAAGCTAATTCACTGATTCAAAGAATTTTCTGAGCTTATTTTGAAAACTTGGTGCCTACAATAAAATTACCTATGTTCATTCCTATGTATTTTTTTATGTTAAATGGACTTGCGTTTGACCTTCGACTGACCCCATGAGGAGTTATTACGAGGCCGAGGATGTAGCACGCTTACCCAGAAAATGCCTATTCACTCTGGCCTTGAATACATCTAGGTTATAGGTGTCGGGAAACACAGACCCCGGAAGAGAGTTCCACTCCTTTGCTGTTAGTATAAGAAACGATGAAGCGAAGCGCTGTGTCCGGGTACGCGGGATGTCGACAACGTATGAGTGGAAATTCTCCCGGCGTCTTGTGTTTCGATGGAGAAATGGGGATGGAGGAATAATACTGTAGCACACTCTCCAAAATATATTCTATAGAAGACCGACAAACACGAAACCTTACACCGATGTTCAAGGCTCGTTAATTTCGTCTCAACTACCGAAACATCGCCGACTGTCTCCTAGCACGACGGTCTATTGAGTCGAGGGCCTCCGGCTGGTATTTGGCAGATCCATCCCAGAGGTGACAGCAGTACTCTAATGTTAAATTTTATCAATACCTAGCCATCTGCCCTGCTGTTTCACCCGTAGTCAGAACAAAAGTTGTTGTTTATGATGTCAGTTGTATATTCAGATATTTAACGAAAGCGCTTTTTACATCCGTGTGTTATATTTGAATAATAATGATATTTTTAACTGACTTCAAAAAAGGAGGAGGTTCTCAATTCGGTTGTTTTTTTTTTATGTTTGTTACCTCATAACTCTGTCATTTATTAACCGATTTGGAAAATTCTTTTTTTATTTGAAAGGGTACACTTCCCGTTTGGTCCAATTGTCATGAGATCAGGATTTGATTACTTCTTAGTGTACTTTGAAGTCGGTTTAAGTTTTTTGTAAAACAGTCCAATTATGAATTAAAAATAAATCCGAAAGATTTTCAAATCTAATTTTATTCGTCAACGAATTGTGAGTACTAAATCTTGTTCTCTATACGCAAACCTATTAATCAAGTTGTTGCAGTGCTAAAGTCTCCTCATCCAAAGACTAACACATCCGCTTGACACTTCGCTGGAAAACACACAGAGGGTAGTTGCAACTATATCATCTGATAAATACATGAGTAAATACAGTACACACAGAAAAGTATATTAACGAGAGAGAGTAGAGCTTACATATTTAATTAATTTTGCTTTTATTTAACCTGCTTTATTGGATTATTCTAAGATATTTTTAGATGTTTTTTTAGCTTATGTTTTTAAAAGTAAATATTTCATGTAATCTTAAATAAACTATTCTTTCATTTGGTTTTTCTTAGGTATATTACACGCAGTGTCAACGAGAGAACAATAACGTACTTAATGATTGAAACGAATGAAAAGCAAATCAAAAGCAGTTGTAATTTACTTTAATTCAGATCATGTAATTGTTGTGTTTATTTTACGAGTTGAGAAACTCTTATAAACGATTCTCATTACTCTCTCAACAAAACTTTGGGAAACAACAAGTGTAGACGCGTCGTAGATTAGGATACAAAGATAGAGACGTTTACATAAAATATTTTTGTATGTTTTATTGTTTTTAAATAAAAGAAATCATAATCTCGCCATAAATATAAATCATATACTATATCTTATTTATTTTATTTCAATCTTCTTGTTTTATGGTATCCTAATCCTAACTAATATATTATAAATGCGAAAGTGAGTTTGTTTGTTTGTTTATTTGTTTGATTGTTTGTTACGCCTTCACACCTCAACTACTTAACGGATCATTATATAATTTGGCATGAAGGTAGCCTACGGTATGGAGAAGGACATAGGCTACTTTTTATTTTGGGAACGCGGGTGAAACAGCGGGGGACAGCTAGTATTTTATATTAGCTTGGTTTTGTTGTTTTTTTTTCTATCCGTGTCATTATTATTCTTAATATTTCGTGATGCCAAATAAAACCTTGTCTATTATCTAATCCGTATGTTACGATGCGATTTAAATATCTTTTTTTTAATCATTCACTAAAAAAAATCTCAAATCGTAGTAAAGTTAACATATAATAACATTCTCTCATATATTAACTAAAAATCTTAAAAGTAACGGGATCCCTAAAAATACTAAGGCCATACTTTAAAATAAAGGTTGGCACTCTCTGCGTCACTCTACTCTGTGGCAGTGTATCGAGTTAGCAAGTCTAGGGTCATCAGTTATTCAATGAACTTCGGACGGGCATCGCGACTGGCAGTGCTTTGTGTACCAAGTTCCATTCAAGATGGCTGCATAAATGCTTTTTCAATTAATAAAACATACACATATTAAGTATTAATTTAGTTTTGTACTTGTTTGGAGGTCTTGTGTGACCTTTCAAAGAAGTGATGTAGAGGTCGCTACTGAATTAGTTGCAATCGATGAATATGCAATCAGTATCGATGTTTGATGATAGATAACCCGAATTATTTATTGGTGAGATTGATTGATATAATTAATTAAATTAGCAAACAATTAGTTACCTACTTAAGAATTCTAAATGAAAAAGCGCTCGTGATGTAGCATGATTAGCCGTTCTTAATCGATCGGCAAAGTTAAGCTACCACCGATGTGACCAGTGAATGGGTGACCGCCTAGTGGTATTTCAACTCTTGGTATTAGGTGCTTCGGAAGGCAAGTAAAGCCGTTGGTCCCGGTTATTGCTAGTCGTTAAGCTATTTGGAGGCCTCCTTGGCGGCTTGAAAACTCCAACGATAGGTTGACCACTAGCCTACCTCCACCTATCCGTAGAGGGCATGCGTGGTGGAGTATTTGCCCATTCCATTCACCCTCATTTGTGAAAGGAGGCCTGAGCTCAACAGTGGGACATTATAGGCTGATGATGATGATGATATAAGTATAATGTCTAATAACTTTTATAGTAAAAATGTTCCGTTCAAGTGAGGCCATCCGGCCACAAGTGTTGTTGTAGAACGAGGAAGGAAACGCGTAAGCACCGTGAAAATCGCGGTGTTTGCGAGAAAAATACTCCTAAAATCGTTCTGATAACGCTACGTGTTTCTACAGTCTGCTTAGACGACTAATTATTGTTTCAGCACTAAAGAGAACTTTAGTTGACTCTAAAAAAATGGTACATACCTTTGCTTATGATGGCTTCTCTATACGTAGTAATAATAACTCAGTATTTTTATCTAGGATTTGTGTGCATTTTTATGATGACCTTTCGTGAAATGAAGTCCGTTTGTTCAAGCAACAACGAAACAAAAATGATCCATACACGTCACGAGGAGAAGGAATACCTAACTTAACTTCCACTTCAACGACTTGCCAAAACATATTATCTCAACATGGCTGGAGATCAGGTGTGGTCACCTGACTACGGTTGGTATGCGACCACAATATAATGACCGACCACAAAGTGACCGGATATTTTGCTGTAACTAGGTCATCAATGACATGTTATAATAACATATCTATGCGCCTATGTTGATTGATGGTTTGGATTTTTTATAGGAAAATACATATCTAAAGAGGAAAATTGTTTTTTTTTTTAACAAAAGTTCTTTTATTGAAGAAATCTACTAAAGGATGATTTTTCAAAATTCCTAAAAGGTATGGCTTTTTTGAGCTGACAAGGTTCTTTCCGAGAATTTTGGGAATTTGGATTTAAAGTCAAATATCTCATTGTTTAATATGAAATAATATCGTTGCCACCAGTTCATTATTTGGTTACTCATATTATTTAGGAATGCACTCCTCTCTTAACCAGGTATTTTGAAGCGATGATGTGTGACGTAACGTGTTCGGCGAAGGTCGTAATGTTCGAATTATGCAATAAGCTTGAGCTTTCGGTAAGGGAAAACATCTTGAGGAAACCATAGCACGGTGGTAAGGTATATTGTAATACGCGCTTGGCGTCTATGCGCCTGGCTGTCAGCCATCCTCAAGTTGGGAATCTGTCATCAGTGTGTTCCGATGTCTGTACCCTTAACTTTCCTTATATCTTAAGTGCTTTCCTTCCACCTTCGGCCACGTCATGACGTCATGATCAATAAATCAAGAGAGAGAAATATTAAGGCGCCAATCCCGCAGAGAGAGTTCTAAAGTTCTGCGCTCAGAGTTCTGCGTTTCGCGTTCAAGTGTATGACATGTAATCGGAAGCGAATATTGCAGAACTCTAGAACTCTGGACTGCTTGCTGTGTGCACAATAGTGAATGTGGAACGCAGAACTCTAGAACTCTCTGTGTGGGATCTGCGCCTAAATTCGAATGTTTCATTGTTCGTAAAAACCATAGAGATATAATATTAATAGAGCGACTGTGAGCACGGGTATGTGCAATGCTGCCTAGAAACGAACTACGCGTTCAAGTTTGAACGACTAAATATATATAATGAACGCCAATTTCTCGTTTTCCATCGATACTTTTATCGAGAACAAATGACAAGGAACTCGTATCGTATTTTACAGTAGACAGTAAAAATCACTAGTCTACGATAAATCTATGAATGCATCTATATGCAAACTGCTCACGCTTCGCACAAGGTAGTGTTGTTAACGCTATCACTCTATTAATATTCCTACTCTATGATGAAAACACAGAGAACTTTAAAAAAACATGCTATTAGCGCAAATCCCACAATAAAAATTAAACGCATCAGAGCTCACAAGTAATGAGTTCTACAGAAAGTAATTACCGAATATAATCGAGGACTCAAGTAAAAGGTAAATGACGGGGGTTCTTGAAATAATTTAGAGTTACATGGTATTTATTAACGTCCAATAAAAATATGTTTTCACCGATTTTTCGCATAAACTACGTACTTTACTACTACGTTTTTATTACATTAGTAGCATTTACTCATGGTTTTTTTTTTATTCGACAAAGTGAGTAAACAAGCTTACGGCTCGCCTGGTGGTAAGCGGTCACCGTAGCCATATGGATGCTTGCAACACACGGGGCATCACTCATGCGTTACCGACCACTTCTCCCTCCCCAATGAGCTCTAGCGAACTTATTCACGCACAGGAATCCAAATAAAGTTATTTGGCTGCGGTATTCCGTAAGGGGGAGGAACTTCCTCAGTCGAGCTGCTCTTTGAGCGAATATACGCTACGCTCTACCTCTCTGAGATTTTTGCAGAGTCCACAACGCGCGATTCGCACCCCAGAGGCCCAAGTCTGCTATTATAATTGTGTTCCATCCAATGAGCTATCAGTGGTGTCAAAATTGACACATTTTACAGTTTTGGTAGTCTACTAACATAATAGCGTCATAATGGCGCCATTTTCCACTGAAACTACAATCGCGCCACATTGATCTTTTAGTTGTCAGTTTTTGTAAAAAAAAACTTATGAGACCATTATGAATTAGTAGAGTGTGCACATCGGCTCAATGATAATGGAATTGCAATAGTATCGTCAGTATGACATTTTAGCAGACTTGGCCCCGTGGTGTTACAAGGTGTCAATAGGCTACACCGCCGCGTTCAATTACTTATCCACAACATTCGCTGTTACATACAATACTAACACTGAGTTATAATTGTTAGTATCGTGAACAAACAATTATATGAAAAGACTATTTATCATCAGCCCTTTTTTAAGTCCACTGCTCTACCAGAGCGCAGCACTCCTTTCGGTTTATTACCACCGGCATCCAGCCCAGTCCGGTCATTTTTTGAGGTCGTCAGTCCATCGTGGTTGGGGGCGTCCCTACGTTTGCCAAAACGTGGTCTCCACTCTAAGACTCATCTGCTCCATCGACCGTCGGTTCTGCAGCAGATGTGACCACATTGCCACTTCGGCTTGCTAATTCATTGAGCTATGTTGGTTTTTTGTCGGATGACTTATGTACTCGTAAGTCATCGACCCAAAACTCAAATTCAGTACCCACCTAATAGCTAAGACGAGACTAACTGAATGCAACAGTATAATATATTTCAGAAACGATAAAACCCAACAAAGTAAGACATCAAATCAAATAAGATGTTACTCTTAAAATTTTAATGGAAAGTAATATTTTTTCGTGTGCAAGCTGAACATTTTCTTGAAATGTTAACTGCCCCACAAAGGGGATCTTGAAGAAAACGTGAATTCGTCTTTTCTAATGCCCTATAAATAAACATACGGTTCACCCGTTAGGGAGCTTATACATAGCTTTTCGTCAATGTCTAAGATAGCAGAATTTTGAACATATTTATAAAAAAATAAAAAAAAATTACCCATAATGTTTAAGGAAAAATGTTTAAGGGAGTAGATTTAAATATTTGTAATTGTCTTTTTCTTCTAACTTCTATTTGTAATCTATTTCTGTTATTTTTCCTTAATATAAATAAATAAATAAATAAATAATGATCGTAGTAAATGTCTAAGACTTTTCAAATTTTGCATTCAAAAATTAATACAATTACTAATTATACAAACGCCGGGTTAAGTTTTTTTATGTTTTGTTATTTATATTGATTTTTCTTATAAATATCATATTTTGGTAACTAAAGAACGTAAGCTTTATTAACTAACGTAACTGTATTGAAATTGTATCTCTTTTTGTAAAATAAATTAAATTATTATTTCAGAGAAGTCCGCAGGATGTTTTCATAATTGATTTATTTAATGGATACAAAAAGGATGAATGCAATGTTTTTCACGGAACGAGATTACAAATGAAAAATTGGAAATAAAATTCTTGTTAATCAACAGTTATTATTTTTGTAGTTATTTGATGAAATCTTTGTGTAATTAAAAATGTAGGTTATCATTTAATTTGAAATACATTTGTATGAAACTTTTTGTTGAGGATAAAAAAAATATAAACTGCAAGTACTGCAACATGACTGCAACATTGTTTGCAATTACCAGGCTTTTTGTGTCATATAATTTGTTAAACTTTTAAAATATTTTCGATTAGTGATTTAACACTATTTTACAACTAGTAAAAGCAAATTTTTTTTTTTATATTTAACATATAAGTTTGTTTACAACTTAGATATTTAAGAAGCATATAAAAAATATCATAGCATTATAAAAAAAAAAATTGGCAATTCAAAGAGATAATCGAAACCTGAATACCTCATCAGTTTTGCAATTCTCATTTGCCTTGAGTGTGAATGCTCCTTTACGGACGTTCCCAGAATGGCTTATTGATGTTGTGAGCCTTTAACAATGGCACAGCTGCGGCAGAGTGCTGTATACCCGCGCTACAGATAAAAAATATATTCTTACCCTCACGTACTGACGTACTTTTCTTAGATATTGACGAGAAATATCGGTGTCGAAAATTATTATGATGGAATAAGTTGTGTTAAAGTAGGCGTAAATGGCTGAAGTAATGTCGGTCGACGTTACTTAACAACTTTCAGGTTATACCGATTTGTTACTTATTTTATTTGAAATTACAAACTAATAAATAAATACATTTCGATAAATAAATGAAGATAAAAGTTCCTATCGTTTTAACGAAGTACCTACGCAGATTGATTTCACTAAAAGAAATAAAAGAAAGGAAGAAAGAAAAGAAAGAAAAGAAAGAAAAGAAAGAAAAGAAAGAGAAGAAAGAAAAGAAAGAAAAGAAAGAAAAGAAAGAAAAGAAAGAAAAGAAAGAAAAATCGAACGTAACGGTGTGTTCAGACAGTTGTAATTGAGAGCCAGCCAGGCCAAGCTTTGAGTAGGTACGTACCACCATTGCCCACATCATCACTATACTTACCCTTATAAGCCTATCCTAAGCTTACTTTGTGGCAAAACAAAACCCACCAAAGGTTACTGACTCAGTGACAGAAAATCCGAAGTGTAAACTAACGTTATAGCGATGATAGAAACATTAATCCATCACACAAAAAGCAAAACTTAGCAATCAAAATGGAGACTTACAGATGACATTATAATGTTCTTTAAAAATTGTATTGCAAATCAAACCAAATAACCATAACACACTTAGTTAATTGGTAATCCTCAGTCAAATTTAAGTGACTTAGTTTAAGTCATATTTACAAAATTATCTAGCACAGAGCAATTTAAAGGCAAAATACCTCTAGCTAGCTTTAAGAGACCCCACACAAAACATCTGCTACACGTTTAAGAACAATGTATGACATCAATAAGCCAGTCACTACAACGTTTGCCCTTTATTTTAAATGAAACACCAAACTTATATCTATCCCTTTCTTGTGTACACTAAATCGTATAGTTCTGTCTCCTCCAAAGGTCTGGTAAAAGTTTTTCCATGCCGATAGTCGGTACCCTCGTGAAAATGAGAGAAATATATTTAGCGACAAATGAAATCATTTGTTTTGATCTACGTATTACACAGAAAGGCTTTTTGATGCGATAAAATATTAGGCACAAGACTAACTCACGTGGAAACCACGACAAATATGGTTTATATGTTCCTATTTTGATTCAGAACGCACAACACTTTACAGGGTCATCACTTTACAGAAATACGAAATAATTAGATTTAAATAATTGGTGTTTTACAAAAAACTTAAACCGACTTCAAAGTACACTAAGAAGTAATCAAATCATGATTTGATGACAATGGGACCAAACGGGAAGTGTACCCTTTAGAATAAAAAAAGAATTTTCCAAATCGGTTAATAAATGACGGAGTAAGAAAAATAACAAAAAAAAGATACAACCGAATTGAGAACCTCCTCATATTTTTTGAACTCGGTTAAAATTATGGGTACAATCTTAAAAATATTCGTACAAAATGGAGTAGGTAAAACGGTGGTATACCAGCAAAAAAGCAATAACTTTCAATTTGGCCATAAATTCTATAAAATTTCAAAGTTTACAAAGAGAATTACTTGTTTATAAACAAAAACAGTTATATAAAAGTGTTGAAGTCACGTAACAAAAGCTTCAAAAAGATAAACGTAATTGGCAGACACAGAAAACCCTCGCAAACATAAATTTTCGACGCGTCAGAATTTGATATATCTCTTGAATTTATTTTGCATGATTAGAAAAGAATTGCGAAAATATGATATATTGATGTCGTTCCTATAAATAATTCGGTTAAATGTGACATGATGTATTTTCAACAAGAATACCTAGGCTTTACGTCTTTTATTGTAGAAATCAGAACCTTCTGATATGTATTTTAAGACTTCCTTTAAAAATACTAACAAAACATTACGTAAATTGATAAATTTGGTTGAGTTTTCAAAAAAAGCTAATAACTAACCAGAAACTGCGACATAAATGCACTTAATTAATTAGTGCCTAACCGTTTATTTCTAAATACCCCATGATGCATTGATTGATGACCGTTTCCACGTCATACGGTGGAGTTCAAGGGAAACTGCGGCGGGCGGCGGTTGGTCGAGCGACATGTATTGATGACGTCATCACTCAGTCCGCCAATCCGCGCTCGCGCCCGTTAAACTGATTTCAGTTTGGGTTTAGTTCCAAATTCAAATTTGTAATGTGCCAGTTACTCTATTGTTTAACACCGTAGTTTGGTGGAGTATTAAGCATTGATATTGTCTATGATGATAATAGAGAACCTGTATGCTTCAGAGGATTTCTGGAGGGATTTGTTACCTTTCATCTAAATCATATCCGCGTTGTGTATGTACTTTAGATTTAATTACATTTCATTTAATGCTATAGCCGCAATGATATTATAATAAAAAGAGGTAGATATCACATTAACGCACGCTAATTGTTGCAGACAAATTCAGATAATTGTCGTAATTTTGCTTAGCGGCTACATATAGCTATCTCTTTCTGTACCATACGTTCCATATTATCTATCGCATTCATCTAATTCAACAATAACTGAACGCCGCTTAGTATGGGGGTAGCATATCTCTATTATAATATCATTGTATAGCCGTCTATTACTCCAACAATTTTGATAAGGTTACGTATGGAGATTTTTGGGCAAAAATCGATCAAGGTCTCATCTCTGCTAAAACGCGTTTTTCCGAGTTTTCGAGCAAAGCTCGATCACCTAGTTACAGGTAAGATCGGTAATTTCACCGAGGCATGTGATTGTACATAAGCGATAGCCCAGTGATCAAAGCATCTCGTAGGTCGTGGGTTCAATCCCCGATCCGATCGAATCTTTGACCACTTTTTTAAAATCCAAATTGTTCTACTATAGATAAAACCGCGAGAAATTAAGAGAGGTAGAGCATAGCGTTTATTCGCTCAAAGAGCAGCTCGACTGGGGAAGTACCTCCACCTTACAGAATACCGCAGCCAAATAACTTTATGTTGTGTAAAGTTGTGTTCCTGCGCGTGAGTAAGGTCGCCAGAGCTCATAGGGGAGGGGGGAAAGGTCGGTAACGCGTGAGCGATGTTTCGTGTGTTGCAAGCGTCCATATGGCTACGGTAACCGCTTACCATCAGGCGGGCCGTAAGCTTGTTTACCGACTTAGTCGTATAAAAAAAAAAAAAAAAAAAAAAAAAAAACAAATTTGAAAGATACGGTTTACCTTACTTTCTCTTATTTTTACGGATGTTTTGCTTTATATTAAGCAAACAGTCAAAATTCTAAGGTACAAATTTAAATGTTGGAATCGCTTAGCCAAGGTCAATAATACAACCGCTCACGTCTGGTCAGTTGCATATTGATGACGTCATCACTCTCCCCGCCAATCAGCGCTAATTCTGATGAATCGCCGGTGGCTTCTGTTTCAACAGTCATGGCCGACTGCATTTTGCATGTAGAAATGAATTGTTAATTTCCCGCCATGATAATATTTGTGTGTAGTGTCGATTTGTCGTTTTGTCGCCCATTATGAATTTTCTGAATTACTATACTATATAGGTATATTGGAATAATGATGGAAAAATCCGCCATATTGTTTTCTTTTTATGTCCTTTTAGGCGCCGATCCCACAGACAAGAGTTCTAGAGTTCTGCGTTCCGAGTTCTGCATTCCGCGTTGACTGTAAGCTATGTGGGGCCTCATCATCAGTAGTGAATATTGCAGAACTCTAGAACTCTAGACTGCTTGCTGTGTGAACAATAGTCAACACGGAATGCAGAACTCGCAACTCTAGAACTCTCTCTGTGGGATCCACGCCTTAGATATATTCTGGAACGTTCTCGATTATTCAGAAAAAAACGAAAGTGGAACCATGTTTCTTACCAACCTTTTACGTGATAAAATAGGGGATCACAGTCAAAACCGTGGGCGGAAAGCTAGTTTAGTTAGACATAAGTTAAACTGCATCTTTGAACGTTTGTTGGTTGACTATTATCACATAAACCATCCAACGCAGACAAAGGTTACAACTTAGAGATATTATGTTAGTAGAGCGATCGCATAAACATGCATACAGTGTGCATACAGATGAATTAGATATGTCGTGCACCAGTGACGAGACAGAATACAGATCTACAATAAATCTATATATATAAAATTTAAAGTCCTGACTGACTGACTGACTGATTGACTGATATATCAACGCACAGCCTAAACCACGGGTCCTAGAGACATGAAATTTAGAGGGTATATTCTTTGTGCAGAGTAGGTAACCACTAAGAAAGGGCTTTTCGAAATTCCACCCCTAAGGGGGTAAAATAGGGGATGAAAGTTTGTATGAAAGTCCGTCAGTTTCGAAGTTAGGATCTTCAAATTTTGTGTTTAGGCTGAAGATTGAAAATTAATATATACGTGTCTCAGCGTTTTTAATAATTCCACCCTCGAAGCGGGATGAAGTTGTTTTGTTTTATTGTTGTAGAAAAATATGTAATTTGTTTCCTGTAGGCCACGCGGGCGAAGCCGCGAGCAGAAGCTAGTAAATAATAAAAAATAATAAAACTCGGACTGAATTCATATTTGCTTTTTGCACTACCTCCGATCCAAATCCGTAATTCAGACGTCGTTTTACGCAAAAACACAGCAGAGTGTTCACGTCGTTGATCATGAGTCCTTTCAATCGGCGTCAACTTCCAAAATGGAGATTCACGGATGACGGAGAGAAATCGGATGATGTGAATTGGATCCAGTGCATAACCATACAAATAGTTTCTAAATTCTTCTCAGTTGAAGGCCGGGTTCCGAACCGGTGGTAACTTCAGTAAATGTGACCTTCAAAAGTGCCCTTCTGGGGCCTAAATTAAATAAATGGCTTTGACTTTGACTTTGAGTTCAACGACTACTCCGCACCGTATTTTCAAGGACTCTGATCGGATTCGGACCGGACGTAGTGCGAAACTGCTCTAACTCCCCTGTCTTAGGTTAGTAAAGTACATTTTGTTAAAGTCGAAAGAGTTACCTGTGCTTACGGCACGTACTCTAGTACAATCACTCCTACTAATGTTCTATATCTATGGGTTGCAACTTAAATTTCAGCGCACACTACTATAGTTAAGTAAGGGCTAAGTTTCCATTTAAAACAAAACAAGCACGTCGTTTCCGCATAGCGGTAGGTCAGTAATTTATACTGGCGGAGTTCTATGTCAAAGTTTAGTTTTACCAACATTGTTATTACAGTTAACCCGAGAACTAACTATCGAGTTGGGAAGCAAAAAAGTTTAGCTGCGACGTTTATAATTGGACAGATGTGGCATACTGTATTTGTTTTATTTTGACACACATATAGTTAAAAATAAAATATTATCCAGATTTTAGAACGAGATTACGGTGAAACAGATTTGAATCGATAACGGGATATTTTATATGTTTATTAATAGTATTAATATAAGTTTATTTACAGCTTTGTAGAAAATAAAAAGCAAAAGGAAAACTTAAAAAAAAAAAGAAAGAAATTTGATAATATTAATCGAGCGAATAAAAAATTAACTGGCGACTGAATGAACTGATGATGAGATACTATAATACTAAACCGAGCGGCATAATATTTTAAAGAGTTTAAGTTTTAATGCAGGAGGATCACCTCTTAATGAGTAAGAATTTTTCTTTGACTAATAGAAAGTTACGTTACTACCGAGTGCTATATAGGTATAGCTATAATTAATATAAGCTGTTTCCCGCCTATACCACTAGGGACATGTAGCTTCTTATTAGTGAAATATTAGGGCTAGATGATTAAAAAAATATTTAGTCCGTCATTTACATTATCAAAAAATATTAGACACGTATTTTTCCTTTTGTCAATTAAACAAAAAATCCGAAGATATCGCGTGTTGAAGTTCCGCGTGACGTCATGTTAGAGTACACTTTTTTACTCTAAAGTGACATCACGGAAACTTTGACTCGTTTTTTCTTCGTCAATTTTATAATGATTTGGTAAAGCAAAAAACACGCAATATTTATTAATAATCCAACTGACGGACTAATTAAAATTATATTTTTTTAAACCAGGAATCATATCCATTTTCAGAATCAAATAAGTACCTAGTTCCGGAGATTACCGCACACATTCAAACTTACAAACTTTACCTCTTTATAATAATAGTGTAGACTATTTTGATATCTAATTTTCCCTAACCATGAAAATAACATTTCAGACCAATAAGTCACATCCACGCATAAAATTTAACAGTGAAACAAATCGCGCTTATTATGATTAACTCATTTAAAATAGACTATTTTTTCAGTCTAGACACAATTTGATTTAATCGTCCATTTCACAGAACTCCATTCCAGCATGTGAGTTGCTTGCTGCACATAAAAATTATTTAACAAGCTTTCTCCCCTTGCAAAAACATAAAAGAAGGCGTCCGCTACTAGTGGAACTCACTGATCTTTGATACATCTAGAACAATCTTGGGCCTCTAGACTCGGTTCAGCGACGTGCCGCTAGAATAGTCGACGATCCCGAGCAAACACGCGGCTTAGAGCCGCTCAGTCTGAGGAGAGACTTTGCTTCCTTATGTGTGTTCTACCGCTTGTATTTTCGCAATTCTTCAGAACACTGTCCGTTGGACAGTGTTCTGAAGAATTGTTTATGATGATGCCCACGGCTACCTTCCACCATCGCAACTCTTGCCATCGACAGGGAGTCCATCCTCACACATTGAAACCAGAATTGTTTCGAACTGTGCGGTCTCAAAGGAGCTTCCTTCCGCGGACGCTCAGATTGTGGAATGAGCTCCCTGCCGTGGTTTTCCCAATGGACTACAGCATGGGGTTCTTCAAAAAGGGTGTGAAGAGATTTCTGCAGGGTCGGCAACGCGCGAGTGACTCCCCTGGTGTTGCAAGCGTCCATAGGCTACGATAACCGCTTACCATCAGGCGGGCCGTATGCTTGTTTGCTACCTAAGTAGTAAAAAAAAGAAGCTAAGTAGCTTGATCTGTATTTCTGAAATTTGAACCTGGAAAATGTGTTTATTCTACTATCTTCTGTCTTTTTCTGTGTGGTAAATACACAAAACCTAGAAGGAACTGGCTCTCAAGTACAGCTGTCGGAACACATCGATAGGTTCTTGACGACAGATTTTCTAACTTGAGGGTGGTTAGCCAGCCAGGTGGGTACTACAAAGTACCTACCACCGTGCTATAGTTTTCTCACAATGTTTTCCTTCGCCTAAAGCTCAAACTCATTGTAAGATTCAAACCCGGGACCTTCGTCTCGGCATCCGACGTCACTACCACTAAGCTATCATCGCCATGAAATCGTATTATCCAGGCTTTGTGAGATTACTTTCCATTCGCAGACACATCAGCATGCGGCCTCAACCCTTTATCCATAATTTAAAAAATACCGTATATTTTGAAATGGCGTTATTTTTCACAATACCGATTTTATTTTTCGAGGAAACTATATGCTTTTCAAAATTCAAAATCATTTATTCAAATAGACCTTCGCAGGTCTTGAAAAGTCTAATTCTAATACTGGTTCGGAAGGTTGCATTTGCTGAGAATAGCCGGCAATAAACTCAGCAATTACTCTTTTCAAAACAAGCTTAGTTTCATTACATAATATTTACATTCTAATCGCACTGACAACAATTGCATGCCCCGGCGCGGCGGCAAAACTACAAATTAGACTGACTCGATATTTAATAAGTAAATCAATAGCAAACTTAAGCAGACCAGCCCCCACAAGCAGCACCTATTTGGCTACTCATTTCGATTACACTTTTAAAAGAGTCAATTTTTAAAACCGATAGTAGTGGTTAAATCCAAACAGTCACACTGGCGTCTCGCCAGATCCTATTCATCTCCATTAACGCATTCAATGAATGCGACTAACGCAAAAAACTTTATTTGCCGGCAATGTATTTAAAACACAGATAAATCGCATTACGCACGGGGCGGCGCGGCGCGGGCGCGGGCGGCGCGGACGCAGGGGGATGCGTTAAACTAATTTCACTCTACTCAGTTATATGGGCACTCTGATGTATTACAGACAATTGAATTAAAACGGCCATTATATTTATTTGAATAAATCAGGCTTTCATAAAAAACTGATATAGGCTGAGATCAGGTATGAAATATGGACACCGATCTATTATTTCAATGTTTATCTCAGATTTCGATGATCCAATTGCGACAGGGTTCCTCATCATCATCAGCCTATACTGTTCCACTGCTGAACACAGGCCTCCTTTCACAAATAAGTGTGAAAGGTGATGGGAAAATACTCCACCACAAATGCCCACTGCGGATCGGTGAAGGCTAGTGGTCAACCTACTGTTGCAGTTTTCAAACCGCCTAGAAGGCCTCCAACCTTAAAAAGGCTTAACGACTATCACAATTCAGAACGGAAAAAGGTTGCTTAGCGAAATTGTAACATTCAACCCAACATACCTAGACTAAATATTTACGTCAAGTTTCTCTTGCAATTCAGAACACTATTCACTACCAGCAATTTGTCGTCGACCCTGATCCAAATTATTGTGTAAGTAAAAAAGCTAGGACATCTTAAATATTTGTTTAGAAAACTCCGTCAATCAACTCCGCAACTAATAAGCGTTTTTGCACCGATAAATGGTGTCTAAGGGTCACCGCTCACTGTAACAGCACGGCTACGCCTCGGCATTTGCCTTGTCATGCAAGAGAAGCCTTTAAATCGTATGCGTTAAAGTAAATTTTACAATCTTCTTTGCCTGGCCCTTTCCCATTTTATTTGGGGTCGGCCCTCCGTATCATGCGTCTCCAGGCAGCTCGGTCCTGGGTCGTCTCTTTGGTGACTTGGGCTTCTTTGAGGTTCTTATCTACTACGGACATCCATGTGATTCGGGGTCTTCCTCGTCCTCGGGATTTAGTTTCTATATCTAGCACTTTTCTGGTCATGTGGTCGGATGGTCGCCTCATAACGTGTCCGTACCACCTCAGAAGGCTCTCCTGTAATTTATCTGGGATAGGTCTCACTTTGAAGGTGCCTCTTATGTGAGTGTTTCTGACATGATCCAGCCTAGTTACACCACCTGCCCACCTAAGCATCTTCATCTCTGCGCAGTGTAATTGATTCTCGTGCTGCTTTTTGAGTGGCCAGCATTCGGATCCGTATGTCATGGCCGGTCGGACGGCTGCTCTGTATACTCGTCCCTTTATGCGCACGGGCATTCGGCTGTCGCATAGCACACCGGATAGTTCTCTCCATTTCATCCACCCGGTATTTATGCGATGGGTGACATCAGTGTCTATTGACCCATCTTTACTTATGACTGACCCTAGGTACTTGAAATGGTCCACTTCTTTTAGCTGGGTGTTCTGCAGACAGATGGTGTGTTTGCTCTTAACGCCACTAAAGTTGCAGTGCATGTACTCGGTCTTTTCTCTGCTTATTCGCAGACCTGATGTTTCCAGAGATTCTCTCCACTTTTCTAAAATCTGCTGTAGGTTGTTCACATCTTCACTGATGATGACGACGTCGTCCGCATATAGGATGTCCCATGGCGGCGCTCGTTGCAGATTTGAGGTGAGATGGTTCATTACAATATTGAATAGCAGAGGACTGAGTGCGGAACCTTGGTGCACACCAACCTTTACATTAAATTCATCGCCTGTTCCGGCCGGACTTCGCACTTTGGTTGTTACTTGGTGGTACATATCTTTGACAGTTATTATGTAATGCTCAGGGACACCCTGGGCCCTTAGAGCGTGCCAAATTAATTCTCTCGGTACCCGGTCGAAAGCTTTTTCTAGGTCGATGAATATCATGTGCAAGTCTGTTTTGTTGTCTCTGTACTTCTCCATCAGTGTTCTGACCGAATGTATGGCGTCAGTTGTGGATCTACCGGCAACGAATCCGCATTGCTTTTCAGTGACGCTAGTTATTTCAAGTAGCCTTTTGTTGATGACTCTTTCCCATATTTTGAAGGAATGTGAGATTAGCTTTATAGCTCTGTAGTTGCCGCAGAGTCTTATATCACCTTTATTTTTATAGAAAGGGATGAGAAAGCTCTTTCGCCATTCGTCGGGAATTCCATCAGCCAGGAACTTGTTGAAAAGTTTCGTCAGGAACAGTACGCCGGTATCTCCTATTCTCTTCCAGAATTCAGCAGGGATATCGTCAGGGCCAGAGGCTCTGTTATTTGCCATTCGTTTGATTGCTAGAGCAATCTCTTCAGGCTTTATACATGGGATAGGGCCTTCTGTAGCAGGGATATCTTGTGGTGCCTCACTAGGGAATACCTCATTTAGCAATTCTGTGTAGTATTCTTTCCAGCGGTCTCTGATGTCTTCGTTTGATGTTAGTAGTTTTCCTTGTTCATTTTTGATAAATTTATTTGTGGCAGTATCCCTACTACTTTGGTGTTTGCGTTTTGCCAGCTTAAAGATTTCTTTATCGTTTGAGGCAGTTTCAAGTTTAGCATAGAAATCATCCCTGGCGGTTGCCCTGGCCTGTGCGACGGCTCGTTTTGCGATTTTCTTAGCAATTTTATAAGCCTGGTGGTCAGCATCGTCTTTCGTCAGTTGCCATAGTTTGAAAAGAGTTTTCTTAGTTTCCAATTTTCCTCTCACTTCTTCCTTCCACCAGCTAGTATCCTTGTTATTATTGATGGCACCTTTAGATACTCCTAAATATTGTTTTGCTTTTTCGTTGCAGTATAATTGAAAATCTCTCCACATTGCGTCGGCTGTATCATTCTGCTGCTCCTGAAGGTGTTGTGCGATGTCTTCACATAGTCTGAGACCTTCCTCACCCTCCAATTTATGCCACCGAGTTCTTATGATTTTCTCTTTCTTGATTTTGTATGCTTTTGGTATTTTAAACTCTGCCACTAGTATTCTATGCTGTGAGGTAAGAGGTTCCCCGGGTATGACTTTGCAGTCTTTGCATGTCTTTAGTTGTTTTCTGTCAGTTAGGATGTAGTCTATCTGAGTGCATGCCCCGCCACTCTTGTAGGTTATTAGATGTTCTGCAGGTTTTGTGAAGAAAGTGTTAATAATTGCAAGGTCGTGTGCCAGTGCCATTTGAAGGATGCTCTCTCCCTCCGGGTTGATTTTACCATATCCGAAGCTGCCATGTATTCTCTGGTAAGTGGTAGTTTTCTCACCAACGTGACCGTTCAAGTCACCGCCGATGAACTTCGACTCACAGCTTGGTATAGACTGCAGCAGATCACTAATTTCGTCCCAGAAAGATTCCTTTTCCGAACTTGGGGTTCCGGACTGAGGGGCGTATGCGCTTATGATGTTCATGCACGGTTGGTCATCCAGGGCCAGCTTGATTGACATTAGTCTTTCGCTTACTCTGTTTACTTCAACTACGCGATCTTGAAAGTGTTTATCTACTACAATGCCTACTCCATTCTGCGCCCTTGTTCCATGATATATCAGCTTGTAGTTATACCCGATATTACGCGATTTGGACCCCTTCCACTTCGTCTCCTGGATGCAACAAATGTTGATGCGTCTTCGATGTAATACTTCGCTGAGTTCTGAGCTGCGTCCTGTCATCGAGCCCACGTTCCAGCTCGCTATGCGCATCGTGGGTGATATCCCGGGTGCTCTGATGACATTTGCGTCGCTTTGGGGGTACGCCCTAGCATTTGTTGCGTTTCCATCACTGTTATCGTCGCTTGAGGGGGACGCCCTAGTATTGTTTGCCCTTTTCTTATCTGTACTTTTCATGATTTGGAGTTATGATGATTGGCTTTGTTTTTACGGCCGGTTGCCACCTGACGCCAAGACTATCACCCGCTACGGAGTGTGAGCGCCGCCGTTGATCCCGAGGGGTTCTTCCGCCGCCGTCTCTTCTGTGAGCCCCAGCCCAGACTCACAGCACTGCTGCGGCCTCTGCTCCGAAGATGTTGAAGAAGCCCGCAGCAGGAGTTTTATATCGCAGTGTCTTTCTGCGGCCTTTTGGTCCGCGGGAGCTATTTTATTTCGCTCCTACCCTCCTGGTTCTACTTACGCAGAGCCAGGCGAGCACTCCCCTATCCGCCACCTTGGGGACGCGTTCCCATAGGGGTTAAAGGCTCCCCCGGGAAAGTAAATTTTACAATCACTAGATAAAATAGTTGACGTCTCGCGGCAAGCGCGCTTGCCGCTACAAGCCTCTAGTCCTGCTGATCACACGCTTCCAGCGAGCGGTCCGCTCCCTTGCTGCGTGATGCAAGCAAACCGGTATCTTGCCATAGCCGCGCCACCAAGTTCACCGGCGCGGGCGCCGCGCCGCCTGCGAGCTGCCACCTCGCAGGCGGCGCACTGGCAGCTAGTGGTTGCATTGAGTTGAGGCGGTGCCGGGCCGTTGCTGCGATGGAGCGGTGCTGACATAGTGGGCGATGACCTTTACCCGATTGAAGCGCGTGTATCCTTGAATTAGCCAATCAGAGCGCATGGGGAATTAGCGGATTAGATTTCAAACAAAATAAACGTCTTTGTGTTTCTTTGGGTTCATAGTTCAATGCATCAAGTATACAAATTAAGGCCTTCTAGCATTCACTCCAGAATAAAATTTAAAATTACTTGCCCAGAAACAGATAACTCGTCCTATAATCAGATTTAATATTCAGCAAGAATCTATTGATATAAATTTCCTACCCCCGACACATAAATCTGACCCCTAGTTCTCGCCCTAGGTTCTCGATTTAAACCGTAGGGCCGCACTAATGGGGTTGCCAAATTACCCATCTATTTAATTTCCCGAATGGGTAAACGAATTAGGCTGGCAACTTTGAAACGAATTAAATTTTCGGCGGTTGACTCATTGTGTTACCGGTTGGGATATTGCGTAAAGGATGAGTGTTTCATGTACATGGAATAATTTATTTAATTTTTAAAGAGATATAGAGTAGAAACTCAACACTGTGAAGTTTTAGATTATCTAAAAATGTCGAAACGTTTTTGAAAAAAAAAAGTGGTGCCAAATGGTCTTTGCTCAGTGTTTTCCAATCTGTGGAACCTTAGTCGGGGGGTCGCCGGCAGAAGGAAAAAGGCAAGGTAGACTTCGCGCAAGCGGGCGTCCAACTTACCTCTTACTTAGTTGCAAACCTCTCGCGGCTTCTTGCAGACTAATAAGTAAAGGTATAAAAATAAAGAAAATCATTATCTTAGTCTTTTAATTTATAAATTCTGTCTGTCTGATGAAGTATTCCCATTTGCGCACCGATTTTTTGAGCACCGATTCTATTCCCTTTTCAGCACCGATTCATATTTTGGATCGGTGCTCAAATGGGAACAAAAGTTTAATACGAAATCATTCCCTTTTGAGCACCGACGGTTTTGTAGCTTCTAGTGTTGTGGTGTTTAATAAAACGTATCGATAAAAATTAACAGTTTTATTATAAAAAGTAAAAAGTATTATCGGTTAGAGAACCCATTTTTAGAGCATCAAAACTATTCCGCTTTGAGTACTGATCAATATGTTAGGTCGGTTGTCAATTGCTGAACAAAATATACTTACTGTTGTTGATATTACCTAGTAAAAATAATAAATTAATAATAAATTTATTTCTAAATAACTAATCTTAATTTATATATTTTTGGAATCTCCTTTTAAGCAAAGTGTTAGAAAACCTAGGTACTGACTAATTATGGAAACATAATTAGTCAGTACTCTCCATTTTACTTATATTAAATCTCTCTCTTAATACCTCAAAAAATGTATACTTATGAAAAAATGGTACCAGGATAGCATAAGCTCCAAGGAGATATCTCCAAAAAAAATTTAAAAACAAAAATAACCTGGTACCATTTTTTCATAAGTAATAATAAGTATACATTTTGTGGAAAGAATATATAATAATATATGTTGTTTTGTAACTAGGGAGAGCTCCTTCAAGCTTCTGTTGTACTGGTACTATTTAAAACTGTGGTGTTTAAATAAAATATATCGATACAAAATTTGTTTTATTTTACAGAATAATTTAATTGTTTATTATCAATTTCAGATGAATATTAATTATTTATTACTTTCCTAGACTTAAATTTTCTCAATTCAAACAAAACACAAACAATACAAGTCACCATACGTTTTTTATTATTATGAAGAGCTTAGGTAAAATGATCTGTGATGATTTTAGAGCATCAGCTAATATTTTAAATTGTACCAGTATAACAGAAGTTTGAAGGAGCTCTCTCTAGTAAAAAAAAACAACATATATATTCTTTTAACTTATGAAAAAGGAGAGAGCTCCTTCGAGCTTATGTTATACTGGTACAATTTAAAATATTAGCTGATGCTCTAGAATCGGTGCTCTAATGGGAATATTCAATAAAATAACGTAAGTACTAAGTCTTGGTACCATTTTTTCTTTAATTACCAAGTATAATTTTTTGGAGGTATTTAGAGAGAGATCAAAACACCACAACACTAGAAGCACAGTCGCGTGTGCGTACCGGCCAACGTTAGACGCGTCGATCTATTGTTTGATCCCGGACCGTTCTAGCCGCTTACTTCGCACGACCGTGCATTTAGTTTGTTTACTATGTATACTGTCGGTTATTTAATCAATGGATTGTGACAAGGATTGCAATAATACGCAAGTTGAGGTTAATTTGGAGAATGTGGTTATAACGAGCGAATATATTGAGAGTGAGATGACAAGTAGTAGTCCTGAGATTCAGACGAGTAGTAATATGGAAAATTGTGATGATAAAGGGTCGGAAAGACCCTCTAAAAGAAACAGGGAGATAGATCAGGAAGAAATATGGTCTACGGTTATGCGAAAGGCAAAAAGATTTGGGAGGTCAAGTAATTCTAATGGCTTAGATAGAATTCCGGAGGATAAAATAGAAGTGAGCATTACTTGTACAGAAAAATTGCCTAAACAGTTTGGATTGGCAAAAATGCTCAAATCGGAAAATATTCAGAATGTGATGAAGGTCAAGTTTATAAATTCCTATAAGGTTTTGATCCAATTGAACGACGAAGACAGTGCAGAGTCATTAATTCAGTCTGAGAAATTCAACAGTAATGGTTTTAAATGTCAGAAAACGTTAGAAATGAATCAATCTTACGGAGTTATAAAAGATATAGACTTAAACTTGACTGATGCAGAAATCTTACAAGATATTAGTTGTGGTACAACGATTCTGGCGGCTAAAAGATTAAAACGCAGGAATACTAGTGATGGGCACTGGGAGGTGAGTGAATCTGTGCGAATTTGCTTCAAAGGGTCGTCTTTACCAACGTATGTATACATATATGACACGAGAGTTAAGGTCACCCCTTATTCATTTCCGGTAACACAGTGTTCCCGATGTTGGCGATTTGGTCATAATGTTAAAATGTGCCCTTCTAATAAAACTATTTGCCCTAAGTGTACAAAAAACCATGCCAACTGTGAGACAACGAAGTTTCAATGTAATAATTGCTCTGGACAGCATATGTCAATGGCGAGGGTTTGCCCTATTTATATCAAGGAAAAAAGAATTAGAGAACTAATGGCCGAATTTAATTGCTCTTATAAAAGGGCACTTACCATATATGTTTCGCCATCACCCATCCCTTTACATATCTCGCAAGATCCGCCATTACCTACTTTACTAGTATCGTCTCATGAATTGATACAAAATGCAGTTGTTCCTGAGATCAATGTTACCCCCACATATGCAGAGACTACGCAGCAAACTCAGGAAAAACCAAAGACAAAATCCAAAACAGGGAAACGATCTAGTATGGAAAAAAAACCCCATAAAAATAAAGAAGATGAGGCTTTTGAATGTATGTCAGATGTCAGTGAAAATGATAATAGAACAGCCGAAGAACAACCGAAGGAGCGGGACAGTAAAACAGAACATAAAGAAGAATTTTCATGGAAACTTCTGTTCAAGAAATTAAAAGAGAAAATATTCGGAGATGAAAATAGCACATGGGAAGAAAAAATAAAAGGTTGTATAAGTATATTTTTTGAAGGGGTATTGACATTTATATTGCAGTATATAGGAGACTTGCCTTGTTGTAATATTATAAAACATTTATGGACCGCAACACCTCACACATCACCCTAAACGTGCTTCAATGGAATGCGCAGAGTATCCGACCTAAGAGTGCCGAGTTTGAAACCCTTTTAAATCAAGAAAAAATACACATTGCCTTCATAAGCGAGACTTGGCTAGACCCAGACAGTGATTATCGTATAAGGGGCTACAACATTTTTAGATCTGATCGCGATGATGGCTTTGGAGGTGTGGCTATTTTAACACATCGGTCAATTAAAGCGCAACAATGCACAGTTCAACTTACAAATATAAGGATGGAGATAGTACATGTCAAAATTTCAAACTGTGACCACTTAGAACATATATTTTCCATATATTGCCCACCATCTGTAAGTACGTCTATAAATGATTGGGATGAAATGCTTACTATAGTTAACCGAAAAGCCCTTATTGCTGGAGATTTTAATGGTCACCACACGAACTGGTCCTCCAAAATAGATGCTAGAGGTCGACAACCACACGAACTGGTCCTCCAAAATAGATGCTAGAGGTCGACAACTATTTGATTCAATTTTAGATAATGATTTTGTTTCGTTAAACGATGGCACACATACGAGAGTCAAATTGGTAAATGACATAGTCCAAAAATCCTCCCCTGACTTATCACTAGCTTCTGTGGATATAGCTTTAAAATTGGAATGGATGGTCTTAAATGAAAATCTAGGAAGCGACCACTTAATGATTAAGATTAAAACTAATATTTTTGTGTCAAATGCTCTTAAGAAGAAACGTAATTTTAGGAAAGCGGACTGGCAAAAATATAGAACATATTTAGAGAGAGAATTTTTGGATTTTACATTACCAGAAGATCACCAGTTGGCATATAACAATTTTATATATGCAATAAATAAGGCAGCTAGTGAATCTATCCCATCTATTAAAATTTGTGAGAACCCTCTCCGTCAACAAAAATTTATTCCCAGGCCGTATTGGAATCAGAACATCTCAAAGGCTGTAGCTGAAAGACGTAGGGCGCTTGCAGCATTTCGAAAAAATTCAACACCAAATAATTTGGAAACCCTGCAAAATAAAATCAGCGTTACACAGAAAATGATTCGTGATGGGAAGTCTAAATCATGGCAACATTTTTGTGATAGTGTCGATGGCGTGACTTCTTCAAGTGAAATGTGGGCTAAAATGAAATGGCTCAAGGGCTATAAGTCTCCAAGAAGTAGTATTAACCGAGAGGAAGCAGAATCTTTGTTATGCAGCTTAACGCCGGATCATGTGTCACCAGCTGGCCCTATATTTGCTTCTAGGAACCGACTCTTGTCATCTCCGGTTTCGATACAGGAACTTACAAACTCTATCAAGCGGACAGATACAGCACCAGGTGTGGATGAAATATCATACTCTATGATTAATAATCTTCCAGATATAGGTAAAAGCATATTAGTATCCTTATTTAACAGGTTCTTATCCTCAAGTTTTGTTCCGAGTCAATGGCAAGATATAAAGATCGTTCCTGTCCCGAAGCCGGGTGCAGGTAGGAGTGTTTCGGTTACGAGTAAAAGGCCTATTGCATTAATGTCTTGTCCGTGCAAGATATTCCATTCAATTATCACTCGTAGACTAGAATGGTACTTCGAAAGAAACAACTGTTTCTCAAATGAAACAGTGGGGTTTAGGAGATCGCGTTCTTGTATGGATAACCTGACTAGATTGGTATCACGAATACAAAATGGTTTTACTGAAGGGCTGTTTACCATAGGATGCTTTATTGACATCGACAGTGCATACAACAATGTAAATGTGATTAGTCTTTTGAGCACTCTGGATAGTCTTGGGGTGGGGGACATCATATGTAACTATCTCTGGGAGTTTTTACACTACCGACGCTTATCTATTGAAGTAAACAATAATCAATTTCTGGTTCGGATCGCGGGTATTGGTATAGCACAGGGTGACCCCTTATCCCCATTGCTATTTAACGTAGCTACTATTAATATTTGCAAGAATCTAAGTCATGTATTTGTATCGCAATATGCAGATGACTTTGTTATATATGTTAGTGGTAGGAATGTTGCTGATTCAGTTGCTGATGTCCAGGATGCTCTTTGTGAACTAAATACGATGGTAGAACAGATAGGTTTAAGTATATCTCATAGAAAAACTAAAATATGTGTATTTACAAGGGGTTATACTAGGAATTTAAATAGGTACAATGTAACGTTAAAAATAAACAATAGAAATATTCAACAAGTGGACTCTGTAAAATATTTGGGTATGTGGCTGGATAGAAGTTTAAAATGGGGTAGACATATTAACGAAATTCGAGAGAAAGCACTTAAATTCCTTAACAACTTTAAAGTTCTTGCAGGCTCTCGATGGGGTATTCACCCTAAGCATCTCAGGCGACTTTATATATCTATTATTAGAAGTAGAATAGATTATGGTAGCTTTTTGTATGACGTTAGCGTAAAAAGTCATTTATACAAACTGGTTATAGTACAAAATCAGGCCATGAGAGTGGTGGGGGGATTTATAAAAACTACACCAATCCATGTCATGGAAAGCGAGCTATGCCTTCAACCCTTACACATACGTAGAAGATATCTTGCTTCAAAATTTTGGCTCAGATCTAGATCCACAGATAATAATATCACTATTCAAGTTTTAGAAGAATTAAAACAGTTTTGTCAAAATGATTATTGGACCAGGAAAAAACTGCCTTTACTTGTTGAAGTTCATCATCAATACTGTAATATTCCTATTCGTTCAGACTCGATATTAAAAATGTACTCTCTTAATACATGGATTACTAATTATGATGTATCTAAAAATATTATTGTATTTGTTGACGGCATAGAATCGGCAAAGAGACAGGTTAGTATCGCAGACTTACGGAATATGAGCAATGAATATCTAAATACTAAATATGGTTCATGTTATAAGCTTTACACGGATGGATCGAAGGATGATGATGGATGTGGAGCTGCATTCTTTGACCCGCAGATAGATTTATGCGTGAAGTTTAATATACGTGCTTATATTTCTATAATGCACTGTGAACTTATCGCAATTGCGGAAGCGCTCTCATACGCGGAATCTTTAGACACCAATAAATGTATTATTTTATCAGATTCTAAAAGTGGCCTATTACATTTGGCTCGGTTAACCTCTAGTTTTAGAGGACATCCGATAGCCTACAGCATCATCGATTCCCTGTGTAGGCTTCGTGAATCAAATAAGGAGGTGATTATACAGTGGATACCCTCTCATGTCGGCATCATGGGTAACGAGGAAGCTGACCAAGCAGCGAGGCAAGCAACAACTAATGGTATTCCATATAGTTGTCTACCGCTTCACAACGAAATATTAAGTAAAGTAAAGATAAATTGTAGACATATTTGGCAGGAGTATTTTGATGAACGTTCACGTTTTAAAGGTATATGGTATAAGAGTATCCAATGTCAACTTCCTCGTTACCCATGGTTTGATAATCTGGATTTAAAAAGAAGGTATGTAGTACTATTAATGAGGCTTCGCTCCGGGCACATCCCATCCAACAAGTTCAAATTTCTGATGGGAATAGCTGATTCCCCGAACTGCTCGGAGTGCGATATTGTAGAAGACGTTTATCATGTGTTGATGGAGTGTGTCCGTAACGAAGCCCAGCGACAGGAGATGGACTTCTTATGCAATCATAATGTAGGAATTTGTAATGGTATCTTGGCTTCCCCGTTGTCTGAGGAGGCCAAGATAATGATTAAGTTGTATATTCAAGTGTTGTGAGTTTTAGGAATCTACATATGTTCCAACCAACTACGTAATTATGTTGATTATTGTTTTTTTACCAATTTTTTCTGTTATATTTTTGTGTTAAGACTTACGGGGGTGACATAGTCACTGTGTGACAAAACTCCTTTTCAAAATAAATAAGATTAAAAAAAAAAAAAAAAAAAAAAAACACTAGAAGCTACAAATCCGTCGGTGCTCAAAAGGGAATGATTTCGAATTAAATTTTTGTTTCCATTTGAGCACCGATCCAAAATATGAATCGGTGCTGAAAAGGGAATAGGATCGGTGCTCAAAAAATCGGTGCGCAAATGGGAATACTTCTGTCTGATAAGGGGGTCGCCAGAATTTTTTAATTTTATTTTTTTTATTTTTATTTATTAAAGAAACAAACGGTTATTCTTACACAATTCAAAATTGGGTCGCGAATTCAATAAGATTGAAAAACACTGAAATAGATCATAGAAATTATAACTACATTTTCAAATATTTGTAAAACTAAAAAAACAATAACTCATGATTTCTTCGGCAAGGAAAACATTCCTGCCCATGCAAAGTTGTATTAAAATTTAAAGCCACCTAAAGTGATATAAATGGATCCCGACAGACCCCTTATTTTGCGAGAGGGATTAAAAATAAATTTTAAACAAATCCTCCAAAGATATTGGTATAAAGTGATTCGACGGTTTTCACCCCACGGCGCGTCACATCCGCTACTGCTGAATTCTGAAACAATTCAATTTGTACGCTGACATTTCAGAAATTTTTCAATAACATTTACCTACGTACGATACATATTTTAATGTACAAGTTAGTATTGCTGCTATAATTAATAATAATTTTATGTAAAAAATATAAGAATAACAAAGTTGGTAGAGTTCTACCCATTCAAAAAACTGTCGCCAGTTCCATTTTACAGGCTTTTATTTAACTTCCAATGTTTGTAATAATGGGTGGAATCTTGCAAGTCGAATTTCACCCACTTCCAGTGGTCGGATTGACTTGATATTTGGTATACATTAGTATTAGATGACAATACAAGTACAGTCAACAAAAAGTACAGTTACCTTAAGAAGCTTGTATTAAAAATATTTTTAACGGAAACTTGTTTTTAGTATGAGACGCTAGTCAAGTAAGTTTCATACAAGCTACTTTCCATTTTTTGGCAGCATATACCTGCCTAATCGTGTATTAAATATATTAAAATGACACCTAAAAGCCTTTTTTATTGCTAGTAAAGCACTTATAAGATAATATCTCTTACCTAGCGTTATTACGGAGGGTCATCCAAAAATCCCTCTTGCCTCGAGGGCCATTGTAATAAAACGGCCTCGTGGAAAAAAGTGAAATGAACGGAATCTGTAACACTGTATACCTACGTATAGATGGGTAATTTTTGTGTAACAGCCTAGTAAAGTGGGCAGGTACCTATAGTGAAATTGCAGGTAGATACCATAGGTACCTATAGTGAAATTGCATATGTGTGAGTGCTTTGAAGGTGCCAGCTTTCGGTAACTGACCTGTAGCTCTATTACCTCCTTCCTTCAACAAAATAATTGTACAGTTATAATTGATTTCTAATTACTATGTGTGTAATGGATATATATTATTCATCCCCCAACAAAGAGAGAAAGTAATCGGATAGCTAAAACAAATGGGCGCGGTGATTGTTAGCCTAATTAGTTAACTATCATTAGTTAAACTAATTAAGGACACTGTACCTAAAGTGGCGAAGGTGCATGACCTTTAGAAAGACCAATTTAAAAAAAAAAAAAATCTCAGAACTTTGCTATTTTCCATGAAAAACACACAATGTTATTCGTGGTTCTGATATTTGCGTGTCAAACAAACAATCTCGCATTTATTATTTATTAGTAGACTTAGTAAGGATGGGCGTTGGTCTCTTAACCATAAAAGACGACCACGAAGCCGAAGATGGGGCACTTGTCTAGAAAAAGGAGTCTCTAATTTGAAACACAAAAACACAGGCCTAGTGCGAGTCGGGTTCTGTGAAGCTGCTGTGAAGGCTTTTTTTATCCACTCGCACTAGGCCTATGTTTTTGTGTATTGGAGTGTGTGTTGTGTGTGGCCTCAAAAAATACGCTTCTTGTATGGTGGCCTCTTTAATTTTTTATTTTATTACGTTTTTATTATTTGTTGTTATAGCGGCAATAGTACACTGTATGTGTATGTGTGTGTATTTCAACCTACCTATTAAAGTTCGTGAGATACAGCCTACTGACAGACATTCGGACGTTCGGACAGTGTTAGTAATAGGGCCATGTTGGCACTCTTTAGGTACGGAACCCTAATAGTAAGTTATTACAATTGTTACAGAGTCAGCTAAAAACTCGTCGAAAAATCTTTTATTTTCCGTGAGTACCTGAACATCCTACTTAAACCCAGCGATTATCAAAAAGAGATACGCATTTTTATGTTGTAATTTTTTCTCCATAATGAAGTTGGTGGTAAAAGTAATTCCCTGGGCCAAAGGGCCAGCAATTCGGGCCCAGTTTTTATCTCAATCCCGTTAATTACAGGGCGCGATTGTGTCGCAGACTAAAGGGCTGGATTATTTAAACAATTATTCCAAATTAAACGGATTATCGCACGGGGTTCATAAATTGCGGTCTACTTTTTTTAGTCGGGTACTTTAGGCTTTTTTCAATAGTCTAATTAATGAGTTTTTTTTATTTGGTGCGTATTTTACCTCATTATTATAAATATATATACATTAATCAATGTCATCAGGATAATCGCAAACTGGGTCTATTCACACGTACCGCAATCAAAACACAGCGTCGCGACAAAATGTGGTCAAGATGGTTACGTGTGAATAGTGTTGCTGCGGCTTTTTGCGGCCGCGTTGTGATAGCTACAAAATGTTAAAATATTTGTACCGTTAGTTCACGGTGTCGCTGGTGGTTGCGTTGTGGTCGCGTGCGACGTGGTTGCGGTGTGGTCATACAAATTAGCATATACCCACGTGGTGCGGTTATGATGTGGTTGTAGTGTGGTTGTGGTACGTGTGAATGGAGCCTAAGATTTCCTCGACATAATAAGCCAGTTTAAACCAAATCTATGTATCTATTTCTCATAAACGAATAAGCATTTACTACTTATATTACAATACTATTCTGTTGAAGTGTAAAGCATCTTCACCGCTAGCAACACTTCACAGAGTGGTAGTGACGACTTCTGGTTTCATAGCTCTGTACTGTGGCTCTGTACAACCCGTCGACACTTGTTACGCATCGCTGCACTCCTGGTACACTCGTGACGAGGACCGACAACTTCAATTTTTCTGTCCAAGCCTTTATTATAATACTACACCTTAGTGGAATCCCTGCCTATTATCGAAAGGGTCTTTCATTATATCATACTGAGGCATTTTATAATGTGTATAATTCAGCTGTCGTTCTTTAATGGAAAGTGTACCTTACGCGCTATTTACCAGGATTCATTTTCAATGCTGCCCAACGATATGCCTACAAGTGATTCATATGAAGAAGGCTATTGAGCTAAAGCGCCGCGTTTTTCCCGCGTTTTCCCGGGATAAAAAGTACTAATCTTGTGTTTTATTTCAGTGTATATATTTTAATACAGTGTGTATTTTTTTTCTGTCGTGTTGGATTAATAAATATCTACAAACACTAACACACAAGCATTTTTGAATTAAAATATTAGTAAGGTTCCTTATAGTACAGAATATAGAGATAGAATATTAATAGAGCGACTGTACTAGAGTATGTGCCGTGAGCACGGGTACTTATGTGCAACACTGCCTTGAAACGAGCTGCGCGTTCATAGTTTGAACGGCTAAATTGTATAACTAATGCCAATTTCTCGTTTTTATCGATACTTTTACCGAGAACAAATAACAAGGAATACATATCAATATTTTTTCTGACAGTAAATCACTAGTGATTTATCAATGCATGTATGTGCAAACTGGTCACTCTTCGCACAAAGTAATGTTGTTAACGCGATCGATGTATTAATGTTGTTAATCTATGGTACAGGCCCTCGGTACACGAACTAAATATAAATCATCAAAGGACTGTTATCACTATTCCGAAGTATATTGACAAGGAGTAACTAGCGTCATTACTGGTAATTACCCCCTATCTACAGTCATTTAGTTAACTAATACTAACTGTCGATTCTCTCGCTAAATACTATCAAACACTTCGATAAAGCTGATTACATTACATCTAAAGAAGGCGAATCAAAGCTTAATTGAAAATAAACCTTATGACATACGTCCAGGATTGTAATTGAACTGTTTCAATCTCGACTCAAAAGTTGTTGGTTTTGATTGACAATATATAGTTAAAATTTAATCAAATAAACTGCATTTATGTATTCTGAGTCACGTTTTTTTATTTCTCGTTTGTTGTTTAATTCTTATAGCTCCATAAACATGTTTACTTTATTTATGGGATAAAAGTTATTAGATAAATAGCTGTTTTGCTAAAAAAAAAGCGTACCAGCATTGAATTAGCGTAATAATTCAATGCGTACCAGAGAATTTATTTCACACAATCACTCAATCCATCCTAATATCGACTCCATAAAATTAACAAAAAATAATGAATCCGACCCACATTTATTGGTGGATGCACAATTATCGGTTTTAATTACGCTTTAATCGTTTATTTTCAAACATAACATTATATTTTCTACTTGAATAAAGTTTTCACGTCGGCACACATTTGAGATAATCGCGGAGCAGATAAATCGATTGGAAAAATTAATTATTATTAATTGTTCTACGTTAATTTGTTTGCTGGATAAACGATATTTTGGAACGAGGAAGACTGAAAGGACCTTGACCTTATTCTCAGCATAGGTAGTTAGAAAGCGCTCGTGATGTAACATGATTAGCCGTTCTTAATCGCCAAATTTAAGCTAGCACTGTCGTAGTCTGGATGGGTGACCGCCTAGTTGTATTTCAAATCGAGCGTTTCCGTGCTTCAGATCAGAAGGCACGTAAAGCCGTTGGACCCGGTTATTACATAATTGTGATAGTCGTTAAGCTACTTGTATACCTCCTAGGCGGCTTGAAAAATTCCAACAGTAGGTTGACCACTAGCCTACCTCCACCGATCCGCAGTGGGCATGCGAGGTGCATTGCCCAGTCCATTTCACCCTTATTTGTGAAAGGAGGCCTGTGCTCAGCAGTGGGACATTATAGGCTGATGTTGATGCTCATTGGGGAGGGGGGAAGGGTCTGTTAGGCGTGAGTGACTTCTCGTGTGTTGCAAGCGTCCATATGGCTTCGGTAACTGTAGTGCAAAGATTTTCATAGGGCATCGTGCCTCTACCCAGATGGTTAGTCAGCCTTACTAAAGCATGACATTTAATATCACTCCGCTTGAGGGGCTCCTGAGCAAATCGCACTCAGTTCGTACTGCGCACGGCTGTCATCGCGTCATACTCGCTGTACTGATTAAATAAAAAATGCCAACTAGCATATTGAAATACTGTCACAACACTTATAAAAACCAAGGAAAAACTAAAAAACTAACCTTCTATGATGGCTTGTTTATTTCGTGTTCCCATAGAGGCGACTATCCTTCTGGACGTTTTAAATTCTTTGCTGTAAGTAGTGTATGTAGACTCTGTAGGTAGCATTATAAATAGGTAGAGGGTAGGATAGGTAAGCCACGGTGATTCAGGCGCAATAAATCTGTTCTTCTGTGAGTTGTGTTTCTTTGCCATTCCTGTAAATTCAGTTACAGAACCTTTCAGTAACCTTTTACCATGACGTGACGTAAGCTGGTTGACCGACTTCATAAGCAAACCAAGCTTCGAATGGCAGATACTCCCATAGGCACTTACCGATATATTTTCAATTTGAGACTGTAGCCAGTTAGGCAGATAGTACAAACTACCCATTCAGGGCCGTCATCACGGTATTCCCTGGTATTGGTATTGTTTATGCCCAATAGGCCCATCAGGCAGACTATCTCTCTCTCCTTGTCAGACTACTGGAATAAAAAAGAGAGCAATCGGTACGAGTTTAGTAAAAATAAAGAATAAAACAGTAGTTACAGAATACAAAAAATCTATATTTTCTTGAAGAATGGAAACATTAGATCATAATGGAAACTACGTACAATACAAATATAGTTTAAGTACCCAGGTCGTGACCTGCAGCGGTACTCCGAATACATTAATCTATGATTTTATAGGTCATCAGTTTATTGCAGCCGTAAAACGGAACATACCAGCCCCGTAGATAACATTAGAATATTTAGGAGATGCACCAAAATAGAGTAACATGTTTCCTAAAATAATGATTATAATGCAGCCATATATCCGATAATAATCAACAAACAGCTGGTAATATTGCTTGGGGTTTCAGGTAGTATATACAGGTCGTTGTTTTGGTCAGCGACGAGCGACTCAGGGTCGATAATACAAATGATACTCGTGCTAAAAAAATATATTTTATTTTTTTTATAATAATAAAAATGAAAATAATATTAATTGTAAAATCATGTAATAAGCTAGTGTAGACGTAATACTCAACGGAAGTGCGAGGGAGTAAAGGGGTGGGGCGATGGCGGCTTGCGCCTAGCTCTAGTCTGTGCACGTGCCTAGTGCTTTACGCATACTTTGCGGTAATTTTATTTCAAATTGAATTAGGTATTTCTCAGCGCATTTACAGTATTTAATGGAATTAAGTCCATTTTTGGAAAATGTATTTTTTGTACTACCGCTCCTGGGTCGCTCGTCGCCGACAAAAAAAACATCCTGTATAAGAAGATCGCCATGTTAAATATACTAAATTTTTCTTAATTACAGAATACGTAGGCAAAGAAGCAGTGGTCGTGCCTCTACTACAATGAATACTAGAAAATACACTAGCATATTCCTTATTCAGTGAGAATAGCCGCCAATGTTTTTGAGTCAACCTTGTAAGAAAAAGGTTTACAATCACTGTTTCTTTATTTCTGTGTCAATTTGTCTAATCATAAAGAAATTGATTTATAAAGTAGTTTGGTGGAACCCTGGATCGTAGGCCCTGACGATCTTTTTCTATATCGGCGGTACTACAACATTTCTTTGATTATAAGAATAATTTGATTGTTTTAATGAGTTCATAAGCTATTGTTTAATTACTTCAGGCTAATTACACTGTAAAATTAACGTTAAAAATCATGTTTATCAACCACATCAACAAAATAGATTGTATTTCAAATAACTCGATACTTAACGTAAAAACTTGTAAAACGAACACGTGCAACACACCCTATAAATACGGCCGCACAGAGCGCGCTCGAGGCATTCAAGCTCGAGCCGTTGAACAGTGCGGACCTCTCTGGAAAGTCGTTATAAGTCGTTATAAGTCGTTACGCTGTCTGATTAACAAACGAGGCTTTTTGGGAAGTCGTTATAAATCATTACGCTGTCTAATTAATAAACGAAGTAATGGATCTACCTGCAAAGCTTTCTTCTGAGGATCAAAAGATAAGTGATGTGTTATTTCTTAATATTAATAATGTTTTCAAAACTACCTTCTGTCAGTTAACATGTGGGCGCTATACTCTTTCAACTTTATTACTCTCTTATCTTTGTGCGCACCTCAGTGCAGTTGCTATTTCCCTTTACCCATAATTAAGGAGTAATTGTAAAGTGTTCCTGATTGAAGTTATAATTTAGTTGTCAAATTACAATAATAAACTTATCGGGCCCATGAGGAGTTTCTTGCATCGCTTCTTCTCCTCATACAGGGCATTTCCGAAGCGATGATATAACGTTGTTTTATTCCCAGTTCTACTCCCACCATCAAATCCTGATACCACTGAACCCTACTCATGATGTTCATACCGCTTAGTTGTCGTCTACGTCGACATATACTTATTCCCTCTGTTAAAAAAGTACGAAATAAACTTGACGACTTATTCGAATAAGCTCCGTACTTTATGGGTTGCTATATCACAAAAATTAATACCACTGATCTAACGGTACAGTAGTACCCAACTGAAGGCGCGTCGTGAATCTTCGTTCGCACTGAAAATAAAATATGGCCCGAAGATTAACGAAAGAACTTACAATCAACCTTAGATCACTACTATAAGGTTTATAATACACTGCAGCTGTTAGTTCCGTCTCACTCGCAAGTCACGCCCTTTCGCACGGAGCGCGCTAACATGGCGGCAGCTGCCGACCAATAGCATTTCCCGCGCTTTGAAAATGTATCTTCTGCGCAGATACTTGTAAGCCATAGGTAATGCGTGAGTGATGCCTCGTGTGTTGCAGGCGTCCAATCCATAGGGGCGTGGGATCATCGCACATAGTGACCGCGGCGATCAAGGAGAACGCACATAGAGCTCTGACCGCAGAACTCCAGACCGCTCACTGTGTGATTGGCGCCTAATAGCTTTCAATTTGAAGGATGTTTTATTTTCCCCCTATCTAGAGTTTATATAGATCTTCATTTTTATCACAATTCTTATAGATTTTTCATAAGGCAGGTGCATTAGTACATTATATAGGTCAAATGTATAGATATTTTATTACTACAATAAAATGGTGAATTTTAAGTAGTTTGGTGGGTTTGGAGATAGTTTATGATTTCATTTTTATGGTTTATTTATTATTATAACACTTTATAGCGAGATGTTTGCGTAAATGTGGTATTTTGGGGCTCTACACCATTTTTATTAGTGGTTGTTAGGTATAGGTCTTAAGGAAAGAATTTGAATGTATGGTGATTGTTAATAATTAATAAAAAAAAACAAAGGCTTGCTAATTTAGAGAAGATAATGACGGCATTATTATATTTGTAGTTCTTTCATACCTCGTACTTTATACTAGACGATCCAGGGATTTTATTTATGATTAAAAGATTTCAATTATGAAAATAGGGGGATATTTAAATACAACTTCAAAAATAAATTAAATTGTTTTTAAAATAAAACATTTATTTCAAGTAACTGAACTTATAATAAAACTAAAATTAGAACAAAGAGTAATAATAAAAATTAAAAGAATCATATTGAACTCTGCAAAAGAGGGGAGAATACAAAACCACAGCTTGCACAACATTTTTAAAATACAAATAAAAAGCAGTGAAAACACAACGAGACTTATAAAACAGACTGAACGCAGCCACAGGCGAAGCTTGTCAACAAATCAATCGCAATGTTTACCTTACAACGTGATTGTTTAAACAATGTACAATAATATCAATTGCGATAACTCGACCGTTACAACTCGCGAACGTTTGCGAAATCCACCTAATTTAAATAAAACACGCTGGTAACTATCAATCAGCCTTTGTTTCTAGTAATTTGGCTGGAACTCAGTTTATTTGGCGTTAAGTTCCGGGCTTTGTCCACGTAAAATCAACATACGCTTTTCCCAACTTAATTCCACTAATCGGTTGAAAGGTTTAAATTAAAATGCTTGAAAGACTTTGCTTTACAGTTGTGTTTTTGTTTGCTTTGTTTGTTTGTTGTATCTGCGAAGGTAAATTTAATTAACTCACGTTATCACGTTTTATTTTATTTTTATCAAACGTAGTTGCGTCTACATACAGACACGATTGTATTACATGCGGTCGGCATACTTAGTGGTATAAGAAAATACAGAACCACCCTGAAGTCCCTTCACAATAGGATTAGCCATTTCAGAAATTAGCCCAATATTAACAGGTGCATACGCAGAACTGTATAAAATATAGGTTCTCCACAAGATGCTGGTTTATCGCCACTTCAATTCCTTGAAGTCCTTCGGCCACATCACCAGTGGTTTTGTTCAAACAGCCTATAAAAATCACATCATTATGTTCTTGCAAATACTTTCAAAGGAGCAAGAGAAATGTGATCGTATTCCAATATAATAGCTATGAATATCGTGTACCTACTTGAATTTTATTATAAAATTGTTTTCAGATTAAAAAAAACATCAAACAACAAAGCTAAAACACAAATCCTAAAAATATGCGTCCATTTAAAACCTGATGTAAAATGTATTTTTGAACACAGAATTATACAACTTTAGTATTAAAACATTCCATACAATATTAAAAATGCACGCGGGCACAATGTGCCGAAATACACTAGCGAAAGGGTTGAGGGGCGGTTTTCTGATTATATTCGGCTTTTCGCATAATATAACGGGGATTAACTTTAATTGGAGGCCTTTTTTTAAATTTAGATTTTAGATAAACGCCTTTTTCGTTGGATCGTTATCTCTAGGAACGTAAGTTATGGGAAATAGCGGAATTTTTGCGAAACCCATGAACACACAAGAAAAAAAAAAGTATAAATCTTGAGGATGCAGGTTTATAATTATATCTTTTAAACCATTGTGGTTAACTCACCTTAGAAAAGATAACAGACTAATTTGAAAACTGGAGGAAAGTTCACAAGTTTCTTACTTAAGTACTCCATAATCAATTAATTGGCTTGGCAACGAAGTGGATTGGTTTCAAACACCAGTAGACAAACGCTTTGACGTCTGTTATTATTATAACTTTAAGAATACCTGCTACGTGCAGAGCGACTATATTCACTCGAGTAAGTATTCTGATAAAGTGGATCTGTTTTGCGAAAGGATCTGTTTTGCGAAAGGTTAACTAGTTCAAAATCTGACATTGCTATTTATGATTTGAGTCCATTTACAGGCTGAATTATTTACGCGCTCGTGGTGTTGCATACTTCGCTGTTCTTAATCGATCGGCAAAGTTATGCTACCACCGGTGAGGCCCTGGATGGGTGACCGCCTGGTTAAATTTTCAACAAAGCGTCTTCCGTGCTTCGGAAGGCACATAAAGCCATCGGTCCCGGTTATGAGTTAGTTGTGGCTAGTTGAAGGCCTCCTAGGCGGCTTGAAAACTCCAACAGTAGGTTGACCACCAGCCTACCTCCACCAATCCGCAGTGGGCATGCGTGGTGGACTATTTGCCCATTCCCTTTCACCCTCATTTGTAAAAGGAGGTATGTGCTCGTGGGATATTATAGGCTGATGATGATGAGTGTTTAACTTACTTTTAATTCGGGCATACATTTAAATAATGCTCATGAGCCGTAATATCTAGTCTATGTACACAATAAATTGAGAAGATAAGAACCAATGCAATTATAAGTGATCCTATTGTAATTCAGTAAGATTATGTTTTCCTTGACATTCTTAACTGTTCAAAAACACTTTTTATAGTAGTTAATATTTCGCTAAACCACTATTATTTATGATGTATAAAAATAACGGAAAGTAACCTCCCTTTGTGACTCTCGGCATACCGTTGTGTTTCACGTTCATTTGTCAAAGTCAAGAGTTGGATTTATTACTATTTATGGTGGTGCCCGCCCCACTGACCCCACACCTAGATATTATGGCGGTTTTTATAAACTTAATGCGAATGGAAAGGTCAGCGTTGAGCTACTGTTTTACTCACAATGTTTAAATTCAAAGCCCTATCCGGTATTACTACTACTGGTATTTAGATAATTTGGACTTGAATCCCCCGTCATTATTTAGCTTTTGCAACCATGTAAGTAACCTAACTACTTAGTTTGCAGGGTCGGCAACGCGCGAGTGATAGCCCTGTTGTTGCAAGTGTCCATAGGCTACGGTAACCGCTTACCATCAGGCGGGCCGTATGCTTGTTAGGGCCGTAGCCTAGTCAGGGTTTCCAGGGGGTGTCAAAAATTGGTTTCTTAAACGTAAAAACACGTATTCACTACGTTTTTCCATTGGTAATTAGATAGGTATAGAGGCATAATATATCTAAATATTATTCATAAATTCCCTGTATCTACGGATCAGACCTAATCCGGTTACCTTTTGGGTGGATACAGTAGGATAGGAACCACAATCTAACAGCAGCAAGATGAGACCGAAGGTATTGGACGCACAAATTATAGAAGTGAACTCGCACTCACTGCTGGAACAGCTAGAAGTTGAGTACAGATCTTTAATTCGAAGGTTACCTTCACCGTAACCTCAAACTCATTGTTATTCAAACCACAGATTGAAGACAGGTAGAGATTTGCTTTCAAAGAGCAGCTCGAATGGGGAAGTATCTCTTACATAATACCGCAGCCAAATAACTTTATGTTGTGTTCCTGCGCGTGAGTAAGGTCGCCAGAGCTCATTGGGGAGCGGGGAAGAGTCGGTAACGCGTGAGTGATGCACCGTACAGTAGTACCCAATTAATATGGCTTACCGATGTACCTGCGCAGAAGATACATTTTCAAAGCGCGGGAAACGCTATTGGCCGACAGCTGCCGTCATGTTAGCGCGCGCCGTGCGGAGGGGCGTGACTTGTGTATTATGAACCTTATAGTAGTGATCTAAAGTTGATTGTAAGTTTTAAGCATTCTTTCGTTAATCTTCGGGGCCATACTTTCTTTTCTGTGCGATCGAAGATTCACGACGCGCCATATCAGTTGGGTAATACTGTACCATCAGGCGGGTCATACGCTCGTTCCGACTTCATCATATAAAAAAATTCTGTATTTTATTAACCGACTTCAAAAAAGGAGGACGTTCTCAATTCTTTTTTATTTTTTTTTATTTTTGTTATCTCATAACTCTATCATTTATTAACCGATTTGGAAAATCTTTTTTTATTTGAAAGGGTACACTTCCCGTTTGGTCCCATTGTCATCAGATCAGGATTTGATTACTTCTTAGTGTACTTTGAAGTCGGTTTAAGTTTTTTGTAAAACAGTCCAATTATTCTATTTCAATAAAAGCTTACAAGTAAGCGAAAAGTATGCTCCCACTCATGTTTATGCATGCAAAAAGAAAATAATATGTGTTTTTACATACAGCAACATTTGTAGCAATTACACAGCTGTCAAAGGCATGACGTCACGCGCGCTGACGGCCCGTCGCGGCCTGAAAGGGTTTCAGTGGGCACTGGTGCGTGAAACACACACTTTACAAACGTTTTGATCGACAAACAATTATATTTTCGATTCGATGTTCGAATGCCTTCACTTATCGTATCTCATCTTGAAATATTATTCTTTGGCTTTTTCTTCGTGTCAGATAAAAGTATAGTTTAGAAGCTTTACTTATATCTACACTAGCTTCTGCTCGCGGCTTCGCCCGCGTGGCCTACAGGAGACATATTTTTCTACAACAATAAAACAAAAGAAACCCGAAACCCAACTTCATCCCGCTTCGAGGGTGGAATTATTAAAAACGCAGAGACAGGTATAAATTAATTTTCAATCTTCAGCCTAAACACAAAATTTGAAGATCTTAACTTCGAAACTGACGGACTTTCATACAAACTTTCATCCCCTATTTTACCCCCTTAGGGGTGGAATTTCGAAAAACCCTTTCTTAGTGGATACCTACTCTTCACAAAGAATATACCCTCTAAATTTCATGTCTCTAGGACCAGTGGTTTAGGCTGTGCGTTGATATATCAGTCAATCAGTCAGTCAGTCAGTCAGGACTTTGAATTTTATATATATAGATTGATGGTTGGTTTGTTTTGACGGCAGACGGTACGTTAAAGAGGTTGGTTTAAATCTTGAAATGGACTTGAAAAACAAGCATTGTAGGCTCATATAATGGTGGTAGATGGTAGAGTACTTTCTTTTATTCTCCTGGCTATTTTCTCCGTAACTTCGCCTTCTCTGTGGCAAAGAGGTATAAGAGCTTAAGTTTTCAATGAAAAATCATATCTCACACGAAATTTATCGTCTGAAAATTCAACTTTGTCATATTTTTGAAAACCAATGTTGGGTTGGACATGCTGAACAAATTCCTAAGAAAAAATTCTGAAACGGTGAAATGTTTATTTGCTTAATTTCATTTTATAAAGGGGATAGAACCTTTGTGGCATAGCTAGCCGCCGCCATTTTATTTTTTTTTCAATATCGCGGCGCACGATTTAACCGGTATATATGGGTAGAGGACACTTATACAAACAAAAAATGTTAATCAATATGGTGGCCTAAAGTGTCACGTTTCCGAGATATTTGGAGGTAAAGATCGCCTAATGAGAATTATGAAAGTCATTAAAAATTTACTTATTACGTGTTTATATGCATTCGATTGTATTCAAATAATAGTTCCCAGGTTGATTTATCAATTGTTTAGAATAGAGTTAAACTAGGAGCACGAAAAACAATATTTTTAATTACTTACCTACTAAACAACATCGTAATATTCGCTATGAACCAAAATGTTGTCAAAGTAGCTTGCATGACTTGTTTTTCGTCTTGTCATTATTATACAAACAAAAATAACAATACTTGTCCTAAAATCTATGTTACCAAGGTAATTGGAACTAGAGATCGCTATGTAATGCTCCCTGGGCGCCAAAATTGCAATAGCGCGGCCGGCCCGACCTAATAAAACTTCCATCTAAATGAAAGTCCCGTCTCCGTGGAAGACTGCTGACGTGCACACAATGGCCAAAAAGGGTGATAGATCAGACCCGACGAATTACAGGCTTATTGCCATCACCTGCCATTCTCTCCAATGTCATGGAGCGAGTGATCAACCAACACGCAACTCTTGAGATACCTAGAGGATCACGATTTGTTGAGTGACCGACAATATGGCTTCCGCTATAGTCCCTTGGCTGGTGACCTTCTAGTGTATCTCTATGTGATGTGTCTATGTATACACTAGAAGGTCACCAGCCGAATGATCACTCGCTATCGAGAGTTAAGGTGGCGAAGGCGTTTGATCGGGTCTGGCACCGGTGTCTTCTAATGAAGTTACAAGCATATGGGCTTCCCGAGGGACTATGCAAATGGGTCGCCAATTTTCTGTCCAGCAGATACATAAGAGCTGATAGATATTAATGCTGGCGTCCCGCAAGGGTCTGTACTGTCCCCAACACTGTCTATTGACGGCATTCATTGTACAGAGGACGCTCATTGCAAATATTCCTCGTTTCGTAGTGGAGGAAAGCCGCGAACGGCTTGTGTCTGAAATTGAGAGCACACTAACTAGTATCTCCAATTACGGTCGACTAAACCTAGTCCATTTCAACCCCACTAAGACCCAAGTCTGCGCGTTCATCGCTAAGAAAAACCTATTTGCTGTGGCTTCACATTTCCAGAACGCGGACATCAGTGAAAGCATCGGGATCCTCGGCTGTTGATGCCGAGGATCCCGACGACTTTCTAACAACGTCAATAGGCCGTCTAGAAGACAAGGTTAAGCTAGCATCCAAAAAACTCGAAGTGCTCAACAGAGCGAAGCAGTACTTCTGGCACTACTACATCGGGGCAAAGGCTGCAACTTTACAAGTCGCAAGTCCGGCCTTATATGGAGTACTACTCATACCTGGATACCAGTTTGGGCCTTTAGACTCGGTTCAGCGACGTGCCATTAGAATTGTCGATGATCCCGAGCTCACAAGCGGCTTAGGGCCCCTCAATCTGAGGAGAGACTTTGCCTCCCTATGTGTGTTCTACCGCTTGTACAACGGTCAGTTTTCTGTAGAATTGTTTAACCTGATGACCACGGCTACCTTCTGCCATCGCAAGTCTCGCCATTGATTGGGAGTCCATCCTCACTCATTGGAACCAAAATAGTTTCGAACTATGCGGTCTCAAAGGAGCTTTCTTCGCTTACAATCAGGCGGGCCGTATGTTTGTTTACTATCTAAGTAGTTTAATAAAAACCTTTTATTTAAAGATTTGAGGTCACGGCTTGTTTCTATTATGTGTTTTATTTTATTTTTTAAACCGTGATGCAATATTATTTGACCACTATTGCTTAAAAACAAGAACATAAATTGTACTTAATCAACTTTAAAATATTGTCATTCATATCATATATATATCGATATTCCAATATCTCGGTAACATGCTATTTTAAGACAAGTATTGTCATTTTTGGTTAATAACGGCGACATGGAAAATAAGTTAACCACTACGATCCGAGCTACTTGACAATATTGTGTTTCATTGCGAATATTGCGATGCGGTTTAGTAGGTAACCAATTAATGAATACTGTTTTTTCGGGCTCTTTGTTTTGCTATATTCTAATAAAAAGTTAAATCAACCTGGGAACTATTATTTGAATACAATCTAATGCATATAAACACGTAATAAGTTTATTTTTAATGATTGTCGTAATTCTCATATTGCGATCTTTACCTCCAAATATCTCAGAAACGTGACACTTTAGGTCACCATATTGCTTAACATTTTTTGTTTGTATAAGTGTCCTCTACCCAAATATAACACTGACACCGTGCGCCGCGACATTGAAAAAAAATCAAAATGGCGGCGGGTGGCTATGCCAGCTCCCATACAAAAATGTTCGTACCCCTTTGGTTTTTTGTTCTCTTCGCATTTCATCAGTGAAACCTAGTTTTATAAAAGATATAAATGTTATACAGTATTACCCAACTGATATGGCTTACCGATATACCTGCGCAGAAGATACATTTTCAAAGCGCGGGAAACGCTATTGGTCGGCAGCTGCCACCATGTTAGCGCGGGCCGTGCGGAGGGGCGTGACTTGCGAGTGAGACGGAACTAACAGCTGCAGTGTATTATGAACCTTATAGTAGTGATCTAAGGTTGATTGTAAGTTTTAAGCATTCTTTCGTTAATCTTCGGGGCCATACTTTCTTTTCTGTGCGAACGAAGATTCACGACGCGCCATATCAGTTGGGTACTACTGTACCTACCTATAAAAAAAACGTGGCAAAAATATAACATTTTGTTTGAAAATCAAAATGGCTTCTCCAAACGACAGACGAACCGTTCAATCTCCATACAGCGTGATTGATAGATTAGCTCTGCTTATTTACACTTACTGTCTAACTTGGGGACCACAGGATCTGGGGCAACGCCAAACTTGAACTTTACAATACCATTGGGAGATGGATTGTTTCCACAAGAATTCCACTATGCTGTGCTGAACCGAATGGGATTATTTTTTCATTTAACTGGTAATCTCCATATTTAAATCAAAAATGAATCCCAATTTCTATTTATTTAAGGTTACACCATGCCTTGAGAACAACTTAACCGACTTTTTTTTAAGTTTTCTAATACACTTGATAAGGTTCTTTCGAAAAGTAAAATTAAGAAAGTTGTGTAGAAAATTTAAGAAAACTTATCGGTAGGGTAGGGTAGGATATTCCTCGGATACGCGGGTGAAATCGCGGGGCGCAACTAGTACTTTACAAATGCGAAATTGACATTGTGTAACGGTACATCCAATGGTGATGAAATTTGGCACTCAGATAGCTTATGGCAGGGATAGACACAAAGGCTACTCTTAATCCTGGGAATACGGGATAGACACTATAGTAAAGAATAAACAATTCACATCAAAGAGAATTTTGAGTTTTGGTTATGTGACGTAAAAGTCCATTGTAACCAAAGACCAAAATGTTAACCAAAGACCAAAATGTTAACCAAAGCCCAAAATGTTAAGAACATAGGTTAATAAATTAGATTAATCTTGAAATCTTAAATAGACCCAAGTTATAGAACTTACTGTATCAACCTGGCTGATAACCAAGTAGAAAATCAATCGCCCGCCAGACGACAAGCACAAGTATTATGAAACAACCTGTAGTATGTTATACAACAGATACATTTTCTCAACATTTAATTTATTAATTTGGCAATTTTCTTACAAATCTAATCTTGTGCAATTACATTAATTAAGCTAAACACATTAATACATTATGTGAGAATGGAAGTATAAATTATACTTAATAATATTATGAATTCATTTGTAATTAAGTCATTAAATTTATTTTAGTATTAGCAAACATTTTTGATGTAACTTACCTGCAAAAAAGGCATTTTCTTTAGAAGCATATCAAGCATATTACATTAGCTTCTGCCCTGCGGTTTTACCTACTATTGCAAACTTTCAATCGAATCCTAAAATAAATGCTGCCATTACATTAAAGCCGGTAGATATGACGGGCCAGCTGGATGGCGTGGGTAAGACCGTTAGCTATCACGCTGCAAGTCGTGGGTTCGATTCTCATCCAGTGCACGTATTTGTGTGCATGAACTTGTCTGTATGTCCTGAGCATAGAGATCGATGGTCCTGAGTCTGGGTGTAGTTATATAGGGTTACAGAGAAAGTCGTACTGAACATTAAAGGACGTTATTATTCAGGTAATTTCTGATGAATTTGATTCTGTAATATGGTGTCTGAAACTTAACCGTTATGGAGAAGTTTCGTTATATTGTACTACCACTTGGGCCTATTAAAATAACATTAAAATAACATTATTTTAAGATTTTATGAACATACCTAGTAGATGTTATACCTTTCTGAATAGCTAAAGAGATGTAGAAGTTTTTGAAATCATTTGCAGAATAAGTACGGTACATTTTTTTAAAAGCGTTTCAAAGTTAAAAACACTTATTACGTGTATTTTATTCTATCAAAAAACCGTGTGTAAAAATCGTCCAAGATACTCATTATTATGTATGTATAGTACAGTATATAGTACTTGATGGGTTTTTGCGTAAAAATATTAATATGGAAAACGAGGAGCCTCCTAGGATAAAGGTAAGGACTTACCAGGAACTCCTATTGTAATCCAGCACAGTGATAAGCACTATTATTTCATATCAGTTCACAAATCACAAAGTTCAATGTGTCTCGGTCTGTAGCGTTTTTCGTACTACTTTTTGCGGGGTTGCGGGGCGCGCGTAACAGATTTTACCCCTTTTGTATGCTAATATAATTCTTAATAAATTAATCAGGTTGGATAATAAAGACTTAAGAATCAGATTATGTAATTCAACAGTCAGGATGGCTATTCTAATCGAATTATATAGCATATTTTAGAATCGGGTATACCTACCTATATCAGAGTATTAAAGGGTCTAGGTCAGAATAATAAAATAAGCATTTAGGCCAGACTTGAAAATAATATTTATTCAAACATTATATCTATGGCCTTAACTATGAATTTACTCTCTAATCTACCACCGGTTCGGATGGCCGACCTATTGAGAAGATACCGGCAAGAAACTCAATATTAAGGTCTTATATATGGCCACTATACATTCAGAGTTATTCTCAGTATATAACAGAAATACACAGAACACTAAAATGATCAATCGTTACAGTTGAGAATATCAAACACACATACCAGAGTTATTCTCAGTATATAACATAAATACACAGAACACATTATTATAAAATGTGTCAATCGTTACAGTCGAGAATATCAAATATACTTATCAGAGTTATTCTCAGTATATAACACAGAACACACTATTATAAAATGTGTCAATCGATACTTATTTATTTATTTATTTACAGTTACAGTTACAGTTGAGAATATCAAATATACTTATCTATTAATTTGTGGTTGCAACTTCATGGCCTTATCAGAGCAACAACTAGTACACTTTTTGTAGCTATTACAAAGATTACTTTCAGCGATTGAACCGTATAACAGCAGACTTGGTATAGCTTTCGCTATTTACTGGTATCATTACTTTTCTCAACATAATTCTTACGGCGATAAGATACCCTGAGAGAGATCCGCTCCGTACAACAGTCAGTACTTTTCTCAACTTGATTCTTACGGCCATAGACACTCTGTGAGAGATATCTGCTCCGCATAACAGTTGATACTTTTCCCAACGTAATTCTTACGGCCAAGGACACTCAGAGGATATCTGCTCCGTAGAACAGTTGATACTCAACTTAATTCTTACGGCCATAGACACAAGGTCTGCTCCGTACAACAGTTGATTAAAGATGTGTTCTGAGCTCGGAACTACGCGGCTTTATATAGACAAACTACCCTCACAGCAAAGCACGGTAACGCCATTGGCTAGTATATGACACAAGTTAAAAATATAAGAAAGTAATCCTGGGATACACTAAATAATTCAACTAAAACACTAAATAAGCATCATAAATCTAATCATGATTTATGGTGATAATATCTTAATATTTCAACAATGTTTTCTACTTTATTTTATACAGACTAAAAGTAATTTCAAAGAAAGACAGAGAAACAAATCTTAAATAATATTGCTTATACTTTAAAAATCACATAGATTTATGTCACATGAATCTTAAGAATCTAAACATCATTCCTTTATTTATCTAAAACCGGAAACATGATATTTGAAGACCTTCTGTTGATCTGATGGTTGGAACCACAGTTTAAAAACTTTTAATACAGGACCATAGGTTAAAAACATCACAGATCATCAAGCAAATTCTCTTAAGAACTAAAAATCATATAATAATGTTTCAACCATAATATCGCTTTTATTAATAATCTAACACGCGCGTTAGGTATTTTGGCCTAAACAGTACTTTTGCATACAATATTAGTGTTAGTAGAATTCCAATCCAATTTTTGTAAGTAAAGTTAGGGCGTCAAATTATCGCCCTGATTAAGCTATTTTAAAAAAAGCACCTACTTTGACATGGCATCCATTGACACAAAGGCAGGGTCGTACTCGCGAATAGGTCGGGCGGTCGGCCCAACTGAAGGGCGCGAGTGCGACCGACAGTTTTACAACCCAGCCTAAAGAATTGCGCATTTATTATTTTTATTTGCCACGCACCATTGTAGAACCCGAATTTTTTTCTCGGTCCGTTTATATCTTGTATTGAGCGGCCGGCGAAAACATTACTGAAATATACGTGAAAAATATTTTATTGTCCAAAATAAGGTGAGGTTTTTTAGAGCAAAAGTTACCAGCGCTTTATGTTCTGTCGATAAGCTTATTCGATACAGTGAGTGTCGTTGTGAACTATTGTAGCGAATGTCAGACGTCAGATTTGTACATTTGTGCATAACGTAACTGTTAACTAAATAATTATTATGAGCAAAGTACCTACTATATACCTATATTTTTTTTTTTTTTTTTTTTTTTTTTTTTTTTTTTTTTATTATTTGGAAAAAAAAAGCCAAACATAGTCAGATTGTCCAAAAAATATATAAAAAATGTAACCTTGCTGAGTTTCTTGCCGGATTCTTCTCAGTTGAAGGCCGAGTTCCGAACCGGTGGTAACTTCAGTAAATTTGACCTTCATAAGTGCCCTTCTGGGGCCTAAATTGAATAAATGGCTTTGACTTTGACTTTGACTATATTTAAGTAAAAGAAAACATCGTGAGGAAACCATAAACCATAAGGTTGTATTTTGTATTTGACCACAATCTCACCATGATAAGTGATGATGTGGTCGAAAGTAGTAAGCATGCGAGTCTATGATCTAGCTCTCAAATGCAACTAAAAACCCACCGTGGGTTCTTCGCGATTTTCAACTTCAGGTGGTACCCAGACAGGTGCTATAAAGTACCCTCCATGACATGGTACGTGGAACCATATTTCCAAGCTCGGATATAAACCCCAGGCCGGTCGTCACGGCACTACCACTGAGTTATCATCCCCTAACATATTTATAAAGTATAATAAAGATTTTCCATGTAACAGCAGCTTTTACACGATTTCCCACATTTTTCGGGAAGACGGGACTGAATATGAAAAATAAAATGGGTGTATAAATCATTCACAGGCCAACGCATCGGTTTGGTATCGCCATCCCGCTCTAACCGCATTTCAAGGTCGACCTGCTCCGTGCCGTCCTTCGGGAGATTTATCAGCTTTTCATTGGAACTTATGATGTTTTTATGAATACTCGTAGAATTCCTGTTACAGTTTTTTGTTTTGCTTTCACGTTTCGATAAGGATATGTTGCTTTGCGAGAAATGTGTGCGAGAATTTAATGTATTCTTCAGATGTATTTTACTCATAAGACAGGATTTAATCTGAATAAATAATAACATTAAATTCGATTAGCAGATATTATTTATGAATATTTAGATTTTGTTAGTTATTTTTTACATGAAGAAGAAAACTAACGCTTTATCTGGAATTTGAAATAATCGTTAGCATCAATAAAATAATTATCCTGGACGGGACAGTATTCACACACGAGCCAATTTATTGTGACTTTGAATTGTTTATCAGTTAAGACCTGATCCCAAACTAACCGGATCTGGTACATGGAGCTAGATAACTGAAGTATACAGGTTGTTGTTTTGGTCAGCGACGAGCGACTCAGGGTCGATAATACGAATGAGACTGGTGCTAAAAAAAATATTAAAAAAATACTTTATTTTTTTTAAATAATAAAAATAAAAAAATTAAAATTTTGAAAATCATGTAATAAGCTAAAGTGTAGACATAATACTCAACGGGAGTACGAGGGAGTAAAGGGGTGGGGCGATGGCGGCTTGTGCCTAGCTCTAGTCAGTGCACGTGCCTAGTAACCATACTTTGCGGTAATTTTATTTCAAATTGAATACGGTATTTCTCAACATATTTACAGTATTTAATTGAATTAAGTCCATTTTTGGGGAATATATATTTTGTACTACCGCTCCTGGGTCGCTTGTCGCCGACCAAAACAACACCCTGTATATAAACTTATACCATAATTATATTCATGCATACAAATGTTTGTCTTTGGGAAGCGAACTTATGACCAGCGGTATGACAGTCAAGCCTAATACTATCAGTACACTCATTGGGGAGGGGGGAAAGGTCGGTAACGCGTGAGCGATGCTTCGTGTGTTGCAAGCGTCCATATGGCTACGGTAACCGCTTACCATCAGGCGGGCCGTATGCTTGTTTACCGACTTAGTCGTATAAAAAAAAAAAAAAAAAAAAAAAAATATAACCTCCAAGCCAATCAAACCGAAATGTATGTATTGTATTCATTGATTTCCCTCACCATTTAAAATTAGATTTTCCTCTAAAGCAAAATCCATACTGCTTAAATCTACTATAAGACATGGTCCAGTCGGTCAATATTTGGGGGCAGCAAACACTGTTGCAATGCCCATACGCCCATACCTAATTGCATACAAAGGGGCTAGTCGACGTAAAGTTTCCGCCGTCGCTGGGCCCAGAATATTAATTTACAGTAAAGTAGTGTTGAAGTGCATCTGCGAGGATTCTTCCAAAAGTTTACAAGTTGTTCGAATTTCAAATATGGAATGTTTGACAGACAGTTGGGAAAATAGCTTGTAAAGTAAAGGATTTAAAGCTAGTCTTTATTCTATGATTTAAATGTCCAAAAGGAGTGTATATGGGAACATGAAACATATAGGTGAGTATTGACAGTTGTGTGCGTGAGCGTTTGTTGTACACTCCCGCCAGGTATATGTGCGTGTGTAGGTGTATCATAACAGATTCCCCTAAATGGGATAATTTTTAATTTTGGGGCGTGATTTATATTATTACGAAAATACAGACAATCTTTATAAAAATGCAATGAAAGATATGAATTTGTAGTCAGAATTTGAATACTTAATCGATTGTATTCAGAGATATTTGTTTTGGAAGCAAACGGACCACTAAATATTTAGTTCAATATGGCGGCATTTCTTGTAAATTTTGATAATAGGTTTATATTTCGTGAATCCAAGATAGAAAATGCATGTCGCAAAATCATCCAATAACTACCGTGCCGTGGTTTTCCCAATGGTATAGTACATCATGGGATTCTTCAAAAAGGGTCTGAAGAGATTTCTGCAGGGTCGGCAACGCGTAACACAACTGGTGTTGTAAGCGTCCATAGGTTGCGGTAGCCGCTTACCATCAGGCGGGCCGTATGCTTGTTTGCTACCTAAGTAGTATAAAAAAAAAGCTTAAAAATGTATGTACAAAACAATTTCCCATATAAGATATTACTTAAACAGAAAATAATAGAACATTTAATCTCTCAAAACGTTTTGTTCACATAAAACGGTATAGGATGTTTTTATATTTAATGGCAAAAAAAAAACTTTATTTTTTTCAAAAGTTTAAAAAGTCGCGAGCACAATTCGAACTAAAAGCGGTTTGCTGTGATCGCAGCCCAATAGTTGTGTGATATAAATGTCTGTATTTTGGCACGATGCCTTTTGTAAACTAATGCTTATAGAGTTGAAACCTAACTTTCCTTCTTTCTAGTCGTCTATTTAATGCTGAGGAACTTGACTGCCATGATATAACAGAGAAGCATTCACTATCCGAAGCGCATGGTGTGGAACGTAAACATTTCACGTTCGTCTGAGACAAATGCTAACTATTCAGTAAAGCGTCGTCCTATCTGTTGTGTATAGGATGATTATGATGACTGATTCAGCATTTTGCCATTACGCCTCTCTTGCTAAAAACATAAACAAAACTCTTTAATTTAACAAATGACAGTAGCAGATCAAACTTCAATAATTATCCCAGCAAAATTGATTCAAAGAATCTTTTGAAACGGACTTCCCAACCTTTACCACCTTAATCCTTTCCTGTAGAGCTTAAATTCCAATAACCAGGTATTGTGGCCAAAAATCCTGCTGACATTGCTTGATGAAATCCGAAACAACGACATGAAACGCCCAGCTTAGTGAGACCCGTAACTAATGGTTATATTACCCGTGAGGAGCCTTGAGGAAATAGGGGAAAGGGGAGGTGGAAGGTCAAGTTATAATAGTTTTCTGACCACCCGCGGCGACCTCACAGCGGGATGGTAGACAGTGAGTCACTATCAAAGACGGAATGAGACGTTGTGCCAATAAAAATAATCATGTGGGAATCGAGAATCAGCAGTTAAGAATGCAAGATATGTTTTGAACAGATCTGATTTTTCTTATAGACCTCCTATGGGATTCCTTGGGATCAGTATGGGGTCTTTTCTTGCGTGACAAGCAATTTTATTAATTTTATTTAGTATGTATAGTTTTGTTTGAGCCCGATTGCACCGTGTGGCCAAAGGTAGCGTAATAAGCTTAACTGATCATTAGCGCATCTGCCATAGCAAATCGTTAGTTAAAAATATAAAAAATATTGCGAATGCATTTTTCGCTGTATTATGTTAGCATATTATTGCATTCTTGGTATAGGCATTGCATTGTTTAGCAAAAAAGTTTCATACATTTGAAAAACCAATTGTTTGATATATCCTGACAGTCGTACTCTAAAATTTTTGCATAGCGACGCATAGACTATATTGAATGTGTTCGGACCATAGACCATCTATGGTTCGGACTTTGTTTCGGATTTTACATATTATTTTTATAAACGAAAAGAACAGGTTTTTGAATACATGACAAAAATATCAATGAGGTATTTTTATCGACGGCTTTTTCCCTTCACATGTTCATAGCTCCTTTCCTCTTTGTAGTCAAAGTGCTAACGGCATACGGCCTTGGCTTATTGTTTTTTTTTTTATGTCACCGGTTGACAAGCTGGCAGACGGGCCACCTGATGGTAAGTGGTCACCGCCGCCTATGGACATTTGCAATACCAGGGCAATGTGGTGCCGACCTTGTTGAGCTCTTTTTACGCCTTTTTTGAAGAACCCCATATCGTAGCGCTGAGGAAAAAGGGAGCTCATTCCACATTCTATTGGTGAATAAATAAAATTTCATCGGATATCTGATCACTGTCCGTCCATAATCGTCAGAGCGGGTTTACGAAAATGTTCTGTTCTATACTAAAAAAATTCACGGACTTTTGAGACAACTTGAATGCAACAATGAATGCTTTCGTGGTTGAAAGCATTCTATTAATTTCACTTCACTCGCACTTAAATCGATGTTTATTAGATAAAACACCACCGATAACTTTCGATTTCAGATGATATGAAAAATAATTGGACTGTTTTACAAAAAACTTAAACCGACTTCAAAGTACACTAATAAGTAATCAAATCCTGATCTGATGACAGGACCAAACGGGAAGTGTACCCTTTCAAATAGAAAAAGGATTTTCCAAATCGGTTAATAAATGACGGAGTAATGAGGTAACAAACATTAAAAAAAAACTTCCGAATTGAGTACCTCCTCCTTTTTTTGAAGTCGGTTATAAAACACAACGTCACATTTTCGTTCGATACACTTCTGTCATGAAAGTCAATTAAGTAAGTGAGAAGAACGAAACTATTGTTATCTTTATCATTTTAAACCGTCATATACAGTGACAAGTTGATTAGTGTAGTTCTAAACATTGTTTTAAATAAACATGATTATGGTTCTAAAAACTAGGGAGTAAGTATCAAATTGTTTTTAAATTTTAAAAGGTTCCTAGATTCGACGGTTTATATGTTCTTCCTCTTTGAGCGTGTCAAACAAAAGCAATAAATTAGATATGATCACAAGGTAAATCATTTGAATAATAATTTGGAGCACTTATTTGACGCAAACCCATGTTTTGTAAGTGCAATCAGAATGCAAGTCGGCCGCTGTGGTGTCAAACTATTAAGCGAGGTCACGCCATCTAGCGGTCGACAGTCACGCCATCAATTCCCCTACCATATTTTTATTTTAGTTAAGTAAATAAGATGAGGCGTTCTGAGATTGGAGAGCGGATTAAAAGTGTGAACATGTACTTAAACTATTTTTTTTTTAAATCAAGAATGAAATAATTTATTTAAAAAAATATGATTCAACTAATTTGAGTATGAACCCTGCTCATCGCAATTTTGTGCACCATTGATGAAGTCGCGACTCGCTAAAGGCCGGGCTGCTAGTTCTCGCATTTTCGACATCGATGTCGTATTCAACATTTGGTGAAAAACGTGACAAACTGACTAATGTCAAAATTAAATTAAATCTCTAAAATGTAAGCTTCTTGTCGTATTTTTATAAATATTGTTCACAATTAATAATAATTTAAATTCAATTTAATTAATTCATAGTGTATCAAAATGTATTCTAGATATTTTGTATAATAAGTATTTAATTTGACTTTGCATCGTTTGCTGGCGCCAAAGTCTCTCTGCATTCGCGCCATTAAAGAATGGTAAAATGGAGGGGCGACCGAGGTTCCAAGTAATCGAGGCAAGTCGAGAGATTCATTCGCTTTGAGATTTTCAATAAATTAAGTTGTGTTGACTGTTCACTGTGCGTGTTTAAATTATACTGTAATTAATTGTTATTTGTTAAAATCAAATATAATAATATAAAGTGATTAATTGAATGTGTTGTTTTGATACCTACTTCATCGGCCCTGTCTGATAAGGTTTTACAAATAAATCTTTCTGGATTACTATTAGGCAAATAAAGTAGTAGGTCTCTACAAAATAATCCATCGTTCTTCAAGTTATTATCACATAATTAGTCAGACAGACACCAAACAGACAAGTAGTAATGGTGTCCTTAGCAGCCGCATCGGCCCAATTGACTCATTTCCTAGTACACCGATTGAATCATTACATTTTAAACGAACTTCTAGCTAGGCTACTGAATGCACCTGTCTATAGAAATGTAAAATCAATATCTTGTATTGTATAGGATTAGATTTACGAAGAGAACGATTCCACTGAAACGTAGCATTACGTAATAACACTTCTGTATTTATTATTTCATCCAAATTCAACCATCACAACGTATTTGATCAATCAACATGAATATTCATTCAAACTATATATTACTTTTATAATACGTGCATTATTTATCGCTCTGCATGTCTGAATCATCATTACCTGTATTCCAAATGATAATTACACGAATATACCACTTCTATCTACATAATTAAGGTTTCTCTCTATCCGTCAGGAGTGGGTTACCTTAATAAAACATCTGTTTTTGATACCGCACGCGATACCGCCCGCCGTTGACGACTGTTAGCTTAATAAACTATGCGAGCTAATACTGTTTATAGGCTTTCAAGGAAGTCAGGACTTGCTAAGTTGACGGAAAGAGTTGAATTCTTTGACTTACTTTCCTTGTGTTCTTTTTCAACTAATTTGAAAAAGACATTATTGGAATTGAGAATCCATTTTCAATTGTGTTACTGGCGCTTATTTGCACTAACCAATACTTAGGCAGCTTTCGGTCGGACTCAGGCTGCAACTTACCTCTTGTACATGTAAAGAATATTATTGTTTTGAGATCCCCAGGTGTTCATACAAAAATGTCTCTTAAGGGTTGATTCCAACTACAGACGATTATAAATCCTCGAGCTCGAATCCGCGTGCAGATTTCTCTCTGAACCGACCCTAATTGGATAGTAACGGGCATGAGTTTTTTATTGATATGTAGACTATTGTATGATTTACGAATCCTTTGAAGCGACATCTATCAGCCATCTATCAGTAGGTAATACTGAGATAGTTTCGCACACGGAAAGATAGATGGCGTGGCGCCACATTATCCTGCATCGCGCTTAAGAAGTTTTCTCGAGGATCTGCATATATACAACTGTCCGACATGTACAGTTGGACCGCGGTCCCCAGACGCGGTAACCCAGCCTGGCTGAAGATCTTCTCTTTTAAATGGAGGTATCATCCGCTTATTTTGAAGAGTTTATAGCCAGAAGTGAATAGGCATTTTCCAGGCAAGCGTGCTATATTCTTAGCCACGTCATAAGTCTTTCTGGGGTCAACCAACGGCCAATTTTTATTGAAGATCGTAAGTGCCTAAAATACTCATCCTAGGGTCCAATTTGGTCCAAAATATAATAAAATGGTTTAATCTAAATTTTGTGTAAGTATAAGGAAAATAGTTCATAAATACAGCAGGTATTGTATTATTTTCAGTTTAAAGGAAGGAGAATAAAGGCAAAATTAATTCATTCTTCTTACATTCACTAATTATTCACAACTCTTTCTCTGAAACATGTTGAACGCTCGACGGGCGCCATATTCCGTAAAATAAAAGGCACGTCCGTCCAACACCTGAACAACGTAATTTAAGGTAAGCTCGTTACGATACATTGTGTTGTACACCGACGCGGGGCTCATTAGTCGTACGACGCGGGTTTGCGAGATCGGTCGGCTTGGGCGTCGCGGTTTTATTATTGGTGAATAGCCCCCTTAAAAACTGGCCACTTAGATTTTTAGTACATAGGGATGGAGTGAATTTATATCGACGTTGACGACAAAATCTACGGAATATTGGTGCTGATTCTGTTGTAAATCGCACTAAACTAGTTTTAGTCACATCTCTTTCTTACAAACATTATTTAAAAATGATAGAAGATGGCAAATTAGTCTCTGCCGTCTTCATTTGCGGGTATTTAGACGTAACCGCGATAGATAGCAACTAAATTTATATTGAAAACATGCATTGGACTAATTTGACAGGACTAAAATTCTTACATCCTTTTCTTATGTTCTTTGTTAGAAAGAGACATAGTGAGACTAAAATTAGTTTAGTTGTAAACAACAGAATCAGGGCCATTACATCAATTGTAATATGTAAAGGTGCTAGCTAAGCTATTTCTGCTTATCACGGATACATTGGATCGGTTCTACGATATGGCTTAATGCTATGGGGTAACTCTGTTGATTCCAATAAGGCTTTAATAGCCCAAAAATCATGCATAAGAGCTTTATGTGATGTTAAATATAGAGACTCTTGTAAGCCATTGATTAGGAGATTAAAAATACTGCCTCTCCCCTGTTTGTATATTAAGGAAATTATTATTTTTATAAAAATGTATCCTAATCTTTTTGAAAAATATGCAAAAACTGCAGAATCACGACATAAATTTCGATTAAGGTTTCCAAGTTGTAGATTCCACCTTTTTAAAATAATGTGTATTGTATGGCAATCACAATTTATAATAAACTTCCCGACCGTTTTAAAGAACTTCCCATCAATAAATTTCAACATGTAATAGACAACTGGCTAATGGACAATTTATTTTATTCTGTCAATGATTTTTTACAAACATGACATTTTAAAATTGTAATAATATTAATGTGTATTTAATCAATTGTACTTGTATTATATAATTAATTCAAATAACATTAAATTTTCAATATTTGTAATAAGTCATCATCAATTTTAACTTTATGATTATAATTAATATTTGTACGCCGTTTTGAGCGGTATATTATGCTGATTCTACTTTATTCTATGTAACACCTCTTCATATAACACGCATAATTGTGACAAATAAATATATTTCTATGCTACGCGAACCGAGCACTCGTAGAGCACGAATTCAAGTAGCGTAGAAGGAATTGCGAGCCTCGAACGAGCGTTCGGCTCGCGCTCGACTACGCTCCACCAATTTTCAGTTTTTTTACGAACACAGGGATTCGCTCGTTAGATTAAATAATAATAAAATCCTTGCCTTGATGAATAAATCAAAATCTAAACGTTACGATTCATCATCAATCATAGACATAATAACTATCTTTAAAGAAAAATAGGAGCTAAGATTGCTTTAAAGATGTCATACTCAATAAATGAAAATATTATTAAACCTGAATTAATAGAAGCGTGCTAACACAAGGCTAGTCTACGTTCCAATTTTAAATAAAAAGATAATTTTTCATTTGAATTTTCACACTTGACGTTGCGTGCGCGCGACTATCACTTACGGTGCCGATGTAAGTACTTCATCACGCTACAGGTAATTGCAAACTGTTTCCACCCTTTATTTATTATTTCCTAGTGTTACCATCGTGGTTCAGTTAGTTTTTTGTTTTATTTTCATGGCAAGTGTTATTCGTGCTGATTCTGTTGTTTCAACTCAATTAATTTAGTATTACTATCACACAACCTACTTGAGAAGCGCTTATACCATCCATACAATCGCAAACTGTCAAATGACAACTTCTTGTCCGTTAATCTCTTTCTTATATAATATATTATAAAAAATAAATAAATTGATTACTGAAAAAATAGGCCAATTGCTTGTTTCAAACGTGAATTATTTAGTCATTGTCAAAATTAGCCACGGCTATTTTCCCGTTTACGGGAAATAAAGTTTCGTCTTGAAATATTTTCTATCCTTTTTCAATAACGATTGTATGAAAGAGATGTGATATGAAAATGATTTGCAAAAGAATCAGTAACGTGAGTTACCTCTTGATGGCTCATTAGCATAACCAATCTTGATGAAATTTGGCAAGCAGGTAGCCAATGGTGCCGATTCTGTTGTAAATCGCACTAAACTAATTTTAGTCACATCTCATCTCTTTCTTACGAACATTATTGAAAAAGGATAGAACATATTTTAAGTTGTCAAATTAATCTTTGCCGTCGTATTTTGCGTGTATTTAGGCGTAACCGCGATAGATGGCGACTTTTTTTTTTTTTTTTTTTTATACCACTTAGGTGGCAAACAAGCATACGGCCCGCCTGATGGTAAGCAGTTACCGTAGCCTATGGACGCTTGCAACACCAGGGGTATCACTCGCGCGTTGCCGACCCTGAAGAAACCGCTTCACACCCTTTTTGAAGAACCCCATGCTGTACTCCATTGGGAAAACCACGGCAGGGAGCTCATTCCACAGACCGAGCGTCCGCGGAAGAAAACTCCTTTTAGCCCGCACAGTTCGAAACAATTCTGGTTTCAATGTGTGTGAATGGACTCCCTGTCGATGGCGAGAGTTGCGATGGTGAAAGGTAGCTGTGGGCATCAAGTCGAATAATTCCTTAGAACACTCTCCGTTGTACAAGCGGTAGAACACACATAACGAGGCAAAGTCTCTCCTCAGACTGAGTGGCTCTAAACCGCTTGTGAGCTCGGGATCGTCAACAATTCTGATGGCACGTCGCTGAACCGAGTCTAAAGGCCCCAGCTGGTACTCAGGAGCTCCCGCCCATAGATGGCAGCAGTACTCCATATGAGGCCGGACCTGCGACTTATAAAGTTGCAGCCTTTGCCCCGATGTGAAGTACTGCCTCGCTCTGTTGAGCACTCCAAGCTTTTTGGATGCCAGCTTAACCTTTTCCTCCAAATGACTTCGGAACATAACGTCGCTGGAGATGTCGACGCCAAGGATCCCGATGCTTTGACTGATGTTCAAGGAAGTGTTCTGGAATTTTGGAGCCACAGACCATGGGGTTTTCTTAGCGGTGAACGCGCAGGCTTGAGTCTTGGTGGGGTTGAAATGGACTAGGTTTAGTCGACCCCAATCGGAGACACTAGTTAGTGTACTCTCGATTTCAGACACCAGCTGTTCGCGGCTTTCCTCCACCTCGGAACGAGGGATATTTGCACGGCCCGTGTATTGAGCGTCCCCTGTACTGTCGTCCGCATAGCAATGAATGCCGTCAATAGACAGCATATCATTGATATGCAGAAGGAACAGTGTTGGGGACAGCACAGAACCTTGCGGGACGCCGGCATTTATGTCCATGCTATCGGAGCAGCTACCATCGTCGACGGCTCTTATGCATCTGCTGGACAAAAAGCTGGCGACCCATTTGCATAATCCCTCGGGAAGCCCGTATGCTGGTAACTTCGTGAGAAGACCCCTGTGCCAGACCCGATCGAACGCCTTCGCCACATCTAGGCTCACTGCCAAAGCCTCACCTTGACTCTCGATGGCGAGGGACCAACGGTGCGTGAGATACACAAGGAGGTCACCAGCTGAGCGACTATGGCGGAAGCCATATTGTCGGTCGCTCAACAACTCGTGATCCTCCAGGTATCTCAAAAGCTGCGTGTTGATCACACGCTCCATGACTTTGGAGAGAAGGGAGGTGATAGCGATAGGCCTGTAATTCGTCGGGTCTGATCTGTCGCCCTTTTTGGGCACTGGGTGCACGTGGGCAGTTTTCCACGAAGACGGGACTTCCTGTTTGGTGTAGGAAAGTGCGAAAAGACGCGTCAATACTGGACACAATTCAGGAGCACACTGCTTCAGCACCACTGCCGGTATACTAAATTTATATTGAAAACAAGCATTGGACTAATTTGACAGGACTAAATTTCTTACATCCTTTTCTTATGTTCTATGTTAGAAAGAGACATAGTGAGATTAAAATTAGTTTAGTTGTGGACAACAGAATCAGGGCCAATGTCATGGAAAAGAACTTTGGCTACTCATTATACAGAAAAGCGGGTGACAGAAACTAAATTTTAATATCTATAACGTAACCTAAACATTCGATTTCATGACCCTGATTATGGTGGACTACACAATAGTGACAACATACCAACATATTATGTTATGGTAATAGTCATCGTTAGTAAACGATCAACCTTTGTATAGGTATTACTGTCCTGTAATTTTTTTCACGATGATGTCCTTCATCTCTATGATTTTTACCAATTTACCCCTATCAAATATTGTTAAAGTAAAAGTGAGCCAGTCTCTCTATTTGTTTCGTTTCGTCACGGCTGAATTCGCTAACTAAGGGGTATAAAGGTTAACTTAAACCATTTTATCCCGGGAAATCGGGTGACATTTTATAAAAATAAATGTTTTAATATTTTAATCTATCGATATCTTATAATTGATAATGTTCCCATCACTACGTGCTCAATTGAGTCATTAGTACAACACCCTAAGGTTCTCTCGTCTTTGTTACGAGCAATTTCCTTGTAAAATTATTGTAAATAAAAAAGTAATTTATCTGCACATTTTTATAGCCATTTGAAAGAAATCTTGAAACTTTCTAGAAATCTTAATCGTTAAATGAAATGCTTGATTGGCGTATTCAGCCTAGTTCTTGCATCATAAAATGAAGAATTCTGCTATTCAAAACTATATGGCTTAATGATAAAACTGCAGTGGTTCTTTTCGAGTAGAAAGCTTATAGCACGGACAAATAATAATAAGTTTTATAGGAGTATGTTTCGAATAAAACATCTAGTATTGAGAACAAAGTAAAATATTTAACCTAAGAAAATGTATAAATGGAGTATTTTAGTGGTTACAGAGTTTTATTCTACTGGATCGGAAAACTAGCAACTTATTAAATATAAATTTGCTCAAGCTTTGCTGAAAATATTATGTATCTCCCAACTCTTCACTTCTACAAAATCAAAGTATATTATAAAAGGAGTCCCTTTAGGCAAGGTTCCGAAGATACTGGCAGCGTTCACCCTTTGTATAGCTAGACTAATTCTTTGTCCGAGGTAGCTGCCAAAGAAGACAGGAGACCGAAGAGGTGGCAAATCAAAGTATTTTTTCCAAATTAATATTGATTGACGTCACAAAGTGACCCGACATTTGGGACAGGCAGGTGCCCAAAGAATGCTGTAATATCGGCGGTCTGCCCACTTGCATAACGAGCGGACGCGGCGGGCATTTTTAACATTTCCACGCCGAATACTTGACGGTGTTGGGAAATATGTCTCTTGGTGACACCAGAATATAGTCCATATTGTAAATTAATAGGAAGCTTTGAGCAAACTACTAAGTAATGGTCATTTTGAGGTCATCCTACAAAGAACTAAAGTAACCGACATAGCTCAACGATTTAGCAAGCTGAAGTGGCAATGGGCAGATCACATCTGGCGAAGAACCGACTGTCGATGGAGCAGACGAGTCTTAGAGTGGAGACCACGTCTTGGTAAACGTAGAGTGGGAGGCCCACAGCCCGATGGACTGATGACCTCAAAAAAGTGGCCGGTCTGGGCTGGATGTGGGTGGCAAGACCTCTCTAAGGGGTAAAAATAAAGGCATTAAAAAGTGGATCTGAGACACAAAATCAGCAATTATATGTAACCAATATAAACTAAATAATGATGATATGTTTTAGAAATTAAAAGAAAATACACTTTTTCGTTTTTAATATAATTTTTTAGAGATAACTGTACTTTTATGTCAAATCGCGATTTTGACACGCACCGTAGCAAGACTCGACGTAGGCGGAATCACCGTAGAAGGAACGCGACGTAGAGGTAAGCGCGACGTAAACGGAATAACTCAGAAATCAGAAGGAGTAATGCGCTCTGGGAAACGCCTGTGTCCTACAGTGAAATGCAAGTATAAAAAGCTGTAATTTCGAGTGTGTTAGGAGTCTTCTTAGCGTTAGGTTTCTCTTAACCTAGATACTGGGGTTCGAAGAGTAGGATTCTAAATCCACGTCCATCTGATCCCATACTACGTAGAGCTTGTACTACGGAAATTTGATATCTGATATACTTATTACAAGTACTACTTGTATAATGAATATATACATACGTACTTATAGCCAGACTTCGACTAAACATGTTCATTCACAAATGTATGAGCTGGGTGGGAACAAAATCCACATCCTGCGTCAGTGTATCTCTAACCTCTAGGTAAATGGACCCGCCAAAAAGTCTTGATAATTGCATGTCAAATAATGTAAGTACGAGTAATACGTCCTAATTCAAATTTTAATAAATACTTTTTTATAAAAAAGCATTAAATTCAAAATCAGCAATTATGGTATAAGAGCTAGCAACGTCGCGAAAAAAAGAACTTTAGTAAGGCTGGATTTTTGATATTTTCTTGCGCATTAAAACCTGATAGAGATGCGCCAAGTCTGGCAGCTGGAAGTGGTTGCGTTTCCTTTTGCGCATCCTATTTGTACTAGTGAAAAATTCGGTTTTTTAACCCATTAAACCATTTTAGCACGAATATTTTTTTCTTCACCATTTTCTACAGCCTTTTAGCAACCTAAACTTAAATCGACAGAGCGTTATGTGGTTGCTACCTACGTGCCAGATGCTATTTTAGTTGTGAATCTTGTGAATGACATATTTTCTTCTAAACCATTTTCTAAAAGCTGAAATTTTAACATTATATAGTTATGCTATCAATGAACCTAAAACAAACCTTGCCAGACGGAAATCTGGTTGCATAAGGGTACAAAGACTAATTTAAGATCAGTTCAGCACACGGAAAGCAAGTACCGGAAATGGAATTAGAGACCCAATCGATAGCAGCAATGAACAAAATGCTAACTCGAAAAAGTTTATTTTAAACCAGAGCCATTTGAAGGAAAGGATAAGATAACTTTATTTTCAAAATCCAAATAAAAAAGTTATTTATTCAGGTTAGGCCCTGATAAGGCACTTATGAACGTTACAGTTGAATCTATCGACGATTCGAAATACACTTAAACTGAGAAATCTCCGAAAATATTTTGTACTAGTTGTCCCCCGCGGTTTCACCCGTGTTCCCGGGATAAAAAGTAGCCTAACTCCTTCTAGGCGTAACAAACAAACAAATTCACTTTCGCATTTATATAATATTAGTTAGGAAGTTAGGATTTAGTCAATTTTTTAATATAAATTATGTATCGGGAAGCTGAATAGTTGGTCCGACTTATTTAGATCATTAGAAAGATTGATTAAGTGGCAACACTGACCATAAAATCAATAGCAAAGTTAATAAAAGTTTGCGTGTAGCATTTAGAGGAGGCAGTCTATCGCAAGCACTCGACCTAGCCCCCTAAAAAGGAAGCTAAGCAATATTGCTAACGCAATTCATTTTTTCGAATTTACAGCAGTATTTAAGTAATTCATCAATTCCGAGTCTTTTAATGAATTGAAAAGAACATAATGGCCCTGATTCTGTTGTTCACAACTAAACTAATTTTAATGTCACTATGTCTCTTTCTAACAAAGAACATAAGAAAAGGATGTCAGAAATTTAGTCCTGTCAAATTAGTCCAATGCTTGTTTTCAATATAAATTTAGTCGCCATCTATCGCGGTCTCGCCTAAATACACGCAAAATATACGGCAAAGATTAATTTGACAACTTAAAATATGTTCTATCCTTTTTCAATCATGTTCGTAAGAAAGAGATGAGATGTGACTAAAATTAGTTTAGTGCGATTTACAACAGAATCGGCACCAATGAGTAACTATTTTACCAAAAAGAAAATCGAAAAAATGGATTCCGTAGCAATATTGCTTTAGCTTCCTTTTTAGCTCCCCTGTGCACACCTCTAAGTGCAGTTGCTATTTCACCCGTAACTAAAACTTTTAATTTATTAATACTGTAGGTGTAATTAAAGTGATAATTTAATTGTAAAATTACAACAATAAACATGTCGGGCCCATGAGGAGTTTCTTGCGTCGCTTCTTCTCCTCATTTTTTTTTCATTTAGATAACACGTTGGTTTTTACTTTATAATATACTTTTACTTTATTTAATTCGTTGTTTTCTTACCCTGTTCCTAATTATATGGAGTCGGTGCAATTTTTGCGCTGCTTCAATTCGACCATTATATCAGCATTTCCTCCTTTCTTACTAATTTTTTTCTTTCACACAATTCATCTATCTCTTATTCGGACTTCTTTTCGGACATCCATCCACTATTATAATGAATAATAATATAATGAATTTACCCTCCTTGATACCTTGACTTTATTATGGTCGATGCAATCATCTTTGAGGTCTTCAGTCACAATAAACCATGGCATGTCATGGTTACGCACCATGTCATCGGCATAGCTCATGTTATTTACACAATTACCAGATGGTAAATCACTGATCAGTTGATCTACATAAATATTGAATAACCTTGGCGATGTCAGACCTCCACATTCCAGTTTGTATGGATCAGACAGTGCATTAGACCATTTAACATAATTTATATGTTTGTTATACCAGACGGATAGTGTAGTTACTAATTCCACAGGGACACCTCCCTTCCTAAGCTTATCCCACAGGATATTATATCAAAAGCTTTAGAAAGGTCCAGGAAACATGCATTCACGAGGGCTGATATATCTCTCCGTGGGATTGGGGCCTTAAGATTTAAGGCTTTTAACCCAATTAGCGTAATATAGCGGGCGAGCACAAAAAGTGAATTTACTTAGTGCTGTGCCATTTCTTGGAACTGCTTCAATTCGACCATTATATCAGCATTTCCTCCTTTCTTACTAATTTTTTTCTTTCACACAATTCATCTATCTCTTATTCGGACTTCTTTTCGGACATCCATCCACTATTATAATGAATAATAATATAATGAATTTACCCTCCTTGATACCTTGACTTTATTATGGTCGATGCAATCATCTTTGAGGTCTTCAGTCACAATAAACCATGGCATGTCATGGTTACGCACCATGTCATCGGCATAGCTCATGTTATTTACACAATTACCAGATGGTAAATCACTGATCAGTTGATCTACATAAATATTGAATAACCTTGGCGATGTCAGACCTCCACATTCCAGTTTGTATGGATCAGACAGTGCATTAGACCATTTAACATAATTTATATGTTTGTTATACCAGACGGATAGTGTAGTTACTAATTCCACAGGGACACCTCCCTTCCTAAGCTTATCCCACAGGATATTATATCAAAAGCTTTAGAAAGGTCCAGGAAACATGCATTCACGAGGGCTGATATATCTCTCCGTGGGATTGGGGCCTTAAGATTTAAGGCTTTTAACCCAATTAGCGTAATATAGCGGGCGAGCACAAAAAGTGAATTTACTTAGTGCTGTGCCATTTCTTGGAACTGCTTTAATTATTTATTTTTTAATTTAATTAAAAAATATCCTTAAGATAAACAATTTGGCAGAAAAAAAATTTCGCAAATTTTCAAAATTCCAAGTTAGCATTAGTTCATTTCTGGTGTCTAAACAATTTAAACAAAGAAATTTCATTGTCATATTGACAACCAAGTGACGCCTCAGGGGTAGTCAACATTTTTCTAGACAGTATCATTATAATTTTAATAATGATTCATAACCTCAGTCAGGATATACATGAAGCTACATGATGCTCAATATGGTTTTCGTCAGGGGCTGTCTACTGAGAGTGCTATATTTTACCTTAGAACATACGGTTAAATACTACACAGATAGGAAAACTCTCGTGAATGCATGTTTCCTGGACCTTTTTAAAGCTTTTGATCTAGTATCATATAATATCCTGTGGGATAAGCTTAGGAAGGGAAGTGTCCCTGTGGAATTAGTTACTACACTCTCCGTCTGGTATAACAAACAAATAAATTATGTTAAATGGTCTAATGCAATGTCTGATCCATACAAACTGGAATGTGGAGGTCTGACATCGCCAAGGTTATTCAATCTTCAGAGAGCTCATTTTGGCTGTCATATAGATATATGACAACCAAAATGAGCTCTCTGATCAGTGATTTACCATCTGGTAATTGTGTAAATAACATAAGCTATGCCGATGACATGGTGCTGCTGGTTCCTACGATTGGTAGTATTAGGAAACCATTATTCATATGTGAAGCTTATGCTGAGGATCATGGTTTAAAATATAACTCAAGCAAGAGTGAGTTACTGTTGGTGTTTAGGGGTAGAAATAAAAGTCCGTCATATATCCCTCCAGTAACCCTAAATGGCACTACACATACACTACAACAATACACTATGGCAAAAAGTTTTATTGTGACTGAAGACCTCAAAGATGATTGTGATATAGAAAGGGAGCGCAGAGCGTTGGCAGTGCGGGCAAATATGCTGGCTCGTAGGTTTGCTGGTAGCTGAGTCAATGTCAAGATCCCACTCTTTAAGGCATATTGCCAAAATTTTTATTCCAGCAGCCTATTGGCTAATTATACCCAAAAAGCATACAACACTCTGCTGTTGAGGCTTCCTCCTTACTGTAGTGCTTCAGGCATGTTTGCAGATACGGTTGTTTTTTTCGCCATTATGCGCAAACAAGTGGCCTCTATTTTAAACAGGGTGAGAGGGAGCACCAACATCATTCTGAACGTGATTGCTGTGAGGGCAGATGGGCCTACTTTAGGCAGGTTTATGAAGCTGCACGTCATGCGTTATGCTTCATAAACTGCCTGTCGTTCTTTTTCTGTTGTTTTAATGTTTAAAATTTGTACTAACTTAGCTATTTTTTGTGTATTTACTAACAATCTATGGACCCTGTTGTCTGAAAATAAATGCATTTTATTTTATTTTATAATGAAACTAAAATATTTTGATTTTTATTACCAAGTTGTTTATGTGTCTTTATTTCAATTGTTACCGAATAAATAGCTCATTCAGAATATTCTTTATATTATTGACCGTGTATGAGGAATGTCCCAGGATATTTATATTTTATTTATTTATTATTATTTAATCTCTCTGATTTGGGCTTTGACGAGCTTAATAATGAAGTAATAAATCTTAATATAAACTGATATATTATATAAGCCAATTCTTATAGACGTGCTTGTAGGCATTCGTTAATTCGCACCCCCCCTGGAACAAAGATGCAAGTCGACTTGCGTGAATTTTTTCTTATTGCACTAAAAAATCAAGAAAAAACTAATACATATTGTCAATTTTTTTCATAATTTTTATCTTGAAAATGAAGGAATAAAATACAAATATGTAAAATATTGCAACATTAAAATATTTATATTTCCATCATAAAAACGAAGTTAATATATTTGCACTTAATTATTCACTAAAGTTCCATATGACTAATAGCATATTCATACTTACATACATTTTGAACGAATTTATTTGGTGGGTATCGTAGTGCAAGTCTAGTTGCTTACTTTATCCACGAAACTTTTATCCACATTATATTATATAACAATTGATACGTTATTTACACAAACGAGTAGCTCGAGGAAAACCTATGTAAACGACACTTACACATTAAATGCACTACTAAATCAGAATTCAAATAAAGAGTTATCTGCAATAATACCGAACAGCGAGACTTCCATAACATGTCAACAATGCAATATTCATAATTACTCCATCAAGTGTTTAATATGTTTCGAAGAATAATTACGCAACGCTCCTTTTTAGGTTTTTCTCAATACACATTGAGTAAATTTAAAATATAAACACGTAGGCCCGTCACAGGTAGTTTTAGCTATCATTTGATATATACTACATATTTTTAATAATGCTAATAAATTTTTAGGACAGTTTTTTTACGCTCCTGAAAAGTTGTCACTTTTCACTTACAACATTCTTCCAGGAAGGGTGCGAATTGTCGTGACTTTCTCTGACAATGCAGTTTGTTGTCTATTTTTAGGCCGTGATGGAATCCTCATACTTCTTGGTCGAAGGTAATCTAAACAGATTTTCGAGTACCACAATATATTCTTAAGCCGATCTTAATCTTTGGATCGCGGTTAAATGATAACAACGAAAAGAATTGTTATTATAGGATGCGCGTCCCTCGCGAGAATCAACACTATTGGTCTGTATACTCTTATGCAACCAGATTTCCACCTGGCAAAATATTTTTACGTTCTAGCATAACTTTATCATATTAAGATTTCTGCTTTTTGAAAATGTTTTTTTTTTCACAACTAAAATAGCATCTCGCACGTAGTAGTAATTCACATAACGCTCATCCAATATTTGCTGAGAGGACGGAGAAAGTGACGAAATAAATTTATAAAATGTTAAAATGTTTCAAACTCCGAAATTTTCACCAGAACAAACAGGATGCGCAGAAGGAAACGCAACCACTTCCGGCTGTCAGAGTTGGTGCATCTCAATCAGGCTTCTATGAGCAAGGACATATAAAAAAATCAGCCTTGCTAAAGTTCTTTCTCGAAAACGTTGGTAGCTCTCGTACCATTATATATGTAACCAATATAAGCTATAATAAACACGACAAAATCACTCCTCTATTCACAAATCACAGTCAGTATCCCTGCAAAGCCAATTACAGCAAACAACTTCACAATAACCTTTTTGTAATATCCGAAACGTCCATGTACCGGGAGTTTTATTTAAAAACCAATTTAGCCGGTGAATTAGTGCCTCCCACCTCGCAGCTTCTGAGAGGACACTGGAAAGCGGAATTAGATGTGGTGTGGCCACTTTTATATTTCCATTTGCGAAAATTCTATTGTAACCTAACGTTTCCTGGCCAGACGATTTCAATTACGGCACTGAGTGATGGTAGGTAAGTGTAGAGACGGCTTTTTATTTATAAGCCAATCAGTATTAACCATCCCGGTTGAGAGCTTCTGCTCCCGGTTGAGAGCTGGCTCGCCGATTTGTCCGCGTAAGAGTGCTAAGGCTCTTGGGCTATGGCTAAATCATCTCGCCAATAAAAAAAAAGTGTGCGAAGCGTGGGCAGTTTGCATATGGATGCATTCGTAGATATACCGTACACTAGTGATTTACTGCCAGAAAATATGTCGATATGAGTTCCTGGTAATTTGTTGACAAGACAAAAGTGTTGATAAAAACGAGAAATTAGCATTCTATAAGTATTTTGTCGTTCAAACTATGAAACCGCAGTTCGTTTCAAGGCAGCGTTGCACGTGCACGTGCTCACGACACATAATCTCTAGTACATTCGCTTCGCTCTGTTAATATTCTATATCAATGGTATTAGCCTTATTATTGAACAACTTATTATTGGCTGGCTACCACCCTCAAGTTGAAAATCTATCGCCAAGCACCTTTCGGTGTGTTCCGACAGCTGCACTTGAGAGCCAGTTCCTTCTAGGCTTTGTGTGCTTACCACCTTCGGCCGCATCATCACTTACCAGGTGAGATTGCGGTCAAACACAGGCCTATAAACAGTAAAAAAAAAAAAAAAAAAAAAAAAAACAAAGGGATAACCCGTGCCAATAATTTCGAATCATAGGCCCCGTGGTTTTGGTCACGATTGGTCGTTGAGTCAAGGGTTAATAAACACTAACCATTAGAGAAGACGCCACACATCACAATTATGTTCCGTTCAAGTGAGGCTATCCGGCCACACTTGTTTTTGTAGAACGAAACGCGTAAGCGCCGAGAAAATCACGTTATTTGCGAGAAAAATACTCCTAAAAGCGTTCTGATAGCGCTACGTGTTTCTACTGTCTGCTTAGACGACTAATTATTGTTTCAGCGCTAAAGAGAACTTTAGTTGACTCTAAAAAATGGGACATGACCTTTGCTTATGATAGCTTCTCTATACGTAGTAATAATAGCTCAATGACACTAACGCATTAATTTTTCTTCAGCAATAGACTTCAGATCAATATCTAGTAGCCACACTTTACTCGGTCGTGTTATACATTCCTATCACGGAAAATGGTGGCCATTAACAGACAATTTCACATGACTACGGTTGTTTTACTGCACATTCTATCAACTGTAGACTCCGCTTTGAATATTTAATACAAACATCATACAAGGATGTTGTTACTAGTTTATTTTATACAAGCTATGCCCCGCCGATTCACCCGTGATGTCCTATGTCGCTAATATTATAAGAAGGTTAGGATCTTTGTACCTATCTCAATCACACATCAACGCCAAACTTTGATGAAATTAGGCAACCAGATGGAATATGTTCTATAGAATCTAAATTAACACATTGGGTACTTTTTATCCCGGAAAAATAAAAAGTTTACGCGGGTGAAACGTGGAGCAGTAACTAGTAGTTTATATCCTTCCTACTAATATTATAATAAATGCAAAAGTGAGTTTGTTTGTTTGTTACACCTTCACGCCTCAACTACTCATCGGATCATCATGAAATTTGGCACGCAGATAGCCTATGGTATGGAGAAGGACATAGGCTACTTCTTATCCCGGGATAACCGCGGGGGACAGCTAGTCTTCAATAAACGGGCTATCTTTCAAATCGGATTTAGTTGTTCCTGAGATTACGCATTGAAATGTACAAATTTTTCAGCTTATTAAAATTCGCACAAAATAAGAAGTAGGTAACTTACTTAGTACTGATATAAATATACTATAGATAGCTTTTAAGTTATCTCTTCGTTGCGGAAGACTTATTTTATATAAGGTGGTCTGTTAACTGAAGGCGTATTTTTTAACTTCAAACTAACTATGGTACCTAGGTGACTGAAGGTACGTGTGGTTCAGATGTTTAACCGACTTTTAAAAAAAAAGGAGGTTCTCAATTAGGCTGTGTTTTTATGTTTGTTACCTCATAACTCCGCCATTTATTAACCGATTTGGGAAATTATTTTTTTATTTGATAGGGTACACTTCCCGTTTAGTCCCATTGTCAGATCAGGATTTGATTACTTCTTAGTGTACTTTGAAGTCGGTTTAAGTTTTTTTAAAACAGTCCAATTATATGTAACAATTACGGAGAGTACTAGAATCTAAGCTATACGTAAGTATAATTAAATTCTTTATCAGCTTTCGAAGTAAATTGACGTGCAAAAGAGGAATATTCAAATAATTTATTCCTGTCTTCGTAGGTATCATTTATATAGTGTACCGACTGTGCGCTGCTTTGCTACCGGACACCGTTCCTTACTACCGCTCACTAAGTATGGAATAGGTTAACTATTAAAAATAAATATTATTATTTTCCTAAAGGGTTCATTTTTTTTTCTTTGATAATGTCATTATTATTTTGTGTTCCTTTGTATTATTTTGTTCGTTTGTATTATTTCTTCCTGTGTATTATTGAGTTCTTTTGTATTATTGTAAATCTTTTGAGTTTTCTGTTCGGTTGTGCGTGATATCACTTATGGTAGTGACTGAAAATCAGTGCTGTTACCCGGATATGGGCTAACAGTGTTTTAATGAGTCACTGACCATTTTTGATGTCCAACAACATTACATTTTCCTTCATTGTAGTTTTTATTTACCTGTATGTTATTTGTGTGTGTGTTGTGTGTACATCAAAATAAATATTTCTTTCTTTCTAACTGACATTTTAAATCTCAAATAAGTGTTAATAGTGCCGTCGTCTCACTCTTTCGATCATCATACGTCACGTATCAGATAAAGTCTTCGCAATTTTAACTTAACAACATTTCATAACTTTATTATGAACTAGCTGCCCCCCCCCCCCCCGGTTTTACACGCGTTCCCCGGATAAAAAGTCTATATCCTTCTCCATACCATAGGCTATCTGCATACCAAAGAAACATGGCGAGGTCCATTCACTGATTTGTACAAATAAATAAAACATATCAGAGGGTTTTGAATCACTTCCAATGTTGAGATTACATTACCAGCAACATATATCTCAACATTGGAAGTGATTCAAAACCCTCTAATATGTTTTATTTATTTGTACAAATATACTTAAAATATTTTTCAATACCAAAAAAACTCGTAAAGTGACATTTATTGCACCGTTTTTATGCAGCTTACGCACTAGTGCTTTTTACTTTACATTACCGCATAGTTTTATGATAAGTATAATCGATATGTGTGTAGACGAAGCATTCTTAATTGAAACGGGTAAAACAGTTTGACAGAGCATAGCTGTCAAAAAACAAAACCTGCGCGCCATATTTGTTAACGTTTTCATTGTGTGGTTGATTATTATCAAAAATTCTACTCCAAGAAATAAAAATCTGTTTTTTCCTCACAAGTGTGTTGAAAAACGTCGTATGACACGCGTGTGCATTGATCATTACACTCTCGGCTCCCTTATCGCTTAATACCGCCTCGTCTGTAATTACCAACTTTGCACACATGTACCATAATGTACTATTATAAACCCCGCAATACATAACAACAACATAATGATTTTGGTCGCGATTCACCGGCATGGCATAGAATGTCGCATTTTTATCCCGGGGATCTAAAAATATTTTAAATGCCTCAAGTTATTCCTTAGGCACCAAAGACCAATTATAACGTCACTTCAACGTCTTTAAAAATCTTTATTTTTTGTACAAATCTCGCCATGATTCTTTCATGATGATCCGGTGAGTAGTTGAGGCGTAAAGGCGTAACAAACAAACAAACTCACATTCGCATTTAGTTAGGGTAGTTAGGATAAGGAGGTAAGTATATAAATAACGATCATCATACATACTTTCCGGGGGTCTGGTCCGAAGATTACGTCATAGGTTAGCAAATAACGCAGAGGGACATAGTGACAACCTGTGGTGACAAATGGGTGACAACTGTGTGACTTGTATGCTATGTACCGCACCTATTTTAAAGGCCTCACAAAAGGCCACGGTAACTACAAACTCTAATAACTTTATAGTGAATAAAAAACGGCCCTATTCTTAACTCTATTTAAATTATAGTAATTAAATGGTCACCTAATTAACGTCACATTCTTTAACAATGACAGTAAGGTGACCGATAAATATGTGACAACTTAAACAATGTTAAAGAGGGTAGTGAATGGATTCTAATATCTTCTTCTTGATGGATCTTAATAATAATTTGGAAAAAAAAAAACCAAACATAGTCAGATTGTCCAAAAAATATTTAAAAAATGTAACCTTGCTGAGTTTCTTGCCGGATTCTTCTCAGTAAATTGGACCTCCTGGGGCCTAAATTGAATAAATGGCTTTGACGTTGACGTTGACTTTGACTTTTGACTTTGTTTGTATTATACTATTTTGTTGTGTCTATTATATGTATTTTCCTTTTTATTTCTTCATAGGAAGAATGATGATGGAGATTATAATATCAATCGAAAACCTGTCACACTGATTAGTTAGAATAGAGCCCTTTTCGTCATAATTAATCAAGTGTATTGGCTGACTCATCTGCGTTTGAGCTTTCATAATGATCATTGTTTGCTGCGTTATGATAAATTTTGTTTTTGGCAAATAATTATAAATAAGCATTATCGAAAATAAAGTTTATCAAGTGCTACTATGTTATCTTGTGTGACCTTTTTTTGTTTATTTAAATGCATATCAGTATATTTTGTCAAAATAACTCAAGGTCCAACGGGTCATAAAAGAAGATACTAAAATAAAAATCTCGCGGCTCGTAGCGAGTTCAATCAATTCGACAATAAATATCATTATTTAGGTTAATGCTGGCTTATTTTTGAGATATAATTATATATACCATTTGACTTATTGAAATTCTTTAAAATAAAGTTGAAAAAAAAGGGTTTTGAGTTTATTTTCATATTTCTTTATTCATGCCTTAATAAGTAAGCGATCCCTGTTTACGACGTTTAGGTTGCAGATAATAAATATTGCGTAACAATTAGGTGAAATGTCAAGTGCTGTAAACAAATATTGACGCGGCGCGGGGTGGTGTCGAGGTGGCGCGAACAATGGCGGCAAACAATCGGTACACGTTCCAATCAACGGTGACAGAATACCACTTAATGTCAATGTCACAATTTACAATAGCCTTACAGCCAGATAGGTCACAGTCACAGACGGGCGATGATCGCTGGAGCACTAGGTATTAACCTGTAGATATTAACAGTAAGGCCAAGAAAATGTAACTCAAAGGAGGATGCTGGTCCCACCCTCCAATAGCTATGGATATACATCGTTGGATAGGTATTTTTGAGCTGACCAAAAGTTACAATGGCATCAAAATCCAAATCTTAGTCCGTTCAGAGTTATACATTATTAAACATGTAAGTGTAACAATAGCCAAAAATATTTTTTATGCCAGCAAGCGATTACTTCGTTCTTTTTCCCTAATAAAATCTTTTTGAATGAATACCAGTATTATCGGTATTACCAGAGAGGGTGGGGCCAGAGTTCGTACAAATCCTGGCATAGCCCTTTTAACTGATCATTATCATACCAAGTCATTATGTTATCAACTTCGATCAAATATAATATAAAACATATAAAAGTATCTGTGTGTTAGAGAGAGAGAGGGAAAGATGGAGTGAGTTTGAAGTATAGGCAGAAGAATAGGAAAAATTAACAGGATTTGAATTGTAGGAATTAATGAGTATGTTAGGGTAGCTGGAAGCCACGAAAGTCATGGAAGATACGAGACCAATATCCGATATTGATACTGTAGGTAGCAGCTTCGATTACTTTGCAATGTTTTGGCATGTATTTGTCATATTAGCAAATAGAATTTAAGACTTAAAGTTTTTAGGAACATTTTCAAATGAGGATGGCGGATAGAGAAAGTCCGCTTAGTCCGCTCTATTAGCGCATGTTGTGTAGAGTTACTGAGTTTTATTTACTAGCAGTTAAGACATATTTTAAACTGTTATTACTTCATCTTTATCACTCCCAAAAACAAACATACCCACTGATATGATAAATTATAATGAAAACATCGGCCATTTCATTTCTTTCAAACAAAACAACTGAACAATACACGCAACGCAACGCAAGGGCTATTTGAGTAACGAGTCCGTATCCCGGATAAGTGAAAACAAAGCCCCGGGTATCGGCCGGCCATTGTTATCCGGGAGAAATCCGCAAACAACCGGCTACAATGGGCAGTGGCGTCCCCTATAACGAGGGGGTGCACTTTTCGCGCGTTTGGAAAGGATTTGCTTGCATGTTTGATCGTTGCGGGCTAGCGGGGGCGTTTAGTGGTTTTAATTGACCACCATTCGTTTTGAATTTCGAATTTATATTCAATTTTTTTGTGTTTTTATTTAATCTCTGTTATTAATATATTTTTTTAAATAAGTGACTACATCTTTGTAACAGTGAGGTGGTGTTGACTAACTAATCATTTAGTTTATTTATTGCAATTAAATTTATTTAATTCAGAAAGCTTTTTCTATATATTTTTTTTAATTTAATCTTATGGATCTTAAAAAAATAACAACAATCAGTAGGGAGAGAGTAAATACGTTGATATAATAATTATATAAATAATTTATATTGGACAAAATAAGGAAAACCAAGTCTAAAGTAATGCTGGGTACATACATAAATCTCAATTACACTTGTAAAATGGTGTAATGCCACAATCTCAGCGTTTCACTGACAACGTGTTGAAAGAGCTCCATTCCCTTCAGCCACCCTCGTAATTAAAAGCAAATGATGTAACATCACTGTGGGCCCTTCAGACGGCCCTATATTATCGAAATGATACCAGCACAAAGCTGTCTGCACTCTGCCTTATTGCTATATACAGGCTGTGACAATTTATTTATTTAAATTGATTAACTTTACTTGTTTTTATGGTTCCGTACGTCACTCTGTTGACCGTCCGTCCGTCTGACAAGACCCTTTTTCTCAAGAACACGTAGAGGTATCAAACTGAAATTAATATCAAATACTGATCTGCAATCCCTTGGAGAAGTGAAAAAATTAAACTTCTAAGTCAACGCAATCAAAAGATACCGCCGTATATGCCGCATATTTTGACGCTCGCAAGGGAATCAAAACCTATAGGGTACTTCCCGTTGACCTAGAATCATGAAATTTGGCAAGAAGCAAGGCCATGTAGCACAATTAAAGGAAAAATCCGAAAACCGTTTTGGAGTCGGAACAAAGGGAAAAATCTTTGAGACTCGATTCCCGTGACGAAGGGGGTACTTACATACCTACAAGTTTTTACGGAATGGAACCCTCGGTCCAATCCCGGTAAAAAATCCTGCCACGCGAGTCTGACTCGCACTTGGCAGGATTTTTTTATTTGACACAAAGAATTTTTATGAACTAGATATACCTAGATATATAACTAGATATAGGCTCATTCAAGCAACGATCTTATTTTTGTGGAGATTATACACGAAAAATCGACTTAAACCTCATCCTGATTGGATCAAACCAATCAGATACATAATTTAACATCTGGGTTGAAATAAAAATATATCATCACCAACCAGTAAAAAATAGCAAAAAAAATTACCATTCCAAATTCAAAAATATTCAAAAAAAGGAATACAATAAACGTGCACGCTGTAGAAACGGTAAATGTTCAGTGTCTATCACAGGCTAGGCACGATGCATGCCTTGTGGCTTTGTTGTGCTTTTAAAAAAAATGCACAGCGGGAACAATGGGCGTTCAGACTCCTCGGTAGTGCACACTGCACCGACTACTGACTGGTACAGCTTTGGTATTCTGAAACGTTTTTGACAGCAACCGACGACGACTCCGTTGTGACGGTTAGTCCGGGAGGTAGCGTTGCAAACGCAAAAGTCATAGTAAGCCTGTCGCGAAGTGCATATACCATATCATCGCACAGCATCATTGAGGATGCGCTGTGTATATATGCACATATATGACTATATAGATATAATCATATGGGGAATATATTAAGCCCGGTGAAGCACACACATACGAATACAACCTACCAAATGATAGGCCGCATCGCACGGGGCACAACAACAGGCACATCGCGAATAAATTAAAAATTAGTATTAACCGAGAGTACAACTGACCAAGAATTCACTCACCCTCAGAATAAGTGTGCAGACCCGTCGTTCTTAGTTTACTGTCCCTGGCTGATTACAAACTCAAATATCGTCTGCTTCGCTTCTCTACTAGTGAGGACATCTGTAAGTATAAGGTAAGCTGGGCAGACACTGTGTCACATGTGACACAGCATCCGCCCAGCGCCACACGGGTCGGGATGACGTCAGACATCCTCCAGACCCTACCCGTAAATATTTCCTACCCATTTCATTCAAGTCTCACTATCAAATGCTGCACATAGTTATTACTGATACTAGCCTCTACATAATTACTCTAAACATCAGTTTATTGCCTCCACTCAATACTTTCCTTACTCAATACTGCATTGTGGAGAATTATCCATAGTAGGATCTCAGACCACTGTCAACACAACAGCTCCGCGGGTGTTATCCATAGTAGGATCCCAGACCATTGTCAACACAATAGCTCTGAGGGGAATTATCCATAGTAGGATCCTATCCCATTGCAAACACCCTATCCATAGTAGGATCTCAGACCACTGTCAACACAACAGCTCTGCGGGTGATTATCCATAGTAGGATCCCAGATCATTGTCAACACAATAGCTCTGAGGGGAATTATCCATAGTAGGATCCTATCCCATTGCAAACACCCTAGCACCCTATTCTATTGTAAACACAATAGCATCCTATCCTATTGTAAACGCAATAGCATCAAATATGGCCTTTGCCATCATCATTGTATGACCACTGTCATATGCTAGATCGATCTAGTCTCACCCATTGGGGTGCTCAAAGTTCACAAATACCATACCAGCCTGTGCTAGATCGATCCAGACTCCCCGAAGCTGGGTTACGCCCTACCTAATATCCACTTGGGAGACAGACCGCGCTAGATCTAGACTTGACCATAATCGACCACATCGGTTCGACCATTAGTTCCCTACGAGGGCACAACCTTGTCTGCCTTGCTCGGTCAGATCCTAAAGCAAGTTGGACCCCCTATGTTCCCTACGGGGTATCACCTTGTCTGCCGGCTCAGTCAGATCCTACAACAGGTTGAACCCCCTGTTCCTATGGGGTACCACCTTGTCTGCCAGCTCAGTCAGATCCTATAACAGGTTGATCCCACCTACCTAACAGTCCCTCCGGGGGTACAACCTTGTCTGCCGGTTCGAACAGATCCTAAACCAGGTTGAACCCTCCCTACACCCCTCGGGGTGGCTCCTAACATCCCCTTAGTGGGGGCAGCTCCTAACATTCTTATATTACATTATGGGAGCTCCCTACAAATCTGCTAAGTCTCATCTAACTGTTCTAACATCCTATCTATATTTATCTCATAGGCTTCGCGTTATCATCTCATTCAACGGTAGTATCAGTATAGGCAAACAACACTTAACAATAAAACCAACCACGAGAAACCCTTCTTTGTCCCTCACATGTCATCTTAAATTATCTGAGGAATCTTAGCATAATTTCACCAAAGTCCTACCTCAATCAATCGACAATTAACATCACAATCCATAATTCAAACAAGTTTTATCTTTAATAAGGAATTGAAACACTTACGGCAATTTCTCCTGTCCCCCCTCACAACGGCTTCTTTCACTCACTTTAAAACTAACAAAATGGCAACGAACGACAAAGTGTTGCCAGTCTCGGATTATTCATTCGTACTTATGTTTCTACATTTACAACCGATTAATCGGTACGTTTTCGCGACCCGAGTCGCGACACTCCCCCCGGGAAAACGTATGTTAAGACTATTAGATTTAGGTTCTACTCCCTTATTTTTTCAAGGACACGAAGGACAGCTACTCTTCTTTGTTTAGTTATTTCAGATCTTTCATTAATCTCTGTTCCCGGAACTTTATCATCTAATTTACTTTCTGGTTCTTCTAGAATTATTTCAGATGAGTTCATATCTGAATTATCTTTCTCTATTAATTCTGCTACAGGACTGCTACCTTGTAGGGTGTCAGGTTCATTGATATTTTCGTAATCGGGCGTTCTTTCTTTATGTTGTGCAAACTGTGGTGATACGTTTTCTATCGTTATTTCAACAGATAGTTCCCTAAGTTCTATATTGGGATCTTCAATTTCAAGAGGATACAAATTACTAATGGATCTCGTATACATAATAAATCATTAATTATAAATTATAGGAATTGTATTAAATCATTTTTCTTTTGTTTATAAAATAGCTAATAAGTCAACTAATAATCATACCAAGTTATGTACAATATATTATATTTGAACCATAACAGATGGAAGAGCAATTACACCTATAATACAGGTCTCACCTAGTTGTGTAACCGCCCGCTTGATGCAAATGTATTATTATTATATTTCTATACATGTACTCTTAGCTATAAACATTATACACGGTGATTCCGGATTTGACTTCAGCTACTCTACAAAACCCATCCTCACATTTAATCAGTTCAACTATCTTGCAAACTCGCCAATTCTCACGATTTTTTAGAATCTCCTTCGATTTGTACTGTTGTACAAATTTACCCATTGTTAAAAATGTAACGGTCTTAGTACTTGATCAATTTCTGTGTACATATATTAGTGGTCTAGCATTAAGAATTGCTTCTATCTCCTTTATGACTGTAAGAAGTTCAACGTCTTTTCATAGATGTTTCTGAAGAGTTATTTTCATGTAGTGTTTTACCAGACTCGCTAATCTTTCGTAGAATCCGCCATGCCATGGTGCTAGTTGGGGTATACATTTCCATATTATATTATTACATATGCGGTAAGCATCATTCAGAATTTCCTTCCAGTTACGGAAACTTATTGGTAGCTTTAGACATATTTTTATTTTCTTAAAAGAATACCGGTATCTATCCAAGCTGCTAGTTCTACTGAATTATATATATTTTAAGACATTTATTTCTCAAAAACAGAATATACAATTCACTTACATGAGAAACACAAGGTAACATATAAATTGATTCATGGATTGAATGGAACGGCGAAAGTTACATAATTGTTATTTAGGTAATGAAAGGACACTTATTTTTCTACAGTGTAGGTAAGCAGAAATTTTGTTTTATTCCATCACCTACCGAACAAAAGCATGAGACAATACACGGTCCTAATTACACGTCGTGATTCAACCCCTATCATTGCAACATTAGGTAGCTCATTTTTTATAGGTTCATTCTAAAGTGCAAATTAGACCGATAATAATTATTAATTTACTAGCAATTTTATATATGTACATATATATATATTATATTTGTTTTTCAATATGTACAATTACAATTACATAAATAAATAAATTTCTCTAGACAGCTTGAAGTAAAATGCGTTATCTTACTATTTTCTTAAGTACTCCTCGTGTTACTATTAATCTTCTTAGAACATTAATTCATTCTTATTTAGTCATATCTATTACTAATTCTAAATGTATTTCTCCAACAGCCAGGCATGTATATAGACAAATCCATCTCTTTTCCTTGTGGATTCTAATATTCTTGACTAATAATATTATCTATAAAAGTATAGTAATTTCTCTTTACCTTTTGTATTCTCTAATTTTACGTTATTATCTGCTATGATTTCTCGATTCGATAGACCCTCCCCGGCGAGAAAAGACTTATCATTAGATTGTTGACCAATTGGTTGGATGTTGCAGTATAAATTCTGGGCCTCGAATCTATTGGTTTCTGTCTTCCTCTGTTAGTTAGGTCTAGTTGCTATATCAGCTATGTTCATTTGTGATGGAAGAAATCGTACTGTCAGAATTTTAAACTTCTAATTTTCATCCATCCTTCTAGCTACAACTGAGATTGACAAGGTACCATGTCACACGGGACCCATCGATAGGTAGCGTTCATACCGGAAACTCACTAACAATTATAGCGCACCACAAAGGCAACCAAAAGACAAATGGAAAGGATGTTGTAACAACTGGGAGAAAAATAATATGAGAGTCACAAAATACAACATAAATTGCCAACTAACACCGCTCACAAATCCAAGGCACTCACAACCTGTAAAACTGTATCCATAGGCAAATCAAATGCAAACAAGTTAGCACGCTGAATAGTCTGTACAAACAGACAAAGCCGAGCTAACCATTATCCACTAAATCAAAAAATATGTTAGTCGTTGAACACGAACGACGGACTTAATGAATTGACCCTCGACACCACCGGACCCCGTTCAATAGTATCAACAATTATACCTCGATGCTCCATCTCCGAGAGACAATCAAATCATGTAGTACGAGTATTATTACCATCTAACTACCAGCTCACGTAGCCAGCAAGCACAACCAATCGTGACCAATCTGTTTTGCTTGAATCGGCAGAAGGCAATATGCTAAAAGTATAAACTATGTCAAACCACCACTGTAAACAATAATATCGCAATTTCTCACATAATCGACAGCACCCTCAATAGATAAGTACAAATAAATAAAGTGTCGACAAATTTCAACTCCACTCAGGAGCAACAGATCCCATCCGACGGCATGCCACGCTCGCCGCGTTCTGCAAGTGCACGACGTCACAACCTTCAACAAATTAAAATCATTTATAACTACCGATTCCTAGCCTCCAGCGCCTCATCATCCCCCATATAAAGATCCTACAAACTCCTCATCATAAATCAAGATAAACTTGCACGTGAACGGCGCCTTGCTACTCTCGGGCCCAAGACTGCCAATCCTCTTCCGGTAGAAGTTTCAGTTCGTATCAGCTAATAACATGTAACAAATTATTTTCTAATTAGTTTATTTTACCCATTGGAATCTTGTAACCGCTCTATCCCTTACTTGTAGTATTTGAATGAAGCGTACTTGTAGTTTCTTTCAACACTGGACGAATCTTGGGACATAAAGCTCTATTATGATTTCTAATGCTACTAAAATGTAGCTACGCAAAGTTTCCTAATACGATATTGTTTAATACAGTACAATATTCTTCCTTTTTCTATTTATATTCCCATTTTTACTCTTAAAGTTTCTGATCTCTCTGCAATTCTACTTCTTTTACAATCTGTACTTATTTCCTACTTGAGTTTCTAATTACTCTGTCCATATTGAGTTTCTTTCTTGTACTAAACCATACGTTTTTCTCTGGTAGATGTAGTCTTCTCTAATTCGTTTCTAATTTCTTCATTAAAATCTGTCTTCAATTTTGTCTTTACTTCATACACTAATTCTTTCGGTAATTCTTTCAATATAAGAAGCCATAATGGTAACTGTTTTCCTTTATAGCGTCAAAAAACTCGTCGATGTCATCCTATGTCGTTCAGTGTCCTATTATTATGGAAAACTGAACTGTACCATCTTTGATTTACTATTATCATCTTTGGTAGTCAAATTTGCAGGTGGTATATCAGCTAATGTAGAATCATGTTCATCCTATCACCCGGCTAGATCTCCCATAAAATTCCTTTAGTGTCGTAGAAAGGTAGTTTGTCTACTTCTGGTAGATCCCGTTCATGTATGTTAGATGCGAATTGATCCTAAAACTCTTGCTATTGTAAGATATCTCCTTCAAACTTAGGTAAAGTTAATTTGGGTAATCTACTATAAAACTTATTAACAACAATTTCATCGCATCTTTGAGCTTGATTAAGTTTCGTCACTAGTTCAATTCGATTCGCTAGAGCCTGCTCACAGCCCCTTTTAAATTTTATTTTAATACATATTTTATAACTTAGTACCTCAAACCCTTTGTGTTTGACATTATCCTTAACAAACCACAAAAATGCTTACAAATATATTAAATTTACTTAAACATGTCATTGACTTATGCCCGGCTTCAACACACAAAAACGAATCGTTTTGCTTACTAATGGCAGGTTTTCTTTTATTGCCAAAGGCACATAGATCATTTCGTAAGCTAATTTTACCTGTGATAGCTACTTCCATATGGGAGAGTGCTATGCAAAGCTTCGCGGTCTTTGCTTAATTATTAGTAAAGATATAAGTCTTAATTTGATGTCTATAGAACAGATGCTATGTGCATCTAGTTTAGGCGTCAATGATCAAAATGTACTTGTATTATAATGTACTAAAATTATGAGAAACACCTGTATCTTTTGTTTGACTTGAATCAATATTATTATTAATTTTAATAATTATTAACTGATAACGGTCCGTAAATTACTGAAACCGGGCATTACACTAACATACTACTGCACATTGTACGGCATGCAGACGGCCGCTTACGTATCGATAAAATATAAAACGTCATCAACCCAATGATATCACAATAAAAAGAGGCAGATATCGCACCAACGCACGCTAATTGTTGCAGACAAATTCAGACAATTGTTGTAATTTTGCTTAGCAGCTACATATAGCTATCTCTTTCTGTACCATACGTTCCGTATTATCTATCGCATTCACCTAATTCAACAACAACTGAACGCCGCTTATTATGAGGGTAGCATGTCTCCATTATAATATCATTGCATCAACCGCATTGATTCCACACTCAACCTGAAGTTTATTTACTTCGATGGTAATGTTGATACCAAACTAAAAGTTGGCAGCGGTAAATCCAACTGCATGTAGGTACCCAACAACGTTCATAAGTACCCTACCATGACCCAAACCTAACAAATGATTGTTGATTTTGAATGAATGTCTCAACCCTTCCTTGACCATTTCAGCTTCCTTTGTCTCATTCATACCGAGTTTGCATATTAAGTTCAAATTAATATCACTTTCACCTAATGTTTGAACTGGGGATACCTTTTGTTTCAACCGTTATATCAACACTTCATCAATCTTATTAGATAGCATTTGTTTTGTTGCTAGTACTTAAAATTATGCTTCAACGTTTGTACTACAGTTTATATAGGTATATAATTATCAGTATATATAGTATCATAATTAAATTATCTATTACAGGTTGACTAGTCGTTCAGTTTGTAAAGACATAAGTATAAGCCATTCCTAATTAATCCACAAAGATGAGAGCCAAGAGAAAACACCATCAGTCATCTACTTTATTTAACTTTAAACACATTTAATCATGTATAAAATCCATATTTCAATTATAGTTACCACATATAGATTGATGTAGGACCCCGGCAAACGCAATTAAAACTATTACCTTGCTAAGTATTCATAGAATTGTTTCATTTTATGATGTAAAATATATATTGTTTAGCATTATAGCTGCTTAATTTTAATGACTTATTTTCCCTAAATAAGCCCATAATATTCTGATATATAAAGATATGGCTATAACTCTAGGTTATGCTTATTTTCATTTCATCATTACTTTTCATAATATTCCTCAACAAAAAAAAAAAACAATTCATTTTATTAACCAACCATTCTCTCGGTACAGATCAAATATGTAAACATTAACAATATTTGTTTATCATAAAATTAATTCTGGACAATGTAATAATCTCATAAAACTTTTGGTTATTAAACAACTTTCAATAGGCAAATACACCGGACGTCTCCGACATACCTGACCATTGCCAGCACTGTGAATTTATACTAAATATAACCGTGCCTCCGGGGAACAAGTACACTAGGCGCCTTAGCATACCTGCCCACCACAAGGACTCCTTGAGAATAGCTAGTCAAACCGGGTAATTTTATAAACCTAACTCTTAGTTTTATCTTCTATACCCGTTCTCAACGCATGAACTTATGAACTATATATTCTCTCATGTAGGTAGGTGAGTACCAGAACATACATATAAAAGATACCTGATTCTTATCATTTACAAAAATTCTCCTGAAGTTTGTTATAATGAATTACTGGTTCAACCTTACTTCAAAACTTAGTAAGTTATAATAGTATAGAGAATACTATATATCACAGATTATCAACTTTCCAAATAGGCAGTCACTAGCCTTATCATTCATATTCTTCAGAATAAGTAATTAATTTTGCTAGTAGTTATCATAAATACTAAGGCAATCACTAGTTTGACAATAGTATGAATCAAGTACCTTATAATCCTTCTTCCTTTCTCATGTATCCGTTTTTACGTTATCTGCCATTAGCACCAACACTTTTATTACATTATTTACCCCCCATTCAAACTTCTCAGTTTGAAAATAAGCAACCAAACTTTTCATTTTCATACTTCACAACTGTTTTGACACAAACGTCACGGCACAAATATGGCGGCAAGTCAAATTCATCGCCATCAATCTTAAATAATTTTCCTTATACTTTCGAGTCATGAATCGTCATAAATTGATTTCGTAAATTCATATTTCTTATTTATAGCCACTTGTCACTCACGCAATAATCATTACGCTTATTACCAGTAAATAAGTATTGAGTCAACCTTATATCAAAGCAAGTACTAGGTATATTGGCATGAACTACCCACAAATAATTCCGCATGTAGGTAGTAATTTTTCACGTTTTACCTTTTATATCAAAACACCTGATGCCATATAAATGTAATGTTATTACTTCGCAAAGCTCAACTAGCTAACAGCGGTATCTATTGATCACTAATGGCAAACTTTCAAATCGAGATAATTCAATGATAACAGTTCAAATTTTGTAATAATTAAATTCACTCTGTAATTTCAATATATTATAATAAAATATTACTCCCAGCTTTAACGCATTCAACTATTGAATTGCATACACTATTAATATATGTGAATTAGCTCAATTATTCATACAACGGACACATGTTATTAAATTTATCCGTCACACTTCTCTGATGAACTCTCGGTCAGCTCTCAATTTCAAATCATTAGGGTTTATTCAGATCCCAGCATCTCCACCATGTCGCGAAGTGCATATACCATATCATCGCACAGCATCATTGAGGATGCGCTGTGTATATATGCACATATATGACTATATAGATATAATCATATGGGGAATATATTAAGCCCGGTGAAGCACACACATACGAATACAACCTACCAAATGATAGGCCGCATCGCACGGGGCACAACAACAGGCACATCGCGAATAAATTAAAAATTAGTATTAACCGAGAGTACAACTGACCAAGAATTCACTCACCCTCAGAATAAGTGTGCAGACCCGTCGTTCTTAGTTTACTGTCCCTGGCTGATTACAAACTCAAATATCGTCTGCTTCGCTTCTCTACTAGTGAGGACATCTGTAAGTATAAGGTAAGCTGGGCAGACACTGTGTCACATGTGACACAGCATCCGCCCAGCGCCACACGGGTCGGGATGACGTCAGACATCCTCCAGACCCTACCCGTAAATATTTCCTACCCATTTCATTCAAGTCTCACTATCAAATGCTGCACATAGTTATTACTGATACTAGCCTCTACATAATTACTCTAAACATCAGTTTATTGCCTCCACTCAATACTTTCCTTACTCAATACTGCATTGTGGAGAATTATCCATAGTAGGATCTCAGACCACTGTCAACACAACAGCTCCGCGGGTGTTATCCATAGTAGGATCCCAGACCATTGTCAACACAATAGCTCTGAGGGGAATTATCCATAGTAGGATCCTATCCCATTGCAAACACCCTATCCATAGTAGGATCTCAGACCACTGTCAACACAACAGCTCTGCGGGTGATTATCCATAGTAGGATCCCAGATCATTGTCAACACAATAGCTCTGAGGGGAATTATCCATAGTAGGATCCTATCCCATTGCAAACACCCTAGCACCCTATTCTATTGTAAACACAATAGCATCCTATCCTATTGTAAACGCAATAGCATCAAATATGGCCTTTGCCATCATCATTGTATGACCACTGTCATATGCTAGATCGATCTAGTCTCACCCATTGGGGTGCTCAAAGTTCACAAATACCATACCAGCCTGTGCTAGATCGATCCAGACTCCCCGAAGCTGGGTTACGCCCTACCTAATATCCACTTGGGAGACAGACCGCGCTAGATCTAGACTTGACCATAATCGACCACATCGGTTCGACCATTAGTTCCCTACGAGGGCACAACCTTGTCTGCCTTGCTCGGTCAGATCCTAAAGCAAGTTGGACCCCCTATGTTCCCTACGGGGTATCACCTTGTCTGCCGGCTCAGTCAGATCCTACAACAGGTTGAACCCCCTGTTCCTATGGGGTACCACCTTGTCTGCCAGCTCAGTCAGATCCTATAACAGGTTGATCCCACCTACCTAACAGTCCCTCCGGGGGTACAACCTTGTCTGCCGGTTCGAACAGATCCTAAACCAGGTTGAACCCTCCCTACACCCCTCGGGGTGGCTCCTAACATCCCCTTAGTGGGGGCAGCTCCTAACATTCTTATATTACATTATGGGAGCTCCCTACAAATCTGCTAAGTCTCATCTAACTGTTCTAACATCCTATCTATATTTATCTCATAGGCTTCGCGTTATCATCTCATTCAACGGTAGTATCAGTATAGGCAAACAACACTTAACAATAAAACCAACCACGAGAAACCCTTCTTTGTCCCTCACATGTCATCTTAAATTATCTGAGGAATCTTAGCATAATTTCACCAAAGTCCTACCTCAATCAATCGACAATTAACATCACAATCCATAATTCAAACAAGTTTTATCTTTAATAAGGAATTGAAACACTTACGGCAATTTCTCCTGTCCCCCCTCACAACGGCTTCTTTCACTCACTTTAAAACTAACAAAATGGCAACGAACGACAAAGTGTTGCCAGTCTCGGATTATTCATTCGTACTTATGTTTCTACATTTACAACCGATTAATCGGTACGTTTTCGCGACCCGAGTCGCGACAAAGCCGGCTGACGTTGAAATGTATAGTTGATCTTATATGACTAATAAGTGAACCGACCGTCTGCTCAAGTAAGTGCTCAAGTCTTCTACATCCGTCATCAGCCACTCCCAGTAAAAAAAAAGACATAGTACGCCGGCTCAAACTTGTTTCATAAGTATTTGACATAATACTGAGCTGAAAAAAATCGTCTGCTGCATGGTGGAGGGGGGAACACGCGTCAGCTGCTCGCATGAATTTGTAAAAAAAAAAGTTTACCCCTGCCGTAACCTTCCAATCCTAAACCCACCGCGGGTGCATCGCTGATGCGTGGTTCACATATTAGTCATTCAAGATCTATTGAAAAAGATGGCCATCGATCGGCGTATTAATACTACCTAAAATGCATCAGTACCTCCCGGACTATTGCATGTCGAAACAATTGAATACTTGAATAGGTCAAAAGAATTAAAATGGGCTGGAAGGTGTATTGTAAACATCAACTGCGCTCTGCGAGTGGATTTCATTTATTTTAATGATCTGAGTCGTAATCCCAAGCTAAGCAAACTTATGATATGGAAACTAGATAAAGGCTAATTTTATTTCATATTTTAGTAAAACTTTAATGTACTGAATATACCAATTTTAAAGGTTTAATATGAAGGCTATTCATTGGTTTAACTTTATCTTAATATTACGACTTAAACTTCACAAAAAGAAAGCTAGATATAGCGCCCATATTTTGAAAATATTGAAACAATTAACATTTTTTCACGAATAATGTTTAATAACATACTCGTATGTAAGTACATACTACTAAATTGACGAGGTATTTTTTTATAAGGAATAATAAAAATAAGCCAGATATCAAAGACTTCTATATAGAATTTGGAAGAATTTTAGCATTTCCAGTAAATAAAAATGCATTGACTTTGTAGTGCTGTGCACAATTTAATCAATGTTTATTTCAACAAGAATAGTTTAAGAATTACTCGCCAAAAGTCTCAACTGTTGAGCTTGACGACGTTTTTTCCAAGATATCTTCATCATTGGCTGATTTAAGGATGCCCATAATATGACTTATCCGAGCTGCAGATATCTGAAATATGTATACCAACTCTGTAACCACTATAAAATTAGTATCATCATCATATTCTGTCACGAGATGTCCTCTGCTGAACTGGGCCTTTGTTTTTGACTGATTTCGACAAAGAACAGTCTTGGATTTATAATAAATAATTTGTAATAAAACATACTTACTTCAAATATCATAACATTACACAGAAACTATCATAAATGAAAGTGATCCACAAAGTGACAGGTTTTTTTTATAATGGATACATAATACGACCTTAATAGGAGCTTCCTAAAATTAAACATTAATTAATTGACCAATTGAAAAATGTAGCACCGCACTACGAATGTATAGAGAATAGACCGCGACGACGGACGTCGTCGTCGTCAGCTGTCAAAAAAGAACAGCTTTGGTATTCTGAAACGTTTTTGACAGCAACCGACGACGACTCCGTTGTGACGGTTAGTCCGGGAGGTAGCGTTGCAAACACAAAAGTCATAGTAAGCCGGCTGACGTTGAAATGTATAGTTGATCTTATATGACTAATAAGTGAACCGACCGTCTGCTCAAGTAAGTGCTCAAGTCTTCTACATCCGTCATCAGCCACTCCCAGTAAAAAAAAGACATAGTACGCCGGCTCAAACTTGTTTCATAAGTATTTGACATAATACTGAGCTGAAAAAAATCGTCTGCTGCATGGTGGAGGGGGGAACACGCGTCAGCTGCTCGCATGAATTTGTAAAAAAAAAAGTTTACCCCTGCCGTAACCTTCCAATCCTAAACCCACCGCGGGTGCATCGCTGATGCGTGGTTCACATATTAGTCATTCAAGATCTATTGAAAAAGATGGCCATCGATCGGCGTATTAATACTACCTAAAATGCATCAGTACCTCCCGGACTATTGCATGTCGAAACAATTGAATACTTGAATAGGTCAAAAGAATTAAAATGGGCTGGAAGGTGTATTGTAAACATCAACTGCGCTCTGCGAGTGGATTTCATTTATTTTAATGATCTGAGTCGTAATCCCAAGCTAAGCAAACTTATGATATGGAAACTAGATAAAGGCTAATTTTATTTCATATTTTAGTAAAACTTTAATGTACTGAATATACCAATTTTAAAGGTTTAATATGAAGGCTATTCATTGGTTTAACTTTATCTTAATATTACGACTTAAACTTCACAAAAAGAAAGCTAGATATAGCGCCCATATTTTGAAAATATTGAAACAATTAACATTTTTTCACGAATAATGTTTAATAACATACTCGTATGTAAGTACATACTACTAAATTGACGAGGTATTTTTTATAAGGAATAATAAAAATAAGCCAGATATCAAAAACTTCTATATAGAATTTGGAAGAATTTTAGCATTTCCAGTAAATAAAAATGCATTGACTTTGTAGTGCTGTGCACAATTTAATCAATGTTTATTTCAACAAGAATAGTTAAAGAATTACTCGCCAAAAGTCTCAACTGTTGAGCTTGACGACGTTTTTCCAAGATATCTTCATCATTGGCTGATTTAAGGATGCCCATAATATGACTTATCCGAGCTGCAGATATCTGAAATATGTATACCAACTCTGTAACCACTATAAAATTAGTATCATCATCATATTCTGTCACGAGATGTCCTCTGCTGAACTGGGCCTTTGTTTTTGACTGATTTCGACAAAGAACAGTCTTGGATGTATAATAAATAATTTGTAATAAAACATACTTACTTCAAATATCATAACATTACACAGAAACTATCATAAATGAAAGTGATCCACAAAGTGACAGGTTTTTTTTTATAATGGATACATAATACGACCTTAATAGGAGCTTCCTAAAATTAAACATTAATTAATTGACCAATTGAAAAATGTAGCACCGCACTACGAATGTATAGAGAATAGACCGCGACGACGGACGTCGTCGTCGTCAGCTGTCAAAAAAGAACAGAATTGCACTACAGGTACATGTCCCGTCTCAGACTGCGGCAATAACGTATTATGAGAGTTTTCAACGTATTTGATGGTACACGGGGCGATTTGATGGTATGCTGAGCCAACCCATAGACTTGATGGAAATAAAGATTGTTCTATTTTCAAAACAATATTATATCGAAATTTAAAAAAGTTAGATGTGCAATTCTGACCGGTCCAGATTTTACAGAACAATTCGTTTTAAGGCGCCGTTAATTCCTAAATCTGGTAAAAGCAGGATTTTCAAAGCAGTATATCTCTTATACAGAGACTTATTTAAACTTAGAAAAATTAATATCACATTCTCAAGACCTTCTTGCAGGGCTTGTCGGTATCCAAAACATATTTAAATATACATAGTTACATAGAAAAAAAATTCAAACATACCGCTTTTTTCACCTTTTAAAGCAGTTTTTCTCTGCATTTTCAGTTGTGCTTAAAATTTTAAAATATACCAAAAAATTCTAAATTCTAAACCACGTAGACTGTCGGTATAATATTTAACTAATAGTAAATATTCAATTTTTACGAATTTTTATACGTTTTTTACGAGATGCGCTTGCTTGGTTTCAACACCGCCCGCACCGTGCCAGTGTTCATCAGAACGTAACGGAGGACGGACCTGCGTCGCTTGTCTCCGCGGTGCCTCCTCCTCGTTTTGTATCAGTGCAATTTATGAAAAATCTAGGTACCTACTCGAAAATAATGGGTGATCTTTTATTATGGGACCAACTTCGTAATCGCATTTTTTTTTTACAGCTTTTCATACATTTTTGCCGATTTACTTTTTTTATGAAAATATGAAAGCTTTTTTTTTCTATTTCGAAGTTGGTCCCATAGTAACAGTTGATCGTATTTATGAGTACTTTACGTGGTTTAATTTATTGTCATATCCACCCCGTATATAATCTGACTCTCGGAAACGGCTGCAACGATATTCATGAAATTTTGTATGCGGGGGCAATAAATCGATCTAGCTAGGTTTCATTTTTAGAAAACGTAGTTTTATCCGTGTTTTCAGGCAATTAAAAACTGCTGCAATATCATTAGAATACGAAGGTAAATTTCGCCACTGCGCTCAAGCTTATAACAGCTCAGTTGGGAACGTGCAGCCCCGAAATCAGACGACCCCGGTTCGAGACCAGATAGACAACTATATTTTTTTTTCTTTTTTTTCAAGTTCCTTCTTTTGTGTGAAAAAAATTATGATTTACCAAAAAAAAAACGAGCACAGCTCAATAACCCAGATACTGTAGTTTAATCATCAACTATATTTTTTTTTCTTTTCTTTTTTTCAAGTTCCTTTTGTGTGAAAAAAATTATGATTTACCAAAAAAAAACGAGCACAGCTCGATCACCCAGGTACTGTAGTTTAATCATCGTACTTCGTATCTAAGTATAAGTAAGTATAATCACATCTAAGGGTAGGTTAGGGAAAAGGGTAGGACACCACGCAAACGAAGTCGCGCCGGGCAGCTAGTTTAAGATATTTTTTATCCCCGGAAAATATAAGATTCCTCGGCATCGCGGGTAAAACTGCAGGGAAGAAGGTAGTAAACTAATTTTTTATAGTTTGCTAGCTTTTGTGACTTGAAAGGAGACTGTTCAAATTTGTATGGGAAGTGCTCTATGAACCAATAGCGATACTGTTGTGGTATTTCTGTGGGGATACCTCAACTATAGGCAAGGTTAAAGGGGCATCAAAATCTGACCCGGCAGTTTTGAGATATACAGGGTGGACATTTTAGACCGGTCAGCATAAGGGCACCTTACGGGTTGAAGCCACGCGAATATGGTCTTAGATGACTGTTGCAATGAGGGTTTTATTTTTTCGAGTGTATGTATGTATGTATGGATGTATGTCTATTTCTTTGGCACGCTCTACAGCCTAAACGGCTTGATGGATTTAAGCATACGAGGTGTCGTTAGATTCGTCTTAACTGTGGGAGTGTCATAGGGTATATTATTTTTATATGACATCTAGGAATAAAAAAGAGGGGTGGGGGGGGGGGATTAAAAACAAAAATTTCGTTATTATAACAATATGGGCATCAAATGAAAGCTTGTGAGCAGCCCCTTCTATATAATGTATATATTGTATTACTTTTGTGGTACCATTTTGACGTAAACAGCAAAAATCCATGTTTAATGCAAGGACAGTAGGTACCTACTTACTGGGCGGTTACCGTACGTAACTCACAGAGTTTGTCATGGTTGTTAGCCTTACTTTACCGTACCGCACATATACTTACTAATACATACAATTAATTCATTAAAAATACCAAATTAAATTTTTAAAAGAAACAAAAGCCCGACTTCGTAAAATAAAATATAACATAAAAGAGAAAAACAAGCGCTTTAGAATTTTGAATATAACTTGAATTTTATAAAGTATTGCAGTCGGGGATAAACAAATATTACAAAAAAATACATACTTAGGTTATTGGTTTGGCCCCGACTGCAATAGGTACCTTATGAAATTCAAGTTATATTCAAAATTCTATAGATTAAAGAGCTTGTTTTTCTCTTTTCAGTAATTTTTTGTTTTTTGAGTAATTGCAATCTACATTTACAGATTCTGAAAATTTACAAACAGCGAAAAAACGGCTATATTTGAAATTAAACGGCTTAATTGATCCTGTCTTCGACAAGGATTAAAAGGCTCTATGGGGCCAAGTTAGGTAAGGGCACTAGAAATTTCAGAAATTGAACATAAAAAAGAAAATTAATCTTGCATACTGTAGTGACAGTAGAAATTTTACAAAATAAAGTATCAATACTTAATTTTAAATACATTTTAACGAGTATTTCTGACTGTGTAATACCTGTAGTTATTATTTTTTTCGACACTGAGCGGAAATACAACGTGGAGGGCCGTAGCCTCCTTCTGTGTGGCCGTTATGGTCCAGAAGGAGGCTGTTGAGTGGGTTCAGGAGAGGGCCGAACCTACTCGGAGACGCAGACACTGGGGCGCAAATTTGCCTCGTCACGGCCCTTCTGTCCTGTAGCTCGGGCTCAGAATACCTCCATGCTGTTTTCGACGCTGAGCGTCGAAAAAATACAAAAACCACAGTCAGAAATACCCGTTAAAACGTATTTAAATTTAAGTGCTGATAATTTATTTTGTTGAAATTCTACTATGTAACTACAGTTTTTTTTATATCACTAAGGTGGTAAACAAGCATACGGCCCGCCTGATGGTAAGTGGTTACCGTAGCCTATGGACACTTGCAACACCAGGGATATCACTCACGCGTTGCTGACCCTGCAGAAATCTCTTTCTCGCTGACTGTTTTTTTTTTTCTGTAAATGCCAATTGCAATAACTCAAAAAATAAGGGACAGTCACCTAAGACCATATTCGCGTGGTTTCAACCCGTAATGTAGATGCTTTTACTGATCCATCTAAAATGTCCATCCTGTATATATTTCAAAACTGCCGGGACAGATTTTGATGCCCCTTTGCACAAAGGTTGTTAAGGTCTACACCTTCAGGTATCCCCACAAAAATACCACAACAGTATCGGTATTGGTTCATAGACCACCACCCATACAGATTTGAACAGTCTCCTTTCATTTTTAATACTTGTGACAAAATATTTAGAGAAATGTTACAAGAAATAAAATGTATGTGTAGCCTATTGTTTTTAACCGACTTAAAAAAATGGAGGAGGTTCTCAATTCTGTTGCATGTTTTTTTATGTTTGTTACCTCATAACTAATTTATCAACCGATTTGGAAAATTTGTCATCAAGTCAGGATTTGATTACTTTTTAGTGTACTTTGAAGTCGGTTTAAGATTTTTGTAAAACAGTTTTGAGTAGGTATTTTAAATGCGCAAAATATTTTTACGAAGTAGGTACCTACTTACTAAAACTCAATATATGCATACAATATTTACAAAATAATTACAGTACAATATAGGTCGTGATTGTTGTACCGTCATGTCGCATGCCGTAATGCGCGAGTCTAGTCTAAGAACTACGCACGCGACCTGCGACGCGGACGGCGCGGGGCGGCAAGCTGCGTGTGTAGTGTGAGGAGGTGAAGGGGACAAAACTCTTTTAATTTTAGGAGCTGACAGCGCCTTAAGAGTGCGTACCAAGCCAGAAAAATATGGCAATGTCAGATGAAACAAACTTATGTCTAATCTTCGCGTGGAGATGAGATGGAGATAGCGTGCTTCGCGGAACAAAAATGAACTAAGCACTTTTTATCTAAATAACTCGTAAAGTATAGAATATTAAAAAAAATCGTTAGTAGCAGTCCTAGGTCATATGTTAGTGATATTATTTATCGAATTTTTGTCTTAATTAGATACACCATGAACGAATAAAACATAATTATTAGAGGTAGCTTTGTGATTTTTTTCTATCGAGGAAATTTCATTCCATTATGTTTTTGCTCAGGTAGAACCCTCGCGTATATAATGAAAATACCCATATAAAAATATTTTTTCATTTTAATTCTATTTACTTGGGTAAATTTCAATTCTAAGATTGTTATTTTGCTTTATACGCAGTCTTAAAGCGATGACAGTTCAGTGATAGTGACGTCGAAAACCGTAAAAAAATAACCTCAAGAAACCATAGATGGTTGATAATTTGCCACGTATCTACCAGCAGTTGGACCACCAGCATTCGTGTCTTGCCTGACAAAAAAAAACACCGTCAAATAAAAATAACTTTGTTAAATATGGTATACATCAGGTGTTGGTGCAATATAAAACACAAATACAATGTTCGACAGTTTAGAGAGCTGTATGTTTTCATTAGAATTTCTCATCACGAACTAAACGTTGATTGTTGTAGTTATGACATAGACTTTTTGAATAAGTCAACTACAATTCCTTAACTGCCTGTTTCGAGATAAAAAAATCAAAGAAAAGTGCATTTTTATAACGATTTTGATTTAAATGTTGTTTTTAAAACAACGTGTTTAAAATGTATTAATATTTTTATTGACGCCTATTTATTAAAGGCCTGATTAAATCTAACCCACTCTACAGCCTTGCCCGCTGTCACTGACATGTCACGGTTCAGTCAAAATTCAAAATCATTTATTCCTTCCTTCCTTCGCAGGCACTTATGAAAAGTCTGACTGCTGAAAAGAGCCGGCAATAAACTCAGCAATTACTCTTTTCAAAGCAAACTTATATTCTTTATATAATATTTACATTGTAATCGCACTGTCAATAATTGCGTGCCCCAGCGCGACGGCAAAATTGCAAAGTAGCCTGAATAAATATTTAATAAGTAAATAAATAGCAAACTTAAGCAGACCAGCCCCCCCACAAGCAGCACCTACCAGTCAAAAAAGTACCACCTACAGTCGTATGCACGTGCACGTCAGTACGTGCACGTGCAGTCAAAAAATATAGCTCTGTAATGCCCGATTTCAATAATTTACGGACCGGTATCGGTTAAGATTTATTAAAATTAAGACTCTTATATCTTTACTAATAATGAAGCAAAGACCTCAAAGCTTTGCATAGCAGACCCTCCCATATGGAAGTAGCTATCACAGGTAAAATTAGCTTACGAAATGATCTATATGCCCAGTTTGGCAATAAACAAACCTACCATTGGTAAGCAAAACGATTCGTTTTTGTCTATTGAAACCGGGCATAAGTCAACAGTCACCGCGACGATATGTCACTTAATAGTGTCACGGGGCGGGCAACCGTTTGACAAATCAGTGATATACCGGTGACGCGACTTAAGTGCTAGGACGTCTTACCTTCAACACCTTCAACAAATTTAATAAAACATTTTTTTAACCTGGCTAGGCAGAAACTGTTACTGATGTGTGAGGATGCATCTTTAAGTAGGTAAGTACTATTTGAATATTCCGTGCCTTTAGCAACGTTCCAAGCGGAACTACCTAACAGTTGCACTAACGACATGACTAGAGTTACCTAGGAGCTGTACAATACAAACAGCTCGAAATCATTGGTTGTGGAAACCATTGGACGAGTTATATGTTAAAAAATAGGATTGTTATTATTGATCAATATATAGTAAATAAAAGCAAACCAATTACTTATCCGTACTTATAAAACAATTGTAGCTAGAAAAAAGAATACAAATGTTAATAAATTAAATTATTAAAAGAAACAAAAAACCCGACTGCGTAAAACATAAATTAACTGAAAAGAGAAAAACAAGCTCTTAAATCTATAGAATTTTGAATATAACTTGAATTTTATAAGGTATTGCAATCGGGGACAACCAATAACCTAAGTATGTATTTTTTTGTAATATTTGTTTATCCCCGACTGCAATACCTTATAAAATTCAAGTTATATTCAAAATTCTATAGATTTAAGAGCTTGTTTTTCTCTTTTCAGTTAATTTATGTTTTACGCAGTCGGGATTTTTGTTTCTTTTAATAATTTAATTTATTTCTGACTTTTTAGTTTTATACAGAAAGAGTTGTAGTATTAGTAAGTAAATGAGCGGTACGGTAAAGGAACGCTAACAACCATCGCAAATCTATGTTTTACATATGGTAACGGCTCAGTACCTACTGTCCTTGCATTAAACGTGGTTTTTTGCAGTTTACGTGAAAATGGTAGCATAAAAGTATTACAATATATACATATATGGAATGGTCTATTTACAAGCTTTCATTTGATACCCATATTGTTATAATAACGAAACTTTTATTTTTAATACCCCCCCTATTTTTTTTATTCTTAGGCGCTATATAAAAATAATATACCCTATGACACTCCCCCAGTCAAGACAAATCTAACGACACCTCATATGCTTAAATCCATCAAGCCGTTTAGGCTGCAGAGCGGCACAAAGAAATAGACATACATACATACATACATACACTCGAAAAACATAACCCTCCTTCCGGGTCAGTCGGGTAAAAAATATTGGCAGCGCCGGATGTGTTTCAGAAGGCAGACACATACTTTTAGTACTTAATTATTATGTTTGCGAAATGAGCTAATTTCACTTTAGCACATCATGGCATCATGTCATTTGAGACTTGAGTACCTAAGACACAAAGCCTTGAATGCAACTAGCAATAAATACCATTTAGGTCATTCAAAAAGTCTATGAAAAACAATCAACAAAAATATTAAACGGAAACGTTTGATAAACGATTGGCGTGCAGCAAAACTATTAAAAAAGAAAACAGTATAAAATAGTAAATAATACTTACTAACGTCACAGTACAAGAAAACTTTATTCACTTGTCGAAGTAACAAGCCAATAAAACGTAGTCTTGAATTACTAACACTACTTGCTTCGCCGCAATTGAGTAAAAATAGGTCGTCGATCGATGAACTGAATGTCTGATGTTGGAGAGGCTAACACACGAGAATAAGCATTAGAGGGATGGTAAGAGGTTATATTATTAACGACAGTGCAAATAACCTATTTTTATTCGACTTCAAAAAAAGGAGATTATCAATTCGATACGTATGTATGTAATATTATTGGAACTGCACTATATTCATATGATGATCTATTCCTTCCAAACAAATATACAAAATTTCATAGGTGTATGTATGTATGTATGTTTGTCCCCGCATATCTCCGAAGATATTAATCGGATTGTAACCATTCCTTTTTTATTGGTTTACATTTACTTCACCTTAGGGAACAATGCAAGTTTCATCAAAATCAGTTTAGTAGTTTTCAAGATATGGACAAATATGTGTGACGGCCTGGCTTATTGATACGAGTTACGGGTGTGGTTTCAAAGGAAAAACATCTCAAAACCTTGGTCATTTAAGAAAAATTACGAAATAAAATAGTACTTAATTTAAAAACGACTTTTGGCTTGCCGATAGTAAGCGATAATCGTAGCCTACAGGACTACTACAGGATTACTCGTCCATGCTAAAATCTGTTCACGCTCCGAATACGCTGGAAGAGTAATGAAAAAATTTCGTTTATTTAATTATTATATCAATATCCATAAATACATGTGTTTCACGGAAACTCGCAAAATGACGTTGTGTTTTATTTTCATAAAGTCGTGTTACTTGCGATTTAATGAATATTAACAGTGGCGTTTTATGAAACAAAGATCAATCCATGTACACCATAGTGAATTGAAGTAAATGCATGCGCGACTTTATACGTTGTCTCAAAAACCCCATGAAAAGTGTTAGTACAACGGCCACTATTGACTGACTTACTGTATGGACGGTGACTGACTTTGACTTGACTGTGTCAGTGCCTAAACTTTTAATAAAATATATCAGGAGTGTAAATTCGAACTCAAGGAATATTGCGCCTTTTTATCGGAAAAAACGTTAGCTTCACCAAGAACCGCAGGAAAAACAAAATCTAACTACTGGAAGGAAGCTAATATAAGCATCCGAGTAACATAAATATAGAGATCCTAAACTGGATCCGTAGACGACTACACTAAAATACCAACTCCGAATAAACCAATTTCAAACAAATTGTATCCATTCCAAACCGCTAATAACTAAAGCCTCTAAATATCAAGTAACAGCTAAACATATTTTTAGAAATCGCTAGGAATCGTATTTTTATTTAACATTTATACCGTTAAGAGGAAAGGATGGCTGCGATAAATTTGAAAAATAGGTTTTTAACATAACTATTTTAAATTAGACGAAATCGCTGTTTCGTAATCCCCGGTTTCCTCCTCCAAAACTGGATCGATTTAAAAAAAAAAAAAACAAGAATCATAATAAAAAGGGCTTTGGCTATGTCTGTCGGTTTTCCTTTGTTTTATTATATTCGTCAAATTTGTTCGCTGGACGTCTAATAAGGGTGTTAAAAATGGGATGTTTTTGTGATTTTAGAAGGTTCCTAATGCTTATAATATAATTAGTTTATGGAGAAAAACACAACCGAGCGACATACAGTGGTACCTACAGATTGCATGGTAAAATAATCATTGCTCTAGTGTCATTATCCAGAGAGGAAACTGAGGATTACGTTTGTATGGAACAAACGCTACCAGCATTTCCTCTTAATGATACATCAGAGTAATAATGCCGGCTACAGACGGGCCGATAGTGACTGACAACAACACCAGTTAGCACTCGAGAAACCTGGAGAAAAACCAAGAAATATGTTTGTGATGTGTGAATTTTCCGGTGTGAGTTTTACCTATTGTACATTTTTAAATTTGTTTATTTTTATAATATGCTATTCGTATTTGTGGTACACTGTTCTTATATTTCTTTTTTGATTAAGATCTTTATTTACAACAAATATGTACAAAATACAATCTATATATAGAAAATTTCCTCAAGCCTGCCGCTGCTTCCGATTAACGGCAGGGTTCCCAGAAGGCTGGCAGCGTATCCTCTTTGGATAGCCAAGCTGACGCGTTGGCGGAAAAAGCTCCCCGCCCGCTGGTCTCCGGAGGTCTCGATCAATTTTTATGACAAGGTGCGAGCAAAACGGCGAGCTTCGGACCCCCACGGTCCCATGGTCTCGACCGCAAAAGGCACAACAATATAATTGGGTCCAATCGATGCGTATTTTTTAATTTATATTTTTATTGTTCAAGACATGTACGCTAACGTGATATTGAACACTTGAAGATCATAACACCGTCAGCAAATTGACTTTTTTAGATTTCGTCGACTAAACGCCGCTGAGTTCGTTTATTAGCTAATAAATTAAATGCACAAGAACTTGATAGAATAGCATAATAATAAAACGAACCTATGTCAAATTTCCAAATTAAATTTTAGTCAACTTTCCAACAAAAAAAAAGGTAACGCACCAGAACTTTCCAGCCCATTTAGAATTCAAACAGCGGATGTAAGAGGAAACAAAATGGCCGACTTCCATTGGAATAAATTTTAAAACAAATCCCAACTTGGACTGTCACCGAACAAGTGAGTGAAGCAAAACAAAAGATTTACGCGTAAACTTGTGTCAGCTTAGAATTAGTTACCTCCGCGGATTTAAATTAACTGTAAAGTTTATTTGTGTACGCTATCAACTAAAATAAAAACCGTGCAAGCGCGAGTTCGACTCACTGAGATAACCGCACGATAATAATAAAACCAACATAATATTATTTTTGCATAATTTTTTTACCTATCCATTAATTTTTAGAGTATTTATAGTATTGTAAAACATTTTTTTCCTCTTGTTGAAATAATGATATTTTTGTATCTGTGATAAGTTTGTCTGAATTATTTCACGACTTTCTTTAAATATATGCGGAAAAACAAAATCTACAACAGAACCAAATTCCAAGTCGATATCATTTGTAGTTCCTGAGAACATAACATACATAAAACAGTCAAACAGATAAGGGTTTCTATTTATCAATTTGGTACCGAACCTTAAAAAAAAATTGTGCAAATATTTATCGTAGCCATTATAATAAGTTGTTACCCTAATGCATTATAGGTTTGGTATTGAAAATAAAATAAAAAGTAAATAAATACGTGTGAGGTGCGTGAAACCCACTTTACAACAAACAATAACCTAAAACACCGAATGCAACCTTATTGCGATGGGTACCTAAGCACCGAATGCAACTTCAACCATAGAATGTAACACAACACACCTCGCAAATTATTATAAAAAAACATTATTTTGTTACAATGTTTGGTATAAAAAATAAGTTAGAGAACAAAATATAAAACATTTTAACGGATATTACGAAACAAACGATTCCGTGACTGTTATTAATTCAAAATTAGTTTAGGTAATTTTGTGGTATTATTGTCGTAAGAAATATTGACGATCCACAAAAGAAAATTACCCACTTCCGACCGATGTTGCCTCCGATCAATGATACACCTAGATTGAGGTCAGCGCTTCAAATGAGTTTCCGTAAATAAACGTCTCTCATGCAGCTTGACGTTTTATCTTCGGTCAAAGTCTAAGCCTTAAGTTTAGAGGCCCTAGAAAGGAATTAATGAAGGTCAAAGCTACTGAGCCACCCCCATTGACCCGATTAGTTTGGTTTAGAGAGCACAAACGAACAATGCCCGTGGTCCACAAAATTGTATTTTGTACGTAACTATTCCTTTCTACTATCTTTTTAAACATACATATTATTGTACTTTTTAATATAATCATGTTGTTATAACTTAACGCATTGAATAAGTGTTGGATTTTGTCTGGAAAATTACGCTCAGAAAAATATGTTAAACCGTGGAACAGAAGCCAATCTTGTATATTTTTGATCGGAGAGCCTGGCATCGTTCTATTGTTACATTTTTAAAGCAATTCCACGTTAACTGTCCGAGCTCCATTAAAAATGTAAATATGTATCGAGAATTAGACTTGTTGTGTTGAAGTTTAGTGGGCATATTGTCAATGATATAACTTTAAATATTTTATTTTTTATTTTTTTTACTGTTTATAGGCCTGTGTTTGACCGCAATCTAACCATGGTAAGTGAAAGCCTAGAAGGAACTGGCTCTCAAGTGCAGCTATCGGAACACACCGAAAGGTGCTTGGCGACAGATTTTCAACTTGAGGGTGGTAGCCAGCCAGACGGGTACTACAAAGTACCCTACCACCGTGCTATGGTTTCCTCACGATGTTTTCCTTCACCGAAAGCTCAAGCTCATTGTAGGATTCGAACCCGGGACCTTCGTCTCGGTATCCGACGTCACTACCACTGAGCTATCATCGCCTTCTTTAAATATAAAAGAATAAAATAACTGATATATCAACGCACAGCTCAAATTGACACACGTTCCTTATAATAACTTAGACATCCACTTAACAAAGGATTTTCGAAATTCAATCCGAAAGTGGCAGTGAAACCGGGGAATGAAAAGCTATTTCAATTTATTTTCGACTAGCTTTTATTCCGTTATTTTAGTAGCGATCTAGATTATTTATTGGATAGAAAATAGCCTCTGTCTAAATCTAGACCACGGGCTATATCTATCTTATTACTGAGCCTTTACTCGTGTTTTAGAAACTGCACCGGATGTTAATATTTTTCACCACGTTTTAGGGTCGGTTCACACCGAGACGCGAAACGCATCGCGACGCCTCGAGGGCAGCGCGATACCGCGTGACGAAATCTAAATCTCTCATTGAAAGTACCTTTTTGTGTAGTAAATAAAGTTATATTTGCATCGCTATCTTAAAAAGTGCGCACCGCGTAGCGTCGCGTCGTGTCTCAGTGTAAACTGACCCTTAGTGGTAATGTAGTCATAGTAGATACCGAATCTAGAAGGAAAGTGCCTTGACTTGACTTATCAACCTGTATTTTTCCACTGCTGAAGATGAGCCTCTCTCAAGAACAAATACCCACCAAAGTGTACAGTATGCTTACAAAATAGTTAAGGCTCGAAATAATTTTTGATACGCCTACGCTTAAATACTCATAAATACGATCAACTTTTACGATGGGACCAACTTCAAAATCGCAAAAAAAATGGCATTTCATACATTTTACCCTGACCTTTTGTATGAAAAGTTCTGTAAGTATATAAATCCTATTTGTTTCGTTGAACCAGTCAGCGACAACAAATTCCTTGTTTGAAGAGCCACGGGCTAAAGAAACATGATAATACAAAAAAATAAAGACGATGAAAATTAAACATTGTTCGTATTGTGAATAATATTCAAAGTAAAGTAGGGAAATAGCTGCACTTAGTCAAAACAATTTTATTTTCTGGCTTTTAAACGATAACTTCGTCAATTTAGAACGCTACGTCACAGCTTATGACAGATATATCAATACTTAACGCCTCATTTTTATATTCATTTATACCATATAACAAACTAGCTTTTGCTCGCGGCTTCGCCCGCGTGGCCTACAGGAAACAAATGACATATTATTCTACAACAATAAAAGAAAACAAAACAACTTTATCCCGCTTCGAAGGTGGAATTATTTAAAACGCTGAGACACGTATAAATTAATTTTCTTCAGCCTAAAAACAAAATTTGAAGATCCTAACTTCGAAACTTTCATCCCCATATTTGGCTGGGGTATTCTGTATGGTGGACGTACTTCCGCAGTCGAGCTGCTCTTTGAGCGAATAAACGCTACGCTCTACCTCTCTTAATCTTACATTATAACTTATGATAGCATTTTACCATTGTCATTTTTAAGCACAAGCTGCATTGTCTAAGCTACAACACAGTAAGAGTACAACTAAAAATAACAAGAGCAAAGTAAAACATCTAATAAAGAACGATGCTTGGTATTCCGCACGGAAACTTGTTGTATACTATTATAGTGTTTGTAGAATTACAGGAAAACTTTACAAAATACTATACATTTAAACATTTAATTCTTCTTTTATAAATAAGAGCTATGCTCTTATCGGTGTAACTTCCTCTACTCTACTCCGAAACCGAAATTAATTCTACTTGGAACTATACATTGTTTTAGCATTGAACTCTAGAGCCGACACCTCAACAAAAAAATTACCATTTATTTTGTTTCAACAGTTCGGACTATAAGACTTAGTGACAGATACGTGAAGATAAGATAGATAAGTGAATCTGAAGAGGCAATGAGTTCACATCAAGAACCGCCGGCCGATGTGGCAGACGAGTCTTGACAAACGTAGTCTGGAAGCCCCAGCACGATTGAAAGACGACCTCAAAAAAGTGCCGGACTGAGCTAGATGCGGGTGGCAAGATATCGGAAGGTGTGGCGTGCTCTGAGAGAGGCCTATGGTCCAGCAGTGGACTGAAAAAGGCTGATGGTGACAGATAAGTGAAATTATCATCTCAAAGTATTGCACCTCCTGATGATACAGTTAGCTTAGTGATCGTCCTTTCTCTTGTCCCGTGATAAAGTAATTGATAATAGTTTTACAAAAAACTTAAACTGACTTCAAAGTACACTAAAATGTAATCAAACCCTGACCTGATGACAACGGTACCAAACGGAAAGTATAATCTTCCAAACAAAAAAGAATTATCCAAATCGGTTAATAAATGACGGAATTCTGAGGTCTTCTCACGTGCGTGTCACTCTTGATCACTCTGGCCGTGGTCATCATGACGTGTGATTTGTGGCGCGCTTCACAACACGCCGTAATTCGTCCCTAAATGATGTCCTTCTGGTGCAGTCGTAAATGAGACCGCCTATTGCGGCCTTAACTTGGTCGGCCCATCGCATGGGTGATCTCCCACGTGCTCTGGTGCCCTCTACTTTACCCTGCACCACCAATCGCTCTATGGAAACATCCCCGCGCCGCGACATGTGTCCAAAGAAAGTAAGGATGCGATACTACACTACGGAGGATAGACGAAGTTCTGAGGTAACAAACATAAAACATACAACTGAACTGAGAACCCTCCTTTTTTCTGTTAAAAAGTAACCTATTTACTAGACCTTTTTTTTATACAACTAAAGTCGGTAAACAAGCATACGGCCCGCCTAATGGTAATCGGTTACCGCAGCCATGTGGACGCTTGCAACACACGACGCATCGCTCACGCGTTACCGACCTTTCCTCCCTCCCCTATGAGCTCTGGCGACATTACTGACGCGCAGGAACACAACTTTACACAACATAAAGTTATTTGGCTGCGGTATTCTGTGGTACTTCCCCAGTCGAGCTGGTCTTTGAGTGAATAAACGCTATGCTCTACCTCTCTCAAAATTACCTACCTACCTATACCTATTCAATAATCTGTGCCTATAGTAACTATTATATCGTTTCAATAGCAATTAAATTGTTAGTTTGTGTAATATACATAGTTGAAGGCCTTTCTATTTGTTCACAATTATCTATCACTAAAATTTATTGTTGTGTATTAATTGCTCGTAAACGAGATTGTTTTTGTTTTGCTCACGTATTTTCTATGATAAATAACACATCTTTACAAATGGAATTAGCTGTTTACTCTGCCTGTCTACAGCAAAGAACAGCCAACATAATCTAGCCTAATATCATGGAGTGGTCTTTTGTGTGACATGTAATACGATATCGCATGTACAGTGCGGTCACACCACGTAATTCTGTCACTATAGAGACAGCTTTCTGATAAAGGACTGTACACATTTGTACAGCTAATATTTTTGCAACTAGAATACTCGTTTGTACCCCTATTGCAGAAGACTTGTTTTTGTTACGGAATTATATTACAAGCAATGAACACAAAGATAACTTGGGGAACCATCTCTACGTATTTAAGCACGCTAATTCGATACAAAAAAGACATGCCGCAGATTCCTACCCAGGACATGCATTTGTGTGCATGAACATATCTGTATGTCCTGAGTCTGGGTGTAATTATGTATAATAAGTATGTATTTATAAACAAAATCTAGTATATGTTAGTTAGGGATCAGTACGTGGATTACGTAACTTTATTGCAATGAAATTCTATTTGAAATAACCTCTTAATCGGTAGAAATATTACTAAATCGGTAATGATTCCATTTCTAATGAACCATTGTTTGTATTTGCAGTTATCAGAACGTAAAAAAGTTATCAGAAAACAGCTATATTGAGCCGATTTCAATTCGAAAATGATTGAAATTTAGTTACGTAATCGCCCCACGGACGTCCGTCCGTGAGAAATGTCCCAGGATTTATTTATGTACTATTATTTATTTATTTAGTGGCTAGTGAAATACGAGTAGAAAGTCTAAAGACCTTTTTGCAAATATGTATTCTTAGATGAATAACCACTCTATGACTGAAAAAACTAAAGCGCTTTTCACTTGGCTATATATTCTCTCGTATCTACCCATACTAAGTCTGCTACCTGCTTGTTTGTTCGAGAATCACGCTAAATATACGAATCTTAATCTCAGGCTATAGATGAGCTCCCCGTTGTGGTTTTCCCAAGGGAGTACAGCATGGGGTTCTTAAAAAAGGGTGTAAAGAGATTTTTGCAGGGTCGGCAACGCGTTAGTGATGCAAGCGTGCATAGGGTATGGTAACTGCTTACCATCAGGGCTTATTTGCTAACTTAGTAACAAAAAAAACTTATAGTTCAAAAATATCACTTTTTGGCATGAAAAATCTTTTTTTACGGACCTCTAGGACACGAATGAAGACGCAGAATTGAAGCTGTACCTACTAAAACAAAAATGACCATACAACAGTTTGACTGTATTTCAGAACTTCGAAATTTAAACATCGATCGACTGTACTGCGAATGTTGGTGAGTTCGAAAAACGTTAGTCCAACAGTTTATACCTGCATATAATCAACCAAAACAAGAAATACTGTGCTATTGGAAACATAAAGTAGATTCTAGAACGCCAAGAAAGTGTTCTTAGGAAATTTATGTAGACATTGAACTGGCGACATAAGGGATACCTCACGTACACTAAATGTGGCCGTGAAAGGGACATAGTGACGTCATCAATCGAGTTAAATGGCCCCGGGACGTGTGGAGATAGCCGATAGCGCCCTCTGTAGATAAGGCCGTGTTTGCAATGAAGGCCCTTGGATTATACCTTCTAGCTGTTTCTAGGTTTAAATGTAGGTAGGGACTAACACTAAAGATTATATTATGCATCATGACAAAATATATTCATACTTAATTGTCCTTTTCATATTGAGAGCGAAAGACAAAGACAGGTTTAGCAAGCCTCAATCTTCCACTGATTACAAAAATGTTGCCAGGAAGAATTTCGCTTAATTTATGTATAATTATTGATTGTGATATAATAGTACATTATGATACATGTGTGCAAAGAGGACTCAATTCGTCATACTTTTCATACAAAACCCCTGTACTTATTATGGCGTTGTTAAACATTTTTCGTTAGATATTTTGAACAAATTAGTATCTTGTGTACTATATCTAGCCTTGTATCTTGGCGTAGTTTAAAAAAAGTGTGAAACAAATTCAGTCAAAGCCTCCGAAAAACAGCGTTTTTGCCTGAACTTTGGCCATATCTAATGTACCTATAAATTGTAAAAGTAAAGAAAACATTAAGATACCAGGCTTGCAAATGTATTGGAGATTCTAAATAACTAACTTTTTTTTCACAAACTTGTAAGATTTTTTCTCAAGAAGTATACTCCTGGAACAAGTTTTATGAATGCGAAATCATGAATGACGATCTAGCGAAGCGGCCGCGAGTGATCAGCGGAATTTACCGACTGATAACCGACGGCTCTGATGCTATCTCTCTTTATTCGCAGTCAAACATTACGTTGTATGAAACAACAAGCTTTTAGACTATGCTCGCGTTGAAGTTGCGCCGGCCACAGAGGGCCGCCTTAACGCTCCAGGCGGTACGAACCATTGAGCTATAATTACTATAGAGAAGCTACCATAAGCCAAGGTTATGTCTAATTTTATTAGAGTCAAGTAAAGTTCTTTTTTGTGCTGAAAAAATAATTAGTCATCTAAGCAGATAGTAGAAACACGTAGCGCTATCAGAACGCTTTTAGAAGTAAGTATTTTTCTCGCAAACACCGTGATTTTCATGGCGCTTACGCGTTTCGTTCATCGTTCTACAACAACAAGTGTGAACACTCACTTGAACGGAACATAGTTGTGATGTCTGGTGTCTTCTCTATACGTAGTAATAATAGCTCAATGAGGCGAACGCGATAAGTGAGCCGAGAGTGTAATAATCAATGCACACGTGTGTCATACGACGTTTTTCAACACACTTGCGAGGAAAAAAACAGACATGTATTTTGCAATAAATGTCACTTTACGAGCGAGTGTGTTGAAAAAATAATAAATAGTAAAATACAGGGAACCAATAATAATCCTTTTGGAATTTAAATTTGTGTTCTAAATTCAAATTACAAAATTAATTTGATCGTTAATTTATAAAACATGAATAGAAATGAAGCGTTCTATTTTCAGAATTCGAATACTTGTTTGATCCCATTATAGAAATCGACTTAAATAGAGTTTTAGGTCCTTCAAATAAAGGTCCATCTTCGCCGTCAAAAACTACTTGCACGCAACCTATAAGTACCTATACATCTAACATTGATTTACGCGTCTCTATTCAGTGCGTAATTGCACAGTGGGTCAAAACGTTATCTCTCGGACACAATCGCTGGCTCCGAGAAAACGAATGAAGAGAAAGTGCCCAATAGGATTCTCTTTATAAAACTTCTTTTTTTGCGATTACAAAAAAGCCATTTGGGGCGAATGCGTCCAGACTCCAGACAAAAGCCGTTTTAAGGGCTTTTTTGTAGAATATGACATTATGTCTAATGGATAATGTACTATTTAAACCACCGAATAGCCTGCAAATGTGTGCGGTTTTAGCCAATGTTTTCTCAATAAAATAGACCAAGAATTCGAAAATGTCGTAAAGTCCAGGAAGCATTGATTATAAAAATTACATGTACCTACTATTAAAACTTTTAATTGAAGTCATATTAAGTAGTAATCTGGGCTTAGTCAGCAATAGTTTTTTTTTTTTTTCAATAAAATTTTTACTACTAAATTACTGGTAATACGTATCTCATCGTGGTAAGCGGTCCTATGGCTGAATGTGGTAACCACCTTTCAGCAGCTCCCAGCTACTCGGCAGGCAGTTAGTCCACCGTTCCTGAAAATTGATTTTATCATTATGATCATCAGCCTATAATGTCCCACTGCTGAGCACAGGCCTCCTTTCACAAATGAGGGTGAAAGGAAATGGGCAATACTCCACCACGCGTGCCCACGTTGGAGAGAGGCTAGTGTAAACCTACCGTTGGAATTTTTCATGCCGCCCAGGAGGCATCCAACTAGCTTAACGACTATCACAATTAAGTGATAACCGGGACCAACGGCTTTACGTGCCTTCCGAAGCACGGAAACGCTCGATTTGAAATACCACTAGGCGGTCACCCATCCAGGTACCGACCACAACAGACGTAGCTTAACTTTGCCGATCGATTAAGAATGGCTAATCATGCTACACCACGAGCGCTTCGCTTCTAAAATTGATTAATCAAACATAATTCTCAATGAAAACTAAATTTTCACTGTATACTATACTACATATATCATTCAGCTATGTATTAAATAAGCTGACTACATTCTGCTGACTAAGATATGATGACTGCAGTTTATCTAAGCTGCTCGCACATCCCCAAGTTACAGCTTGCAATTTGATCGATCTCTGGTTTGCCTGTCTGTGCATGGTAAGGCCTTTTCATACTGGTTGCTGTAAAACGCTACTTCATTATTGAGAAAAACTGATGTTGCTCGATTGCCATCTCCTTTGCATACTATGTTGTTTGAACGAGAGAGTGTTACGATTTGTATTTTTTATGCTTTTGTATATTTCCTAGCGTCTCCAGCCAGATGCTAGCTCATTGAAATAACATTGAAGTATATTGTCCGTTGTTGCATTTATGTTGCATTATTTAGTTTCAATAGCAATAATTAGTTTTCAATATTAATTAGCTTGGTGTTTTTTTTTATTTTAATATGAAATCAGGATTTCTTTGATTGGATCTAAGAATAACAATGGCAGCGCTTTCTTATTCTTTCTTTCACACTAATAACATCATATACAAACAAGAAGGGATGTGGGATGGCTCAGCCAAATATCAACTTGCAACTTTGGACTCGTTAGATAGACGCGCTCGAAGGATAATCGACGATAGCGACCTAACGAGCAAGAAACTGCAAAACCTGGATCATCGGCGTCAGGTTGCAAGTTTGACGGTATTCTACAGATTGTTCCACGGAGAATGCGACAAGGAACTCCATAATCTTGTCCCCCCATCCCCGTTCTTCTATCGGACCACTAGGCGTCGGGAGGGTCTCCACCGCTTCGTCGTCGACATTCCGTCTTGCCGTACCAAGCGTTTCGCTTCCTCTTACCTTATACGCACGGCCAAGCTGTGGAATGCTCCTCCGGACAACGTGTTTCCAGACACTTATAACATGGGTATATTCAAGGCCAGAGTGAACAGGCATCTTATGGGTACGCGCGGTCCACCCTAGACTACATCTTCGCTTACCATCAGGCGGGATTGCGGTCAAGCGTAAACCCATTAAATATAAAAAAAAAGAAGGAAATCGAGAAACAAAATATTTGAATCCCATTCTCAATGAGACAGTGAAGTTATATGCGCGATTCGCGACTATATCAGAAGCTTCATATGAAACACCTTTAGCATTCGCATTCACAAGTATATCTAGGGAGAGGAGAGCTAAATTAGATTCAAATCAGACGAGAGGTCGAAGGAGCGTTCATTATGCGAATATGAACGAAGGAAATTACCGTCTCGGTACGACCTTTATTGTTAAATTACGTTAACAAAGAATTGAGAATTGATTTCTACACGTTCGAAAATTAGATTTAGGAATATCTTGTACTTAGTTATCAAACCAGAGACATTCTCTATGGAGTAAATAGAAATGGTAGTAGACAGGCCACATCTGTCGCAGAACCGATAACCATTGGAGTTTTTTTTTTTATTAGATGGGCTTGCGTTTGGCCACTGACCAGTGGCGTGCATTCCATATAGGCAAATAAGCAATGCTTACCTCATAAGATTAAATAATATGATATATTGATTCAATTAAACTACATAATCATTTTAAATAAAAATTCTAACCTAACATTCAATACAAAATTTCAAACTTTGCCGTGCAGGCACTCGCGAGTTCGTGTAACAAATTCACGCACACTAAAACGATTTCGGCATATGCATACACGCACACACACTTCTTCAGGATAATACGACGAAAGCATAAATCACGTTTTTACTATGCTTAGCACACTGACATTTGACATTCGCGATTTATGGACCAAAAGTAACCATACCTACACTGTTGTGACACTAGTAACCCAGCCAAATTAAAAAAACTACAGTTTACCAACGTTAGAGCAACTCAAATATAACTTCGCAATTTATTTGTATTGTTTTGTTTATGGTTTGGCTGGCATTGCATAGGGTTACCGTACTTTGACAAAATTTATTATCGATAGATTCAAATCGAAGTGACTGATATCGATTAAAAAAAATATATACAAGGTCGATCCTTAGAAAATCAATATTTATATTTATATTTTATATTATATTATGATATATAATGAATTTCTTAGTTAATTAGTAGCAAAAAATATTTTTAAAAATGCTCTTTTTATTAGGCCACTTAATAATAATTAAAGGAATATCGTTATTCGATTAAACTTACACTGTCGACATTTTTAGAAAAACAACGATTTAGACGCTTCCCATCGATTTCGGCATTGATGAGAGAGAAAGAGAGTAACTTGTGCTAATTTATTCAAAAAAACTTTAATATTTAACATAATACTGGAAAAAATAATCGATTCGAAAATTCGAAATGGAATATTATGGTCTCTTTAAAATTGATTTCCGATCTTTTAATTTCGTGGCGATCTTAAGATCGATCCGTATCTCCAAAGAGGATTTAAAAGATCGAATATTGATTAAGAATCGATCGATTCAACCGAGGCTGGAAACCCTAGTTTGGCTTTTTTTTTTAAATATTTTTTCATGACCATGGACACAAAGTCCTTCAGTCGCATACATTTTATTTATAATATCACTTTCATATACCTAGTCCGCACATTAACTTATACATAGTCCGCATTATCAGTCACCGTTCAGTTGTGTTATAGTACAATGGTGGTCACTGTACTAAAACTTGTCGCGAACTTTTTGAGACAACTTGTAAAATCACGATACGATACACATAATTCATTTCATTTCACTAGTGCACGTGGATTGATCTTTATTGGATAAAATTCCACCGATAATATACAATAAAACTCTCCTAGTACTTGATTGCCTACCTCCTCCGAAAACCAATGCACGCCACTGCCACTGACCCGCCCATAAGGGGCGATGACGAAGCCTAAGATGAAACACGTTTACCTAGAAGAAACCTATTCACTCTGGCTTTGAAAGTACCTAGATGTAAGCGTCAGGAAACACAGACGCCGGAAGCAAGTTCCACTCCCTTGCTGTCCGCATTATAAATGAGGATGCAAAACGCTGTGTCCGTATATTCGGTATGTCAACAACGTACGGGTGAAAATTTTCCCGGCGTCTTGTGGTTCGGTGTAAAAATGGGTATGGTGGAATAAGGTTGAACAATTCCTGCGGAGCAGTAGCCTTATCATCAGGTGGACGATCTACTTGGCACCTTCTTACATTAAATAGTAGATTGTCTACCAAGGGTTGAAGGCGCAAATCCAACAATAGTTTGAGAAAGGTAACCAAAGCACGTCGGTAAAAAATAATTATTTCCAAAAGTTTTTTTATACGACGAAGTCGGTAAACGAGCATACGGCCCGCCTGATGGTAAGCGGTTTCCGTAGCCATATGGACGCTTGCAACACACGAGGCATCACTCACGCGTTACCGACTCTTCCCCCCTCCCCAACGAGCTCTGGCGACCTTACTCACGCGCAGGAACACAACAAAGTAATTTGGCTACGATATTCTGTAAAATAGAGGTACTTAATCGATCGAGCGAATAAATGTACCTCTCTGAAGATCAACCTTCAGCAATATCATCCCAACCATGGAGAGATAGTGGTCAAACAGATCCCTATCAATCGTTAAAAAAGGTCGGAAATATCTGTTAGCTTCCACCGAGTTTTGATCTGTCTCATGCGCCACACAATAAAAAGTCGCATACTCCTTGATGAGGTATGGAAAATATTTAATGTTCTTGATTTATAACATGAAGATATGCTGTTTTAATTGGGAGGCATGCACGTTGGACCGAGCTGCTCGTCTCGGCTCGGCTGCACAGTTATTCGTGAAATGCAATGTTACGCGCAAAAAACACCGCACGCGAGCCAATATTGACAAACTGATGACTGAGAACGTAACTGTCCATGTTTGTTTTAACTTTGTTTGGTTACCTAGTTTGGTTTAAAAAAGGTGTGCAATCACAGATATACATCGCAAGTGTATGTATTTCGCGCGTCGAAATCTGTGGAAAAATGGGGCCGAATGTTCTTCTTTTGAAACTGTCGCGCGGACAGGGAACTCGCATGAGGCTGCATGTCCACCAGAGATGTGTAACAAGGGATGTGTTTAGCTGACAAATAGGATAGCTTCATTTTCACGTTAAAAATCTAATGCCAACCTAACTAAATCAATCTTGTGACATTATGGTATGTACAAAAAAAGTTACACGCTTAGTTTGCATACGGATGGAGGGACTTGCGGTATCTATTTAGATTTATGTCTGTGTGTGCATTGCTTACAGAGGTTTTTTATTTATAAAAAATAACTCACGAACTATCGCTTTTTCCGAGCTTCACATAAACGTCCATTTCGATGTTTAAACCCATGTCTATTTGATTTCCATTGAGTTAGAGAACCAGTAAGAGGCGTTCTACTACTTTAAAAAAACTAAGATATTTCACCTTAACTGAACATTTATTTTTTACTATGTATAAGAATTTTCTTACTTTGGTTTGCGGAAAATTCTTTCTTAGGGCTGTAACGTATGGTACTCCATACATTCCTATGTTCCGATCTGTAAAAACAAGGTGTATGTGTGTGTTCCTCCTTACCATGAAAAAAAAATATTGTAGGAACATCTATCAGCCATCACTGAGATAGTTCACACACGGAAAGATAGATGGCGTGGCACCACATTATCCTGCATCGCGCTTAAGAAGTTTTCTCGAGGATCTCCATATATACAACTGTCCGACATGTACAGTTAGACCGCGGTACCCAGGCTCGATGCCCCAGCCTGGCGGAAGATCTTCCCATTTAAATGGAGGTGTCATCCACCTTGCACCTCCATAATATGTTTGCAACCTTTAACACTATTTTTACCCCTTTAGATTTTGAATATCAAAAGACCTAAAAAAAAACTCATCGTGTAAATAAGCAATAATAATCTGACCACAATAATATTCTTGCCCGTAGAAACTTTTAGCCTTCGTTTCACCACATTTGTTTAATCAGGATGTGCAAAGGTGGTTCCAAGTCAGTCAGCCTTCTCTATTTATTTATAGAATATACTAGCTGTCCCCTGCGGTTTCACCTGCGTTCCCGTGATAAAAAGTAGCCTATCTCCTTGTCCATTCCATAGGCTATCTGCATGCCAAATTTCATTGTGATCGGTTGAGTAATTAAGGCGTGAAAGCGTAACAAACAAACATTCGCCATTTATAAATAAAAAAAGTATAATCACTTTACAGCAGATGAAATGTCACCCACCGTTTGTCTACTCAGTAAAGGAATAGTATATAGCCAGCTACATTTAAATTGAGGAGTAACCAGGCTTGCCAGGGCTACGTGGCGACGGGAATAGATGCCTTGACCTACTTGTCCGAGAAGCGAAAATGTACAAACATCGAGTGAGACATATCTCTTCGAAGGAAGTAAACTCCGCCTGTATTTTAAAATAAATAAATATCCTGGGACATTCCTCACACACGGTTATCTGATCCCAAACTAAGCAGAGCTTGTACTTGGAAACCAGATAAGTGATATAATACAAATACTATTTTTTGTTTGTAAATACATATAATTACACCCAGACTTGGGACATACAGTCATGTTCATGCCCACAAATGCATGTCCAGCATGGGAATCGAATCCACGACCTGCGGCGTGATAGGTGGATTCTTAACCAACCATACCAACTGGCCCATCGTAATTCCTGACTAATGTAGAGAAAACAAAACAAAATTCAAATTAAGGTAGGCACCCACATAGGTAGCTTCTATATTGAGACTATTCAAATGACTACAGCTATTCTATACTCAAATTACTACAGATATTCGAATCTGCTAACAGAAGCCGCTTGAGGGTGCCACACATGCATACCTTTCCACCGTGCTATGGTTTCCTCGTGATGTTTTCATTACGATTCGAACCCACGACCTCTGCCACGGTATCTACGTCACTACCACAGAACTTTCATCAAAAAATACCATTTAAGATAAAAGATAAAAATAGACTCCAAAATCCATTAAAATATGATAAAAATCTGATTGCTTGAATAGTAATACTATCCCCTGTTAGCAAAGACAATTCAGTGCATATTCCATTACGTAGCTAAAAAGCGTTGACCCGTTTTTGTTGGCAAAGTACCAACTTAATCAATCTCACTGTAGCTTACACAACAGTAGGTACATTTACCTACGTTAACAGCTCAAAGTGATTTCGGACTAGATTTGCAATTACCTTAAGTATTTTGTGAAGATTGGCCATGTTTTGTTTGACGTTATTAGGTCATTAACAAACATTGTTGACTGCAAACGTAACGTTCTAAAACTACGCAGCATAAAATAAAATAAAAACTGTTTTAAAATGTACAAATAAAGCCGTTATATAAGATTCTCCATTTGATATTGTTACTTTTAAATTTCGATCCTCCAATTCAGCCTCAATTTTTTATAAAAAGGTTGGGTTTAGCAATAAAAAAAAACTACTCCCAAATCTATAGCATTAGTAGCTGCTTTAATAAAGCGCTGTAACTGACGGACAGAAAGACGGACGGAGTCGCACCATAAGGGTCCCTTTTTTACCTATCTATTTGATTAGGAACCCTAAATGTGGTAACAACAAAAAAACTCGTCTGCGTAAATTT